>CM065804.1:183658000-184258000 GCA_033398695.1 Orobanche coerulescens | reverse complement strand
AGGAGTCTCAAGTACAATACACACAGGAATACAGAATACATATATATTTCATACGAAGATGAAATATACAACACCGAATAAAATGAAAGTCCAAACGGAAACTGCAGCGAAAAATACACATGAATGAAACATGAACAAGTGAGAAGACTGGGGGCCCCTACTAGTATCACTGGGACTCCTCGCCGTCACCGTGCTCTTCACATGCCTTTGCCTTGCCATAACCTAAAAACAACATCCCCAATGGGGTCCGTTACATAAAAAATAATCCTCAAGAGTTGAACAAATACAATAACCACATGTCTTAGTTATGAAATAAAGTCTGAAGGAGGGGCATCATAGTACGCTCGAATGGGATGTGCAAGTACACAAGTCGCCGAGTGTTCGGAAAACCAGCATAAACACACTCACTTGTGCCTAATTAGTCTCACAGAGGTACGTTACTGTGTGCACCGTCCAATGTGTCGGATTACCCGCATAACACATGGCCATAATATGCCCGACTAAAAATTCCACACATATATACCACCCGGAAACGCAATACGATCTCGGAAGGTCACAAGAACAAAAGTGACCATAATGAATAATATGAATAGAAATCCGACAAGGCCAAGAATGACTCACCGAAGTGAAATGATAACGCAATGAGTGATAGCTCAAATGAAATGACTGGAACCGTCGTTCTTCATGAATTAAATGATTAGTTTGATAATTACAAGTCTCAACATGATTGATATACTATGAATGAATTATATGTATGAATGAACAACAACGAAAGGAATTATTATCCTTTTAACTAAGCAAGTAATCGACAACTCCGAACCTAGACAAGTTCGTAATCAACTATCAATAGGAAAATAAGTTGGAATCCACCCGAAAATACTACCCACCATACATGTATTCTGATAATAAATTCTCTAGGTGGTAAATCACACCCAAACATCCCAAATACTCAACAATTCCAGAAAATACACCAATAATTCAATAGGAACACATGTATCCAAGGTAGATAATCCATACTCAACATATTCCAACACAATAGCAAGCTAGATTGAAGAGATCGGAAAGAAAACCCCCAAATCCCGAGATTCTAGGGTTTAACAAAGTTTACCTTGATTTGGAGTGATGGAGAGGATTAAACGTTGAATAATCAGGACTAGGAGCTTGAAGATGTTGATAGATGATAGTAGCTCGGAGAGATCTTTACAAATCGCCCAAAGTCGCCCAAAATCGCCCAAGGAAGGAGGAGTGGAAAAATGACGAAATGGGGCGGAAATGTCCTATTTATACTAAACCCAGCCTAGCGCGTGCTAATCTCTGAGGATAGCGTGCGCTAGCGGGTTCACCTGGTAGTCCTGTGAACTCTGCCTGCATCATTAGCGTACGCTACGTACATTGTAGCGTGTGCTAATGCCTTACTCTTAGCATACGTTAATCGAGTGTTAACGCGCGCTACCTGATAGTTGGTGTCCAGAAAACTGGGCCATTGCCTGCTCGAGCCTTAGCGCGTGCTACTACGGTTGCTTAGCGTGCGCTATCTCCTACTCATAGCGTGCGCTACGAATTATCCAATTCAGTCCAGTACCGACTGGACTGTCTGCCTCAAATACACTAGTAGCGCGTGCTAATGTTTACAAATAGCGTGCGCTACCAGTACTCAAATAGCATGCGCTATAAAGAGTATGTAGCGTGCGCTACTCCTCACACACATTCTACCAATTACGCTGATATTGATAATATTCTCGTCTCGATTCTCAAACAGGGTTAAAAGACGAATAATAACTGATACACGATTCAGAATACACCGAACGGTGAACACAATGAATGAATATGAATGATGAATGATTATTAATGAGTGGAAATTACTGAGTGATGATTACTAAATGATAATAAATGAATTCACAACTGGGTATTAAAATGTGTGGATCAAGGAGAGAGACGATATAAATGATGTTGTCCGATCCGAAAGTTTCATAAAGAAAACAAATAACAGATTTGCAATTATAGCAGTATAAGTTGATGTTTAAACTTAATTGGGACTCCTGAAGAGCTAAATAAAACTGCCACTGCAAATCTATGAAGTAAGTCTTAATAACAACATCGCACAATCATTATGAAATTATTGCAACACATGAAGCTCAGAATATTATGGTTTATGAGTTTAACCACAACTAATATGAAATCTCTAGAAGAGATGACATGTCTCACCAACATGTGAGTTCGAGATTGTAACTTGCACTGAATATGATACCTATGCTAATTCGCGGAGGATTTTTAAATGCCTGAAACATATTTATATAAAAATACGCGTTGCACTCTTTTTTCCTTGGTTGAGGTTTTATCCCATTGGGTTTTCCTAGCAAGGTTTTTAACAAGGCAACTAGGATGGCGTATTAATATGAATAGTGTACTCTTTTCTCTTCATTAGAATTTTTCCCGCTAGATTTTTCTTAATAAAGTTTTAACGAGACATATTCATGGCATAATGAGGACATTATAGAGATCAGTATTAGACCTCAAGATTTAAAGTAAAAAGGAGTAGTTGTACTCTTTTCCTTCGATCAAGTTTTTCCCACAGAGTTTTCTTGATAAGATTTTGATGAGGCAACACAAGGAGTATTGTATAAACACGTCTTAAACCATTTTTTAATACAAGTTTGATAATAGTTAATTACTAAAATACACGTACGATCAAAAAAATTGTGAATTTGTGTTATTTTTATTTTGTGTAATTCAACTACCAAAAAAGAATAAGGAACACCTTCAGTATTCTTTGACTACCAAACTGTATATTGACTTCCCCTCTAAAATTAACAATTAAAATTTAATACCAAATAATTAGAAATTATATAGGAATCACTCTCTCTCTCTCTCTCCAATCGAAATACTTTCATAATACCAAATAATTAGAAATTATATAGGATATATCTCTCTCTCTCCAATCTCTTTCATAATATTCCCAAGCTAGGACGTGCGTTAGGACCCCAACTGGTGACACCCAGTATTTTCCGGTTGAGATAGGGCTACACCAGGGGTCGGCGCTAAGCCCTCTTCTCTTCGCTTTGATCCTTGACGTCATTTTGCGGGAGATTCAAGAAGGCGTCCCGTGGTGCATGCTTTTTGCTGACGACATTGTGTTAGTGGCGGAGTCGAGGAGGGAGGTGAACTCGAAGTTGGAGCTATGGAGGTCTAAGTTAGAATCCCAGGGCTTGCGTGTGAGCCGGTCTAAGACAGAGTATCTCTGGTGTAACTTTAGTGGTGAGGCCAACGAGGAAGATGTTGAGGTAATGATTGCGGATCAGATCGTTCCCCATACGGATAAGTTCAAGTATTTGGGTTCGATCATTCAGAAGGAAGGTGAGTGTGAAGATGATGTCACTCATCGCATCAAGACGGGGTGGCTTAGGTGGAGAGCAGCGACAGGGGTCATGTGCGACAAGAAAGTCCCTCTAAAGTTGAAGGGTAAATTCTATAGAGCGGCAATCCGACCTGCAATGTTGTATGGCTCTGAATGTTGGGCGATGAAGAAGTCGCTTGAGAGCAAGTTGGAAGCGGCTGAAATGAGAATGTTACGCTGGTCGTGTGGTCGCACAATGTTAGATAGAATCTTGAACGGGGTCTTCAGGAACGCACTAGAAGTGGCGCCCATTTCAGCGAAAGTTAGGGAAGGGAGATTGAGATGGTTTGGCCACGTCCGCAGGAGGCAGACATCTGCTCCGGTGAGGAGGGTCGAGAGTTTAGTAGTTGTCGGGGAGAGGAGGAGAGGCAGACCGAGGAGGACGTGGGAGCAGCAGCTGAGATTAGATTTGAAGGCGTTAAACCTTTCCGAGACCATGACTGTTGATAGGCGCGCTTAGAGGCGCCAGATCAGAGTTGTGGATTCTTTAGTTGGGAGTGGTGCTGTAGTTGAGAGCCTCAGGGTTGGGTTGTCTCGGTTAGCTTTGACCTAGAGCATTGCATTTTTACATTTATTGTATATTTTACCTATTGCCTTTTGCGTGTGGTGTATTTTTGACAGGGAGCTGTGCGCGGAGTCAACATCTCTTCTGTTTGAGCAGCGTTCATCGGGAGTGATGAAGCCAAATTCCTCTTAGGTAAGTCCCATGTGGATTAAGCCAAGGGCTCAGGTATGGTATTGAGTTTTTTTTTCGTATCATATGCTTCCCTTTGTATTTTTCACTCAATATATTGTTGTGCACTAAGCTGAGGGTCTTCACGAAAACAGCCTCCCTACCGTAATAGGTAGGGGCATGGTCTGCGTACATCTTACCCTCCCCAGACCCTGCTCTGAGCGGGATATACTGGGTATGTTTGGTTTGGTTTGGTTTGGTTTGATTTCTCTCTCTGCAATCGAAATACTTTCACAAATAATTTGGCAATTAATCGTGTCGCTTAATACTCACACCGAAATAATAATCAATTAATTATTTAAACTAAAAAATAAAGCTCTGTTTATTTGGGTTTAATTTCAGCACATTTGATTCATTCGATTTAATTAAATCTTTATTCATTCATTTGATTGATTACATTCGATTAAATTGATTGACTTTAAAATAAATATTATTAGTTACTATTATTATTATTTGTATTATCAATAAATTTATATATAGTAATATTATTATTATTTTCTTATTTTTTATTATTGTTTATGTTATCAATAATAATAATATATAATAAATATTATAATTGTTTATTTTATTATATTATTATTAGTATTGGTTTTATTGTTTTATTCTTCTAATATGAATAATAGATCATTGTTGTATATATTATTTCTTAATAAGATTAACTACTAGAAGTATCATTATTGATATTAATTAACATTATCAATAATATTATATAAAGTTATTATTATTAATATTAATCTTATTATAATAAATAATTATTATTTTATATATTGTTATCTAATTTTATTATTACTATTAATATCAGTACTATAAATAATATCATATATTATTTGTAATGTTATTAATAATTTTATTATTGTTATTATTGATATTAATATTATCAATAATATTATATATATTTTGTAGTATTACTATTGTTATTATTATTGTTTTTGTTGTCGTGATATAACTAATTATTATTATTATTATTAATATTATAATTAATATCATTATTATCAATAATATTATATATTATTATTAATATTATTATTGATATAAATAGTATTATATATTTTGTAGTATTATTAATGTTATTATTATTATTATTGTTTTTGTTGTTGTGATATAACTAATTTTATTATTGTTGTATATCTTAGTTGTATATCTTACATAAATATAATATAACAACTTGTTACCAAATAAAATCCATTAGCAAAATAAGTAAAAATTATTGAAAATATTTATTTCTGCAAACTAAGTATTTTCATAAATAGGAAAGCAATAATTATTTTCCTTAAAAAAATAATTGTGTGCAAGATCGTACTGACAATAACTAATAAATAATATACTCGTTTTATTAAAAAAACATTCTTACCAAAAAAGATATGTGAAAAAATAATTTATCGAATGAAGTAATTATGCATATACAATACTACTTCTGATCTCTTGTAATTGCAGGATTTTCACGTCTGCCAATGAACAATTTGACTATTAATATTTTTAAAAAATTATAAAAAAATTGATATTTTGAAAGTCTGTTTCAAGACGAATCTAACAAGATCTCACATGACCTTATTTAATAATGTATTGTAATAGTACAACTCTGTATAATTCAAATAGAAATATGTTTCCACCATTTAATCATATTCATGCTACATTAATTTATTAATTAAAATTTTAGTTTGAGATTTAGGATTAAAAAAATATTATGATTTTGTAAATATGTAGAGATAAATAAGTCTTTTCAACTCATTTATTAAATAAGTTAATTGAAAAAGCTCCTAAAATGAGCTTTTTAAAAATTAGAAGATTGAGCTCAATCATCTAATTCAAAAAACTCCCAACTAAATATCAAAATTAAAAATTTATAAAATCAAACCTTTACCAAACAGGGCAACATATTCCCGGTACTTCCCCCGCGTTGCGTTTCTAGAACGGGCGAACCTACTTTTTCTGTGAGCATTCCATTGCCCAAAGAAAGACAAAAGTGAAATAATCCAACAGAACGCGTGAATTTGATTTACTGTAAATAATTAATTAATTAATCTATTTTGAGCAACTAATAAAACCCCCATTTAACACCAAGAATTTCAACACTCTCTGTCACACACACACACACACAACACACAATCAGAACAGACAAAACCAAGAATTATTTTAGTCAATGAATCAAAAGGTGTCGGGATTGCTGAGAGTCACAGTGGTGAGAGGGATAAATCTTGCTGTAAGAGATGCCAGAAGCAGCGACCCTTACGTGATTGTTAGGATGGGCAAACAGGTGTTGACTTTTTTTTTTTTTTTTTCTCCTCCTTTCATCAGCTTCATGCTTTATTTCTGTTTAAGTTCTTCTTTAAATTAACTGAAAATTAGTAGTTTTGTGATGATTGAAAATCCTAACGGAATAGTAGCCAAAGCTAATGTAGGAACAAAAATATTAACTATACTTGGTTCATGTGTATTTTGATCTTGGCTTGCAAACAAATCGGATGTTGGTGGTTGCTATTAAGGGTATTACCACACATAGAAAACCTTAGGATGTTACTGACCAATTAATATAATGCTTGGACTATCCTCATATCGGGTTAACTTTTTTGGTGGAACATAAACTCTAATAGTGGATGTGTTTATGGCATTTTGAAGCTTTCAAGGAAAATGAGAGAATTTAGGGGTTTTACCACATGGTAATTTGTGTTGTCGAATGAGGTCTGGATCCAATGCTTAATTAAGTCTTTACGTACTTAAATTGTGCTTAAGTATTATATGTACAATAGTACTCGTATATTCGGTCAAATGAAATAACAGTACTCAAAGAGTACTATTTTGTTCATGTAATATGAGTCGTTGCACAAAAGAAAAGTATATGTGAGTACTACTATACTCATGTACTCGATCAAATGAGTATTTCCGTATTTTGAATAGCGCGTTATAGCGCCACTTGCAGCGCGCGATAGCGCGCTGCAGACCGTCAGCGCAGACCAGATAGCGTTTTGCACAAATAGTGTGTGCTATTTGCTCATGGACAAATGGCGTGCACTATTTGCTCACGGAATGTGCTATTTACTCTATATCGTACGCTGTTACGCTATTTGGGCAGAAACTTGCGCTATTTGTGCAAAAAATTAAGAAGGCCTGAGAACATGGATATTTTAGGACAAATAGTCTTTTAATAATGCACTCAAACAAATATAGTCAGTTTTCACATTGATCGGCTGAAACAAAGAAAACAACCACCTCAGAAAAAATGGGAGTGAAACCCTCAGCGAAGGCTGACACACGTGTAGAAGGTTTGAGACTCTACACGTTTAAGACTGAGAGGCGTAATTTTTGGTGCGTCTCTGAACTCAAAGAGATGCCGCCTCTTTTGGTATTACACAATAATTTACTAGTACAAGTATACTGATATTGACATGTTCGAATAGCTAACGCTATGCGCTACACTATTTACGCTACGCTATGGCGGAAAAAAAACGCTACACGTGAAGAATGCTATTTAAAACCTTCGTATTTTACCAAGCAATATGAGTGCTAGAGTAGATCAATCATGGTTTAAGCACGGAAGAGTTTAGACATGAGATCCGTTCCCGTCTAATGGTTGCAATAATCATATATCCGGTAGTCATTGATGCTTTTATTTTTCTAATTTTACTATGTACATAGTAACCAACATACCGATTGGTTACCAGACTGTCCATCCCTACCCCGATAAAATGATTATTTTCCCCTAGCCCTTCTTTTATATTTTTTTTTACCCCAACACATATAATGGTTTCTTTAATTAGTACTCCCAAAGAAAAAAGTGGGGATGTGCCGAGGGCTGCAGGAGCACCCGCTACCTCCGCCCTGGGGTAAAGTTTGTACTTACTTGAATCGGAATTGAAATCGAAAATGCTAATTTTTGTGCAAGTTTAATGTTTGACCAGAAGTTGAAGACCCGCGTTGTGCAAAAGAACGTCAATCCTGAGTGGAACGAAGAACTTACACTAGTTGTTGCTGATCCAAGTCTTCCGCTTAAGTTGGTAAGTTTTAGAACAACAATCCAAGTCAAATTGTACTCATACGTACTAATGACATCTCAATAGCGAATCTATTTCCCATTCTGTTTTTCTATTCCACTTCCTATTGCATCACTCGGGTGAATTAAAACAACACACACTTGTATTTTTCTGACGACATGTATTATTCATCCAGCCGAGTGGGACATGGACATGAAATCTGACTCACTTTGAGTAGATGGTATTAATACTACACCTTGTGTTTGATTTCTCCGCAGCAAGTTTACGATAGAGACATGTTCACTCTGGATGACAAAATGGGGGATGCCGAATCAGGGATTAAAGAATTAATGGAGGCTGTGAAGTTGAATTTAGAGAATGTTCCGAATGGTACAGTGATCACTAAAGTGAAACCAAACAGGGAAAATTGTTTGAGCGAAGAAAGCTCCATTGTCTGGGAAGATGGCAGAGTAACTCAACACATGTTCATGAGACTTAAGAATGTTGAGTGTGGTGAAATTGAGCTCAAATTACAGTGGATACATGTCTCTGCCACCAGAGATCACTTGGTCTAATCTAAAATAAACAAATAGAAAAGAAATAAAAAATGATTAATATATATATATATATATATATATAGGACTTGTGATTTATATTCATCTATATACTAAGATGTCCAACTCACATTCATATATATGTGCTGCCTTTTTAAGAGGCTGAGTTTCTGGGGTCACATCCAAAGCAATAATGGTCTGGTTTTCTATTTGCAAGTGTATTACTTAATTTATTAAATAAAATTATTTCTCTAACTGCAAAAGAGTAAAAATAAATGAGATCCTTCAAAGAGATGTTGTATATTAGATGTTTATCAAGTGGATGATTTCCCTTTTTATGCCATATTAGCAAAACATATGCATTGAATATTTTTTTTATATATAAAAATGGATATGCTTGTTATGGCCGTTTGGCAGTTGCTGAATGATTTAGTGCAGAATGGTTGAGAGGCCACAATGGTTGAGAGGTTCTGTATGGTTGAGTGCAGAATGAAATTTGGTTGTTTGGTAACTGTTCTGAATGATAACTTTGAATGGTAACAAATTACTATTTTACCCTTCTGTATATAGCAATTAAAAATCCCATTTTTTCCTCCCATTGCGTACCACAACCTCTCCTTTTTATAAATAAAAACCCTATTTTTTATAAATAATTGTGTATAATATTTTTAAATTTAATTCATTTAAAATAATAATAATAATAGTTATTATTATTATGTATAATATTTTTAAATTTAATTCATTTAAAATAATAATAATAATTATTATTATGTATAATATTTTTAAAGTTAATTCAATTAAAATAATAATAATAATTACGTATAATATTTTTTAATTTAATTCATTTATAATAATAATAATTATGTATAATATTTTTTAATTTAATTCATTTAGAAAATTATAATAATAATTATGTGGACCGAGGGAGTGGAGTCGCCGGAGATGGACCGAGGGAGTGGAGTCGGTGGAGATGGACCGAGAGCAGAGAGATGAGAGAAGAGAGGCTGGAGTCAAGAGGATAAAATGGGAAGAAATACATCTCTGAATGGTTAAGCATGGTGTGAGATGCAAAATGGTTAATAGGTTCTTGTAACCATTAAGAGGTGAATTTTTTTTTGCCAAACACCCCTGACCTCTTAGCGATTCAGAGGTAGACTCTTAATTTAACCATTAAGAGCCAAACAAACAACTCTGAGAATTTTTCAGCTGCGTTGGAGAATCACTCTAGGCTAGAAAAAAGTTCATTTCATTATTTCTTTTGGCATGGTGATTTTCTACACTTAAAGATCTACAAAAACACATTTTTTTTGGAGGTGTGGTCTTCAATTTCAACTGAATTAATATTCTGCGGTCGTGTAGGTTACGTTTTCATCACCTTAAATTAATAATATCTATACTTTTATTAAAAGAGAGTCGCGACGCGTGTCATTTTTTTATTTTTTTATTTTTTAAACTTGAGATTATGTATAGAGAGAGATGTCAAAAAAAAAAAATAATATATTGTGAGAGTTTTATTCCACAACTTACACTCACTTACAATAAAAAAATCTTTATTTTTTTGCTTAAAATTTTAAATATTTATAATTTTTATGTACTAAGTACATCAAAATATATCAAATCAATTCTTATTTCATAATTTTTGATTAAACATCCATATTAAAAATAGTAAATTTGATAGATATATATTAATGGCTGATTGCACAAAAAGACGTTTAGATTAGAAAAATATGAATATTAGTTTTCAGTGAAATTATTTGATGCACATTAAAAATTAATTAACCCACTTTTAAAAAATTAGATTAAATCTTATATTGCTTACAAAAAATAATTTATGATATTTATTTTATTAAATAATTAAAAATAGTAAGACACATGCTGCAAACACACATATTAAGGACTTAGGCCATGCTTCCGACTTATTTTTCGATTTTGATTCGATTGATTCGATTCAGTCCATTCGATTCGATTGATTCGATTCGATTGATTCGATTCAATTAGTCCATTCGATTCGATTCGATTCGATTGATTCGATTCGATTCTTATTATTATTAATCTTAATTATTATTATTGTTATTATTACTAATAATATTACTGTTATCGTTGTTGTTGTTGATTACTACTATTATTATTATTATTTACCATTATTATTATAATTATTTACCCTTAATATATATTTGATTCGATTCGATTCGATTCGATTCGATTCGATTCGATTCGATTCAATTGATTCGATTCATTAAATTCGATCAAAAACGAGCGCCTTAATTACATACTAGTTCCATTCCCCAAATTTGTTCATATAATAGACATTAATGAACTTAACACTATATTAATATGAGATTTCTTTTTCAATTACGTTACACTCCATAATACACTCAACAATTCTTTTTTATTAAAATGTGTCGAAGACTCTCAAAGACAAATTTGGAGAATGGAGAAAATATTTTTTAAGTAATAAAATATTCTATCTGGTGCATCGCACGGACAAACATCTAGTTTAATAAAAATAATATCAATTCAGTGAAAATCAACCAGTAAATATCAGTTTTACTCGGTAAAACAATTTCAATTCATTAAAAGTCAGCTTTAATCAATAAAATTAGTTTTGGTCAGAAAATATAATTTCGTTGCAGTGTTAATAAACTCAATAAAACAATTTTAGTCAAGTGAAAATCAATTTCAATAAAAATTAGTTTTAATCAATATCGTTTAACAATTTATATTAATAATTATTATATGTATATTTTTAATGACAACGATAATAATATGTTAAATTGTTCTTGATTTAGTTTCTCGTTACAAAATTTAAACTCGTCTACTATCTTATACTCCAATTATTTTTCTTATTAAACTTCTGTAATTTCTCGGCTAAATATTATTATATTTATTAATTTTTAGATGAATTTTCATAGCTCTGCCGAATTTTGAAGCCACCAAAAAATTATTTTATCAAGTAATAATAAAAGATGATTTAATATTGTTGACGTCTGATTTGGTCAACGTCACGTGATGCTGATCTGGACAAATGGATCGAAGCCACGTAGAAAATAATAAACAAGATGACAGGTATTTGATCACTAAATTTTATTAATGATCTTGATATGGAGTAGAGTCGGGCCGAAAATATTTTGGCCGGTCAATATGGTTTATGCTTGCTAATTACAAGTCTTATCTTTTCTCTTTTTCTCTCTATGTATTTCTATATCTCTCTCTATGTATTTCTCACGCAATGTGCCAAAAGTCCATTCTCTTAGTATTTTCCTTCTATATAAAGAAGGCCTGGACCAATCAGCGGGTGACAGCTGGAGGTGGCCTGGGAGTGTGTTTAGACACTTGTCAGCGGGAGAATTTCCCCTAAACACGTGGCGGCTTTAGGGACTGCCTTGGGAAAAGGGAGGACAGAGCGCACTGATCGTCCTGTCTGCCTGTTCTTCGGGCTTTTGGCAACACTTATCCGTTGTGGCCGACAATAGGGTCGGCCCTCGAACTTCCCGCTGTCCTGGTCGGTCTTGTTATAATTTTGATTCGGAGCGTATTCATCCTGGGTCTGCTCGGCCCTTCTGGGTCGGATCCCGGGTCGGCTCTAGCGTCTCTGTCCGGTCCGGTTCTAACGGGCCCGGGAGAAAATCGGGTCAATGCCCGGTTCGGCTCCAGGCTCTGCTCGGCTGGTCGGCCGCCTGGAGTGCTTAAGTGGATGCCAAGGTAGATCGACTACCAACAAGGGCCCCGAGTCAGGCCGTCTTGCCGGGTTGGCAGTCTTTGGGGTCGTTTCATATTGAGGCCGATCCGGCTTGGGGGAGGATAAGATCTCCCGAAGGGGCGCCTCTTCGAGAGTCGCGTCGATTTGACTTCGGGGTTTTCAAGTGTCATGATGAGGGGGACGCGTGGCGGGATGTAATTTGTAATCGCATTTCACGCGTTTTTGATTCTCGCGTCGGTTCAGTACGCATCGTCGCCCCACGCGCTGTTAGGCGTATTTTTATACGCTTATTTAGCATTATTTAGTATTATTTTGGCGAGTAAAAATTGCATAAATGAGCTTTTAATGTCTTATTCTCGCATGCTTGACAGAATATTGGAGTCTGGAAGCTAAAACGAGGCGAAACGGGCGAAAACGGCGAATTTTGGCCGTGGGCCGCGGCACAAGGCAAGTGGGCCGCGGCACAGGAAGGCAACCAGCGGGCACCAGAGTAGACTGTACTCTGTGCCGCGGCACAGTCCAGGTGAGCCGCGGCCCAGACGTAACACCCAGCGCCCAGGTTTAAAATACACGATATGTGCCGCGGCACAGATTAAGTGAGCCGCGGCACACTAGGCGGTTTTGGTGTGCTCCGCGTGGATTTGGGCCGTTTTGAAGCCAGTTCTCGACCTACTCACATGGGACGCGAGTTGGAGACTGTGAGAGCTATAAATAAGGGTTTAAGACCCTAATTAAGGATCTGAAGCTTGGAATCTTGGAGGCTTGGGGAAAAGAAGGAACGCAAAAGATTATCGCAGACGAGAGAAGCAAAAGAGATCAAGGGCAGAGGGCGGAAGCCAGAAGAACGGAGGAATCCGAGCTCTTCATCTGCGTTTGATTTTCATGCTTTTATTTATTAATTCTGTATTTTCATTATTTGGCATGTCAGGCTAAAACCCTTAATCTAGGATTTTGATGAAACCTACGTTTTGATGGATTTGCTTGAGATTATCTATTTAATTCCCTCTTTGTTGAGTTTTCCCAATCGTGTTTAATGCTTTCAATTATCTGGCCAATAGTTGTATTGTTTTAATCATTCAATTCGAATCGGGAGAGGAGAGCTGGTGAGGAACTATTGGTGAGGACCGTTTTATTCTGTGAGATAGGAATATACTCATAGGAACTACGTGGCCTTTTGGAGATTTTATGTTTTTTGCATATTGACGAGTTAATTCACCTAGGGATAGAGTGCATTATTCGTCTTTAGAAAAATCTATTGACCTCGGGAGAGGCGGTAGAGTATATTAGCAATCTTCGCCTTCAATAAATTGGGAAAATCATTAACTTCAGATAATCGAGAGTAAATTCGGATAAACCGAGGTGGATTCAGAATCCTAGACTTATTCATCATTTGATTCTCTTTCTTCAAGCTATCGTTTTTACTGTTTAGTCTTTTATTAATTCTTTTAGTAATTAATTGCAAAACCAAAGTTCGACTGTTCAAATAAAACTGGAATACACAAAAATCGGTAGTTAGAGATTCAGTCCTCGTGTGAACGATACTTACTCATCACTTTATTACTTGTATACGATAACGTGCACTTGCGTTCAAGAAATATCGCAACAAGTTTTTGGCGCCGTTTCCGGGGACTGAAATTTTGCTAATATCGATTTCAGTATTTCTAGTCTTAGTTTGATCGTTTTTATTTACTTATTTTCGTGTATTTAATTTTATTTATTTATTTGTTTTTTTTTTCAGGATCTTTCGCGTAGTGCATGAGAAAATTCGGTAACGAAGGCCTACTACCTTTGGATACCGAACTCGAGCGCACTCTTCGAAGGAACAAGAAGGAGAAACGAGAGCTACCGACAAAAGTCAACATGGCCGAAAACATCAAAATTCATGGAGGAAATAATATTGTGCAGCAAGCTCAACCGGAAATGGCACTTCGAAACTATGCTATGCCGCAAATTAACGCAAACTTTTTGGGGATTCGGCGTCCCACCATTCAGGCGAACAACTTCGAAATCAAGCCTGCAATTATTCAGATGGTACAATCGAGCCAGTTTTGTGGATTGCCGAACGATGACCCCAACGCACACATTGCGTCATTTCTCGAGATATGTGACACGTTCAAGAACAATGGTGTCACCGACGATGCTATCCGATTACGGCTTTTCCCTTTCTCTTTGAGGGATAAAGCGAAATTTTGGCTGAATTCCTTACCGCCGGGCTCGATCACGACATGGGCAGAGTTAGCGCAAGCCTTCCTTGCTAAATTCTTCCCACCTTCTAAGACGGCGAGACTGAGAAACGAGATCACCACCTTTGGTCAGTATGACATGGAATCGCTTCACGAGGCGTGGGAGCGATACAAAGATTTATTACGGAGATGCCCACATCACGGCCTTCCGGACTGGCTTCAGATTCAGACATTCTACAATGGTTTGAGTGCTTCCACACGCACTCTCGTGGATGCAGCCGCCAGTGGAGCTTTGATGGGAAAGACGATGGCTGAAGCACACAAGTTGTTAGAAGCTATGGCCGCTAATGCTTATCAATGGCCATCCGAACGAATAACGCCGAAGCGAGTTATGGAAATTTCAAGTAATGACCCGATATCTATATTGTCAGCCCAAGTCGCAGCATTAACGCAGCAGCTCCAAGCATTTTCGCATGCTCATTCCCCCGTTACCATTGAGTCTTGCAATTGGTGTAACAGATCTCACCCTAGCGCGGAGTGCCAAGTCGAAAACCCGTTCGAGCAGCCCCAAATTGAACAAGCTCAGTTCGTAGGAAACGGAAACCGGCAAAATAATCCGTACTCCAACACGTATAATCCTGGGTGGCGTAATCATCCCAACTTTTCGTGGAGAAACGGACAGAACTCGAACCAGCCTCCGTTCACTCAAAACCAACAGCAGCCTCCTCCCGCTCCAAAAGTTTCTCTAGAGGAAGCAATTGCAAAATTGGCAGCGAATACGAGTCAATTCATGACCCGTACTGAAGCAACATTGCAAAATCATTCCGCCTCCATTCGCAACTTGGAAGTCCAGCTGGGCCAAATTGCTAATGTGTTGACAGCCCGCCCGGAGGGAGCATTGCCAAGTACGATCGAGACAAATCCTAGAGAAAGTCTAAATGCGATCAGTTTGAGAAGCGGAAAGGAGGTGTGTGATCAGCCCGAGAGAAGTAAAAAGAGGAGTGATATTGAGGAGAAGAAAAATTTAGCGATGGAGGAATCACAAGATTGGAGACCCTCGATAACGTTTCCAGATAATCCGAAAGCATATGTGCCATCCGTCCCGTTTCCGCAGAGAGTACAACAGAAAAAGGCGGACAAGCAATTCTCTAAGTTCCTCGACGTGTTCAAGAAGCTTCATATTAACATTCCATTTGCCGACGCGTTGGAACAAATGCCAAGCTACGTTAAATTCATGAAAGAGATCTTGTCAAAGAAAAGAAAACTCGAGGAGTTTGAGACAGTCGCCTTGACGGAGGAGTGCATCGCGATTCTTCAGAAGAAGCTTCCACCAAAATTAAAAGATCCGGGAAGTTTCAACATACCGTGCACCATGGGGAATCTCTCTTTTAATAAGGCATTGTGCGATCTCGGTGCTAGTATTAACCTCATGCCTCTGTCTATTTTCAAAAAGCTGGGAGTTGGAGAAGCAAAGCCGACGACGGTCTCCTTGCAATTAGCGGATCGATCTATTAAGTATCCGTGAGGAGTGATTGAGGACGTGTTAGTAAAAGTGGATAAATTTATCTTTCCAGCGGATTTTATTGTTCTCGACATGGAGGAAGATCAAGATATCCCGATTATCTTGGGACGACCATTTTTAGCAACTGGCCGAACCCTTATAGACGTGGAAAAAGGGGAGTTGACTCTGAGGGTCCAAGATGAGCATGTCACATTCCAAGTGTTCAAATCTTTTCCATGTCCGGGAGGTGTTGATAAAAGCTCACAAATTGAAAGTGTGGATGCCGTTGCTAAAGAAAGACACCGGAAGAATCGTCGGTCGAAAGACTCATTTTCAGATGGTCCAACTTTTAAGAAAGATGTAGAACGAGTCGCATTTCTCAAGCATGTGAACATGAAATCATTGCCATCTGACCATCCACAATTGGAAAAATCTGCTGCTGTCATAAAGTCATTTTTGAAAGAGAGAAATAAGCCGGAAATCAAACGGACATCTAGTCATGAGAAAAACGGGTGTTTCGGAAAGTTATTCTCGTCAAAACCTTTCCACAAACAACATTCGATGTCCGAACCGAAAATCGAATCATTAACGACCGATGGTCATAATTTTAAAAACCATATTAACGGTTCGATGAACGGGGCGGAGATCAAATGGAGTTTGCGAAAAGCGAACTGATTTTTTAAATAGGTCCGGCTGAAGACTATAAACTTAGCACTTCTCGGGAGGCAACCCGAGTTCGTAGTTGTACTTTTTTGAGTTTCTGTTTTTTTTCTTGCATTCTTGAATTTTTATTTGTCATCATTTTGTGCTTTGATTTGCTTCTACCTCTCGCTTTTGACGTGTTCCTCTTAAAATTCTGTGCAGGAAAAGTCCCAGGGGAGAAAATTATGCCTGAGCCGCGGCACACATAAATCAAAAGGTAGAGCTAAACTTTCTGTACTCTGTGCCGCGGCACAACATTACTGAGCCGCGGCACACATGAGCCCTGAGCCGCGGCACACGGAAGCTGAGCCGCGGCCCACGACAAAAAATACGAGCAGGTAAAAAGGGACTGTACTCTGTGCTGCGACTCACTTTAGCTGTGCCGCGGCACACCATGCGGAATTTGAAGAGCCCAGGTATCTTATAACTCTCATTCGGCCGACTACCCAGGTAAGTTTCCCTTCCCTTTTCTCTCCCTTGCGCGCGCGATCGGCCGACATCCTCCTCCCTTCTTCTTCTTGCAATTTTCTTGCACTTTTCACAATCCAAGCAAGGTATGTCCAAATCTCTAATCTCAAATTGTTCTATGAATTTAAATGTGAAGTTGTGTTATGCATTTGATGGTTGAATATGTCTATTTTTTCTTTCAAAAGTTCTATGATGGTTAAGTAGAGGATATGATGGTTTTTGGTTGATTTTTCATGATTATTTTCGATTATGAATGAGTTGAATATGTCGTTTTTGATTGTGAATGAGTCGTGTTGTTGTTCTTGGGGATTTAATCGAGCTATTGTCATATTTGTTCTTCAATTGAACTCATGCCCTTTAAGTGTTTGATGAAATGTCTAAATGAAAAATTTTCTTTGTTAAGGCAATATTTTTTTTTTCTTTTTCTGTGTGCAACGTATTCGTTGTGGAATTACAGCAACCCCAACCCGTACGTCTAGTTTAAACGTTATGGTTCAATTTCATTTTTCTCTCACGGCTGTGCGATCTCGTTAAATTCTTGATTTACGGCCGGATATCCTTAGCCGAGCGATGATTATTCTCGTCATTGTTTGAGTGAGTAAACTCCAGTGTTTAATTTTTTTTTTCAGGACTCGCTATGGCTAGGACTAAGAAGCTGAGCAAGAGGGCCAGGACTCAGTCGTCCCCCACTCGAGGGGAAACTTCTCGTAGTCGCGCCGAGTCTGAGGCGCACCAGTTTTCTGACCCTGAAATCCACAAAATCTTCAATGAGAAGATTCGGCCGCGACCTATTATCCCGGAGAGGGGATTCACTCCAGCCCCCCAAGACGGGGAACTGCTTGCTATGATAGACGAGATGGGGTGGGCCCGTTTTGCTGCACCCCCCGAGCCAGCGGTGATCTCGATAGTGCAGGAGTTCTATGCCAGCGCGCTATTGAAGCACATTCGGGCAGGCCAGATGTTGCAGCAGTCAGACAGTCGGACTCAGGTCGATGTCCGAGGTATTACGGTTGATTATTCCACAGCTGCTATTCGGAGGTTGTTTGGGCTGCCGGTGGTAGATGAGACGGCTTATGACCGAGTTATGACTAGCCTCATGAAGGAGGCTCTGCTCGAGACTATTACGCAGCCCGACTCCGACTGGGAGCGGCGCGCACCGGGTTCTTCCACTTTCCACTTCAAGAGCTCGTGCCTCAGTCGGCTCGGGCGTGCCTGGATATATTTTATTTGCGCTCGTATAGACCCCACATCTCAGATCCATATGTTTTCTCTCCACTTTTGGATACTATATGCTATCACATCCGGGATGCGATTCGATGTGGCCCCTCTCTTGGTCCGATCTATATTCTAGTGCATTCAGGGAGGGGCCAAGATGGGGTTGAAGCACACCTCTCTTATCTGCTCTCTGTGCCGGCAGTCGGGGCTGACGTGGTCGGACGATGAGCCGATGCTAGCTCCCCAGGTCCCGATCGACCACCGCATCATATCACATTTTGACCAGTGGGGAGGAGCGCCGGCGCACGCTCGGGGGAGAGGATTCATACTGGATGAGGCCCACGAGGGGTCCCGCGAGCCTCTTTTGCTGACACAGGGGCAGGCAGATGCCGGCCCGCCGCCCGACAAAAAGAGATTGCAGGCGATGTTCGACAGGCTGAGGGAGGATATAAGGAGAGAGAGGATATGAGGAGAGAGAGAGAGAGGAGATGAGGAGAGAGAGGGAGAGTATGCTGGCTGCCATGAGAGAGGAGCAGCGGACGGATACAGAGAGCATTATTGCTGCCGTCAGGGGTGAGATGCGAGAGCAGGCCTGCCGGGCCAACCGACGAGAGGCGAGGCGTCTAGCGGCGAGGGATGCCTACCACCAGGAGCACCTAGCTACATGGACGGCCCATATCATGCACCCAGACGGGCCATTTATTGCACCTGCTCGGCCAGCCACACCACCCTCCTCACCAGATGATGCCGGCACCAGCTCGTGAGAGGATTGGAGGGGAGTACTTGACCTTCTTATTCTATTGCATATTATATTCTGTCCATTGAGGTCAATGTACGTCCTAAGTTTGGGGGGGGGGGTTTACTTTCTGTCGCTACATTTATTGCTGTACTTATTTCGTTGCACCTTTTGTTATTTCTAGTTATCTTTTTGTCGATAGCCTTGCTTGTCTTGATTTCACTCTTATTCGTGAATTTCTCATGCTTCTAGTTGTGTAATACTGATGTTACGACACTGTTTTTCTCTCTGAAGAAACGGTCGAGTTTTAGTCGGGTTGTAGTCAGTGATTTCTGTTTCTGCTAAGTCTTCATTTTGGTCCGAAATTTTTTCGCAATTGTAGAGGTCTTGGCGGATAAGAGAGGATACGTACGTGTTTTAAAATCACCGTCAATACGTTTGGTTACATTTTTCGGTTAGCTAGTCGTCCAGTTGCATAAGTTGTGTTGGCGCTTAGATTGAGTTTAGAGTCGGTCAATTTTTCCCAAAAGTCGAGATATTTTTGTTCTATTATGGGAAATCTAGTAACCGGGGGTATTCACGTGACCCGTTGTTTACTCTCGCGTAAAACGACGACCCTGATTAGACTAGTGATTTAGAAATTTCGCATGTGCCAATGATAAAGAGCCTAGTAACCGGGGGTACTCGCGTGACCCATTGTTTACTCTCGCGTAAAACAGCGACCTTGATTCAGACATGCGGAAATTAACTATTCGAGTTGTTTCTCCGCTGTGGAGGGGAACTTAGTAACTAGAAGCATCCATGTGCCCCATGAGTGTCTTTTACGTCAAACGGTTTCCCAATACATGAGAATGGAAGTTCCACCCTAGGATTATCCCGATGAAATATCCCGAGATCCGAACCTAGTGGTCAACTCGAATCAAATTCTTGAGCATATATATAAGGGAATACTGTCTGAGGGTTATTTTATATGAAACTCGTGAAAATTTTGCCATTGACTGTGGAACGGGGCGAATTTAGCTCGTTTATTTTAACCTTTCATATTGACGGTCGATTAGATTCACGTTTGTTAATCTTTGAGCTGGATTTTCTTCATGAACGAGTGATTAGGACTGAACTTGGTCACTTTGTAGAATCAGTGTTCTGAGTGTAGCTCGCTATTACGATACTAATATTATTCAGAGAGAATTTCAGGATAGTATTGATTAGGTTGAGCACTATGAGTTGCACGATTATTCACGACATTCTTTTATTGAAATTAATTCTTTTTGCTTGAGGACAAGCAAAGGCTTAAGTTTGGGGGTATTTGTTAGGCGTATTTTTATACGCTTATTTAGCATTATTTAGTATTATTTTGGCGAGTAAAAATTGCATAAATGAGCTTTTAATGTCTTATTCTCGCATGTTTGACAGAAGATTGGAGTCTGGAAGCTAAAACGAGGCAAAACGGGCGAAAACGGCGAATTTTGGCCGTGGGCCGCGGCACAGGAAGGCAACGGCCCGGGCACGAGTAGGCGTACTGTGCCGGCCTGATCCCAGTGAGCCGGCCCGGCGTAACACCCAGTGCCCAGGTTTAAATTACACGATATGTGCCGCGGCACAGATTAAGTGAGCCGCGGCACACTAGGCGGTTTTGGTGTGCTCCGCGTGGATTTGGGCCGTTTTGAAGCCAGTTCTCGACCTACTCACATGGGACGCGAGTTGGAGACTGTGAGAGCTATAAATAAGGGTTTAAGACCCTAATTAAGGATCTGAAGCTTGGAATCTTGGAGGCTTGGGGAAAAGAAGGAACGCAGAAGATTATCGCAGACGAGAGAAGCAAAAGAGATCAAGGGCAGAGGGCGGAAGCCAGAAGAACGGAGGAATCCGAGCTCTTCATCTGCGTTTGATTTTCATGCTTTTATTTATTAATTCTGTATTTTCATTATTTAGCATGTCAGGCTAAAACCTTTAATCTAGGATTTTGATGAAACCTACGTTTTGACGGATTTGCTTGAGATTATCTATTTAATTCCCTCTTTGTTGAGTTTTCCCAATCGTGTTTAATGCTTTCAATTATCTGGCCAATAGTTGTATTGTTTTAATCATTCAATTCGAATCGGGAGAGGAGAGTTGGTGAGGAACTATTGGTGAGGACCGTTTTATTCTGTGAGATAGGAATATACTCATAGGAACTACGTGGCCTTTTGGAGATTTTATGCTTTTTGCCTATTGACGAGTTAATTCACCTAGGGATAGAGTGCATTATTCGTCTTTAGAAAAATCTATTGACCTCGGGAGAGGCGGTATAGTATATTAGCAATCTTCGCCTTCAATAAATTGGGAAAATCATTAACTTCAGATAATCGAGAGTAAATTCGGATAAACCGAGGTGGATTCAGAATCCTAGACTTATTCATCATTTGATTCTCTTTCTTCAAGCTATCGTTTTCACTGTTTAGTCTTTTATTAATTCTTTTAGTAATTAATTGCAAAACCAAAGTTCGACTGTTCAAATAAAACTGGAATACACAAAAATCGGTAGTTAGAGATTCAGTCCTCGTGGGAACGATACTCACTCATCACTTTATTACTTGTATACGATAACGTGCACTTGCGTTCAAGAAATATCGCAACACGCGCCTGGCATTTAATGCCTTTTTTTTCTTATAAATATAAAATGTCTTCTTCTTCATTGTTTCCTTCACCATTTATGTGTCTTGTTGCAGAGAAGAGAGGGAATTTTCCTTCGCCATTTCTGTGCACGTCCTTTTCCCATTTTTAGAAAGAATTTCTTGGTAAGATTTTTCTCTTTTTCTTATTTTATGATGTCGGAGCGGAGGGATGTGATGGCGGAGGAGTTGACTATGTCTCCGGACCTTACGGGGGTGGCGGATCTGTCACTGGGCGACGTCCCCATCGACTGGAGCGACAAGGAGGAAGTCGACGAGGCCGCGAGATCGCCGGATTCGGAAGATGCGTAGGTGGTAGCGCCGTTGACGGCGGTTGGAGAGACTCCGTCCTGGGTTCGACCTCAGCCTTCTCTTTTTGTTGAGGCGGAGTGGGATTCGGCCTCGATTCGCAGCACGGTCACCGAAGAGCAGTTGGAAGCTTGGCGGGGGCGGTTCAAGATACCCGCTGTGGTGCGGATGTTTTTTCCGAATCCTGAGGAGAGGCCCCACACTCCACCCATCGGTTGCACTGTAATACCCGAGATTTTTGATATGTATTTGGAACTTGTGATATTGTAATCGTTGTACTTGATCTGAGTATTATTCTCCGTATTTCATAACCCGATGTTGTCGAGCGTATGATTTCAAGTATGTGATTTAAAAATTGTAATTCTGCGCATGTAGCGCACGCTATCGGCTATGTGTAGCGTACGCTAACATGGATTCATAGCGCACGCTACAAAGGAACATTAGCGCACGCTATGCGTGGTCAATTTGATTGAGACGTGCGGTAGGTGAGATCGGCCGGGGACCCACTGCCGGATTGTGTCGGGATGAACACAGGCGGCTTTCGGGAAAAGCCAAGTCAACGCCTTAGCGCACGCGCTACGAGGCATGTGCATAGCGCGCGCTAAGTGCCGTGCAGTAAAGTCGATGGCCGTTAGCGCACGCTTCTGAGGAGCTAGCGCGCGCTAATAATCATTTCCTATAAATAGGACAGCATCCTTTTCGTATTTTCAGTCCTTCCTTTTCCCACATCCGAATTCTTATACTTAGAGTATAACTTCCTACATCCTAAACACTTCATATCAGCATCCTAGCTCGTGATTGAAGATTGTAGATCATTGAGGATTGGTGTTCGAGCCTTCGACGTTGGATTCTTCGATTTTCTCCTTGTTCTTCACTACTTTGAGGTAGGTAATTCTTCACCAATATTAGTAGTGTTCTTAGGGGCGTTTGATCATGTTTTGATAGCCAGTTATTTCGTTTATAATCGATCATCACATGTTAGAAGGATACTTTTAACGTATCGTCACTTTATATCGTATGAACCCTTGAACCTTTTTAGTTTATGGACTCCTAAGCATTTTCAAACCGATTTGTGATCAGTAGACGGATATTACCCAGTTGTTACGCTTTACACATTGGAATCATGCGTTTTGGAACGTAGGACGAACGAAACTTAGAATATTTTCTTGGAGATCTAGATGAACTATGGTGTTGGGATGATATTCCGTATCTTTGTATCTCATAGTTATTCAGTACGTATAGAACTTCCACAAACCTTATTAGCATGATATGCTCGGGAATGACTTGTATTATCACCATAGAATTCATGAGTTCATCACCATTAGCTCTAGTTTTCTGTCAGTAGTAATCTGCCATGCACGGTTAGCGCACTCTAACATACGTTAGTTAACGTGCGCTATCGGGGATAACTTAACGCACGCTACATTTGGTACGTAACGTATGTTATGATATCAGCCGAGTCAGTCGGCTGATCAGAGAGAACTGTCAGTCCATGGCTAGCGTATGCTAGGCTTAGACGATAGCGTACGCTAACAGGTAGGCTTAGCGCACGCTACGTAGAGTACGTAGCGTACGCTAAGTGGTTCAGGCAGACTGCATATTTTGAGCTTTTGGGCCGTAGACCGAATTGTTAGGCCATCGTTCGACTTGAGATGATTTGTATATCATTCCTTTTGTTAAGGTTCGAGCTTGCTACGTTGATCGAAGGAGGCGGCCTTCGAGTGTGTTGAGATCATTGAAGTATTTCGTTCTTGCCATCTTCGAGGCAAGTATCGTAATATATTAATATTGGTATTTTGAGCATGCGTGTGATTTTTCATGTTGTTGAACATGAGATTTATTACGTTGAATTGTCATGATATTCGTTATCTAGTGTTTGTATGTTCATGTTGATAAACATAATGATTTGGCATATGTGTATGCATGAGTTGTGTTTGTGTCGTTGTACGATCTATCCGAGGCGCTAGATCGGATGTCCACCTTGTGTTGGTCCGACGGGATCATCTTGGGATCTAAGTGAGGGCGCTGGATCATTGGACGGGTTATTTCCACCTCGTGTTGGTCCGACGGGATCATCTTGGGATCTATCCGAGGGCGCTGGATCATTGGAATACCCTTGCTGTGTTAATGGAATCTTGTGGATTCGCATTGTCGGATTCCGGTAGCGGAAGTCCGTGTGGTGTATCTTGTTATGTATTGTTGATGCATATTCCAATTGTTTAATATGATACTTGTACTAGCATTGTTTTGCTAACCCCTTCGGAGTGGACATTTGTTTTGATGTTCGGGTAGCCGAGGAGCAGGGAAAGCGACCGCGATCTATGTGACGACGAAGGGGTTCAGTGATGTTTGTTGTTGTTGGTGATTTGTTTTCTTGTTTTGATTTCAGTACTCGAGTACACGTGTCGTATTAATATCATTTCGATATGGTTGTATTAATTACTCGTTGAACCAGTTGTACGGTTTTGTAAACTTGAATTTCCGCAGCATTAATGTCTTATATTTACATTTCTTATAAAACCAGCCTTGTAAATCCTTACTTAAAGGGTTTACGGCGCTGTAATTATTCCGAATATCTCGGGGTGTTACAGAATATGGTATCGGAGCTAAGATTTATGGATATCTTGGCAGTAGGGTTTTAAGTTGGGTCTGTTTACGTTATTGATTTACGAGTCGTTCGTAACATCCTTTATTCGACCAAAAGTCGTCATGTGGACCGTGGTTGTAAGTCTCCTAATCTCTTATACTACCGTTTTACTTAATTACTATTTTGTGAGTATTGACGGGTTTTATTTCGAAAACTTTGTCCCGGATATTGAGGAATTGTGTTTACAGTATGTTGAGAGGAGGACGTGGACGCGGACGCGGTCGTGGACGCGGACGGGGTAACATGAGACAGGAGGATTCCGCAACTACCCCGGAATTATCAGCTAGTCGAACCGATTCCCATTCTGGAGGGCAACAAGGATCAGCGAATGACGAGGCAAATCCTAACATGCCGGGAGTGCTTCAACAGGTGGTGGCGCAGATAAACCAGTTCGCCCAGGTAGTCGACCGCATGCAGACGGCGATGGGACAGCAGCACCACGAGGGTAACCGGGGAGACAGATGGCTTGCTGAGGTGGTCAAATTGCACCCGCCAAAATTTGACGGATCTGCTGAGGCAATTACTTGGGATCACTGGCTCAAGGAGTTAGAGAAGATATTTGCGGGTCTTAACTGTCCCGAGGACCGGAAGGTTCCCATTGCCCAGTATTTTCTGACTGGGGAGGCCTTTGATTGGTGGGAAGCTATTCGACCCGAGAATCATAATGCGAATTGGACGGAATTCAAATTAATGATGGAAGCACAGTATTGTCCTCGTCCAGTTAGAGAGGCAAAGATCCGAGAGTTTTTCTCACCACAGAGTTCGGAAGCATCTGTGACAGATGTAATCAAAACTTTTAATCATCAGCTGACTTGTGTGCGACACTTGGTCAGAACGGAGGTGGAAAAGATTTTACATTTCGATATGTGGATGAAGCCGGAGATTCAACAGTACATGTCCGGATTCGAGTGTACTACGTTGCGACAGTATCAAGACAAAGCGCTGACCTACGACATGAAAGAGGCGGCGGTGGAAAAATCAGTAGAAGCAAAGAAGCAGAAGGTGACCGGCAACTTTTCAGAAAACAAGAGTGGTGGGGCCCGCAAGGGCCAGTCTTCCTTTTATTCGGCTAGGAAACCTCCACAACCTTCTAGAGGCGGAAAGAAGTTCCGAACTACATCAGCGGTTTCGGACGCATCAAAGAAATGCTACAATTGTGGTCGAGCAGGGCATATTCGACGTGATTGCCCCGCATCTTCTGTGACTTGTTACGATTGTGCACAAGAAGGGCACCGTGCGGCCTTCTGTGGAGTTGCTACTAGATCTTTTGGTACTAGCACTCCAGCTCGATTCGAAGGAGGCAGTGTGAACCAGATGCGGCGAGTGGATTTCAGCGAGCGTTGGGAAGAGAGAGACGTCCAGTCTTTGGGTCCGTTCCTCGCGCTTTATGCGAGATGAGGAAATCTGATGATCAGAACACTGCTATTGCATCAGGTACGATTCAGATCCTTTTGCAACCAGTTAGTGTTTTATTTGATTCCGGAGCTACACATTCTTTTGTATCCTTGAACTGTGTAAATCGTTTAAAAATCTCGTGCTTATCTGATTGTGAACCATATGTTGTGGGTTTGCCGAGTGGAGAGAGAATTGTGGGAACTCTAGAGGCTAGAGATTTTCCAGTATCTATAGGAGGGAGAGATTGGCCATCGAATCTTATTGTAGTTGACATCTACGGTGACGATTTAATTCTCGGAGACGATTGGCTCAACCATTATGGAGCTATTCTGAATTACCGAGAGAGAGTCATTTCTATCATTGCTAATGACGGATCTGAACACTTATTCCGAGGATGGAGACGAGGAAGCTCGGGAAAATTGATCAAAGTAATGAAAGCCGTGAAATTACTGAAGCAGGGATGTCACGGACTTTGGTGCTATGCCATGAGGAAAGAGGAAGGAGTAGAGCTCTCGTCTATTTCAGTTGTGAATGAGTTCTCAGATGTATTTCCTGACGAACTACCTGGGTTACCTCCGCAGAGAGAAGTGGAATTCACTATCAAATTAGAGCCTGGAGCAGCTCCTATTTCCAGAGCACCATACCGCATGGCGCCAACCGAGATGTATGAACTCAAGAAGCAACTAGAGGAATTGTTACAGAAGGGCTATATTCAACCTAGCGTTTCTCCTTGGGGAGCGCCCGTTCTCTTTGTCCGGAAGAAAGACGGATCCCTCCAACTGTGTATTGATTACAGGGAGCTCAACAAGATGACGATCAAGAATAAGTACCCTATACCTCGGATCGACGACTTGTTTGATCAACTGCAAGGGGCAAGGGTATTCTCGAAGATTGACTTGCGATCAGGATACCACCAGCTGAGAATTAAGGAATCGGATATACCAAAGTCTGCTTTCAGGTCCCGGTACGGGCATTATGAATTCGTAGTGATGCCGTTTGGACTTACCAATGATCCTGCGGTGTTCATGCAATTGATGAATCGGGTATTCTTAGAATACTTGGATAAATTTGTGGTCGTCTTCATTGATGACATCTTGATATATTCGAGGGACGCAGAGGAGCATGCCGAATATTTGCGTGTGGTTTTGAGCACTTTGAGGAAGGAACAGCTGTATGCGAAGCTTTCTAAATGCGAGTTCTGGCTGAGGGAGGTAACTTTCCTCGGGCATGTGATATCAGCTGACGGAGTACAGGTGGACCCAAAGAAAGTCGAAGCAATCTTGGAATGGGAGGCTCCTATTAACGTGAAAGAAGTCCGGAGTTTCTTAGGACTTGCTGGATATTATCGCCGCTTTGTAGAGGGATTTTCCAAAATTGCTCGTCCGCTCACTCAGCTGTTACAGAAAACTCAAAAGTTCACGTGGAATGAGAGATGTCAGGCTGGTTTTGATGAACTTAAGAAGAGACTGACGACAGCACCTATATTAGCATTACCAGATGGGCCAGTGGGTTCATGGTGTCTGGCGACACTTCAAATCGAGTGCAGGATGTGTGTTGATGCAAAGAGATAAGGTGATTGCCTATGATTCTCGTGATTGAAACCATACGAGGTTAATTACCCGACTCATGATCCGGAGCTAGCAGTAGTCTTTGCTTTGAAAATTTGGAGACATTATTTGTACGGCACTCATTGTCGGATCTTTACCGATCATAAGAGCCTCAAGTACATTTTCGATCGAGAAAGAATTAAACATGAGGCATAGAAGGTGGTGGAATTGATCAAGGATTACGACTTGGAGATTCTCTATCATCCGGTAAAGCAAACGTAGTAGCCGATGCCTTGAGCCGTAAACTGTTTCTCTTGAGTGTTGGAAGCACTTACATCCCGAACCGGTATTCAACGAGGCCCGATCCGCGAAGGGATTGAAGTATGGGCACCGGGAATCGAGGGCAACTTTATGTGATGGGCGGCTTCATCACTAGTCGAGAGATCAAGTCTAAGCGGTTGGATGATTCTCTGATCCTTCGATTATGTGATGAAGTAAAGAAAGGAAAAGCCCCAGATTCATGATACAAGATGATGGAGTTCGAGATTTGAGTCGACTTTGCGTTCCCGATGATAATGATTTGAGACGGACTATTACGAAGGAAGCTCACAACGCGCCCTATTCTATTCACCGAGGCGTGATAAGATGTATAAGGATTTAAAGCAAAATTTACGGTGGGGAATATGAAGAAGGGCGTAGTGATCGTTTGAAGTGTTTGACGTGTCAAGAGTTAAGATTGAACATCGGCGACTGTAGGAATGTTAAAGCCGCTTCCGATACCTGAATTGAAGTGGGAGGACATCTCGATGGATTTCATCACCAGTATGCCAAGGACTAGAATGGGAATGAACATGATTTGGGTTGTAGTTGATCGACTAACCAAGTCGGCTCATTTCCTAGGAATTAAAGATACATGGGGACCCGAGAGATTGGCGCGAGTATTTATTGCGGAGATAGTCAGATTGCATGGGACGCCGAAGACCATTATTTCGGATCGAGATGGTCGCTTCGTGTCGCACTTCGAAAGCGATTCACAGGGCTTTGGGGACTGAGCTCAACTTTAGCATGGCTTATCATCCCCAAACGGACGGTCAGTCCGAAAGGACTATACAAACGGTAGAAGACATGCTTAGAGCTTGTGCATTAGATTGGTCAACTGATTGGGAAGTTCACTTGCCCTTGATCGAGTTCACCTATAATAATAGTTGGCATGCTTCTATTAAGATGGCACCATTTGAAGCTTTGTACGGGAGAAGATGCCGATCACCCCTGTGTTGGGATGATTCTTCGGATTTGATCGGGACGGAACCAGAATTGATAATTCAGACTCAAGAGAAGATAGCTTTGATTCGAGAAAGACTGTTGACTGCCCAGAGTCGACAAAAGTCTTACGCAGACGTACGTCGTCGTCCTCTCGAGTTCGACGTTGGGGAACATGTGCTATTGAAGGTGTCTCCTACACGAGGGATTTTCCGTTTTGGGAGGAGAGGCAAGCTTAGTCCAAGATATATCGGACCATTCGAGATCCTCGAGAGGGTTGGAGACTTAGCATATAGATTGGCCTTACCGCCATCGCTGAGTCACGTTCACAATGTGTTTCACGTATCCCAACTGCGGAAGTATGTACCGGACCCCAGTCACGTCATTGATTTCGACGAGATCGAGATAGCTAATGATGGCACCTTCGAAGAGAGACCAGTCAAGATACTTGAGAGTCGGATCAAACAATTGAGGAATAAACCAATACACTTGGTTAAAGTACAATGGTCACGACATGGAGTCGAAGAGGCCACTTGGGAAATGGAGGACAGTATGAAGGCTAGATATCTAGAGTTGTTTTCATCTTAAGTTTCGGGACGAAACTTCTTTTTAGGGAGGAAGGATGTAATACCCGAGATTTTTGATATGTATTTGGAACTTGTGATATTGTAATCGTTGTACTTGATCTGAGTATTATTCTCCGTATTTCATAATCCGATGTTGTCGAGCGTATGATTTCATGTATGTGATTTAAAAATTGTAATTCTGCGCATGTAGCGCACGCTATCGGCTATGTGTAGCGTACGCTAACATGGATTCATAGCGCACGCTACAAAGGAACATTAGCGCACGCTAGGGGTGGACTCGGTTCCATTCGGTTCAGTTTTTGACCGAAACCAATAACCGAACCAAATATTCGGTTTCGGTTTGGTTCGGTTCTTTTTGAAGTTCGGTTCGGTTAAATTCGGTTTTATAAATATTCGGTTCGGTTTTGGTTTGGTTTGATGTTTTTTCGGTTCTTCACAATATAAATTCAAATATTATATTTAATAGAATAAGTTATATATAACAACAAGCCAACAAAAGTTATATATATGCTCAAGATAAGAGATAGACTTGCACATCAAATTTACAAATATCTCAAAAAGATATAACAATCACAAATCACAATAGATCATTCTCTAAACCTAAATTAGTTGAATCACGAATTACACGAGCATATTATCGGTCCTCCTTGGATCCATGAGGGTCTTAAAAAGGAAAAACGACTTGCATTAAAATCTCAAACACATAAAACTCACAAAAAGATGTCATTTTAGTATGTGACTTTGACTTCGGTCCATTTCGATTCGGTTCGGCTCTGTCCGACCCCGAACCGAGAACCGAACCAAACCAATTCGGTTCGGTTCTGTTTTTCTATTTTTCGGTTCCGTCTTTTTTGGTTTCGGTTCTTCGGTTCTTTTTTCGGATTTTTTCGGTTTGGTTTTGAATTTTCGGTTCCGAAATGCCACCCCTAGCGCACGCTATGCGTGGTCAATTTGATTGAGACGTGCGGTAGGTGAGATCTGGCCGGGGACCCCTGTCGGATTGTGTCGGGATGAACCTGGACGGCTTTCGGGAAAAGCCAAGTCAACGCCTTAGCGCACGCTACAGGCATGTGCATAGCGCGCGCTAAGTGCCGAGTACAGTAAAGTCAGTAGCCGTTAGCGCACGCTACGAGCAGGGGCTAGCGCGCGCTAATAATCATTTCCTATAAATAGGACAGCATCCTTTTCGTATTTTCAGTCCTTCCTTTTCCCACATCCGAATTCTTATACTTAGAGTATAACTTCCTACATCCTAAACACTTCATATCAGCATCCTAGCTCGCGATTGAAGATTGTAGATCATTGAGGATTGGTGTTCGAGCCTTCGACGTTGGATTCTTTGATTTTCTCCTTGTTCTTCACTACTTTGAGGTAGGTAATTCTTCACCAATATTAGTAGTGTTCTTAGGGGCGTTTGATCATGTTTTGATAGCCAGTTATTTCGTTTATAATCGATCATCACATGTTAGAAGGATAATTTTAACGTATCGGCACTTTATATCGTATGAACCCTTGAACCTTTTTAGTTTATGGACTCCTAAGCATTTTCAAACCGATTTGTGATCAGTAGACGGATATTACCTAGTTGTTACGCTTTACACATTGGAATCATGCGTTTTGGAACGTAGGACGAACGGAACTTAGAATATTTTCTTGGAGATCTAGATGAACTATGGTGTTGGGATGATATTCCGTATCTTTGTATCTCATAGTCATTCAGTACGTATAGAACTTCCACAAACCTTATTAGCATGATATGCTCGGGAATGACTTGTATTATCACCATAGAATTCATGAGTTCATCACCATTAGCTCGATTTTACGCCGTAATGTCGCCATGCACGGTTAGCGCACGCTAACATACGTTAGTTAACGTGCGCTATCGGGGATAAGTTAACGCACGCTACGTTTGGTACGTAACGTACGTTATGATATCAGCCGAGTCAGTCGGCTGATCAGAGAGAACTGTCAGTCCATGGCTAGCGTACGCTAGGCTTAGACGATAGTGTACGCTAACAGGCAGGCTTAGCGCACGCTACGTAGAGTACGTAGCGTACGCTAAGTAGTTCAGGCAGACTGCATATTTTGAGCTTTTGGGCCGTAGACCAAATTGTTAGGCCATCGTTCGACTTGAGATGATTTGTATATCATTCCTTTTGTTAAGGTTCGAGCTTGCTACGTTGATCGAAGGAGGCGGCCTTCGAGTGTGTTGAGATCATTGAAGTATTTCGTTCTTGCCATCTTCGAGGCAAGTATCGTAATATATTAATATTGGTATTTTGAGCATGCGTGTGATTTTTCATGTTGTTGAACATGAGATTAATTACGTTGAATTGTCATGATATTCGTTATCTAGTGTTTGTATGTTCATGTTGATAAACATAATGATTTGGCATATGTGTATGCATGAGTTGTGTTTGTGTACGTTGTACGATCTATCTTTGGCCGGATCGGATGTCCACCTTGTGTTGGTCCGCGGGATCATCTTGGGATCTAGGTGAGGCTGGATCATTAGGCGGGTTATTTCCACCTCGTGTTGGTCCGCGGCATCATCTTGGGATCTGTCTTTGAGAAGCTGGATCATTGGAATACCCTTCTTTGTGTTAATGGAATCTTGTGGATTCGCATTGTCGGATTCCGGTAGCGGAAGTCCGTGTGGTGTATCTTGTTATGTATTGTTGATGCATATTCGAATTGTTTAATATGATACTTGTACTAGCATCGTTTTGCTAACCCCTTCGGGGGTGGACATTTGTTTTGATGTTCAGGTAGCGAGGAGCGGGAAAGCGACCACGATGCACGTGACGACGAAGGGGTTCAGTGATGTTTGTTGTTGTTGGTGATTTGTTTTCTTGTTTTGATTTCAGTACTCGAGTACATGTGTCGTATTAATATCATTTCTATATGGTTGTATTAATTACTCGTTGAACCAGTTGTACGGTTTTGTAAACTTGAATTTCCGCAGCATTAATGTCTTATATTTACATTTCTAATAAAATCAGCCTTGTAAATCCTTACTTAAAGGGTTTACGGCGCTGTAATTATTCCGAATATCTCGGGGTGTTACATGCACGGCGGTGTATTACCGCTCCCTGCTGGCGGGGCTGAGGTTTCCGCTTCCATTGGTTTTGTCCCGGTGGTTAAGGCAGTGGGGCCTTTGTATTGCCCAAGTTCATCCTTTTCAGTCAACACAGCTGGCCCGAGCCCAGCTTTGAGGAGTTCAACAGCCTCTTCCTATGGAGGTCGGTCGGCCGATCCGGTTCTGTCTGGTTCTACCTGACATCCCGGCACGCCATGCATAAAGAATTGGTGGATGTGCCGGAGACCATCCATAGTTGGAAGGAATAGTGGTTCTTTATAGGGGGGCCTTGGAGGAGCTCGGCTGATGAGTGGGAGCCTGGTGTGATAGATGCCGAGCTTCGGGTCCCAGAACACTTTATTGCCAAAATGAGTAAGTGCTGTACTTTCTATTTTTGTTCCTTTTTGTCTAACGCTCATCATTTATTTTATGCGCAGGGCACATCCCGGCCTCTAAGACATCTTCTGATTTCGACGAGCGGGTAGAGAAGCTCCTGGCCCTTCCCGCCGAGCAGAGGAAGTCGTATCTTTTGGCCAGCGAAGAAAATCTCTGGGCGGCCGGACTTCGATCCACCGATCCGAACACTATGTCTTCGTCAGGTAGGCCCTTCTCTTTTTTTTATTTTTATTTTTTTAACACGTCTTCTTTATCCAGTCCCTAGGGGCAGGATTCTATCGGGAAGGAAAGAAACGCCTGCGTAGCGGGTGGCGAGGCTGGCTGCTAAGGCCGCTGAGCGCAGGGAGCGCGCACGTAAGCGGAAGAGGGTAGAGACCGAGCCCGAAGAGAGTATGACTAAGGCGGGGGGCTGGTCTGTTCCTGATATTGCTGCGTCCGCCCCTAGCCCTGTCCGGACGGGCCGTGCGACCGGTAAGGAGCCCGTAATCGACTTGGAGGGCCACTATCTCCCGGTTAATAAGGACCGGGAGGAACCTTGTGCTCAAATGAAGGGGCGACGACCGCATTGGTTTCTAGATTATGTCTGGGCAGCCACTCCGACCGCTGAGATGCTCGACCGGGTCCCTCCAGCGGTGCTTGAGTCCAGCCACACCGTCAGGGGCTGGACGCCCAAGATGGAGATGGTGACCAACGATATGGGCCCGGACGAGCAGATCCAGTTCGGGAATGCTTTAATGGGCCGTGCGTTGTGCACGTACATAAAGGCCACTGGGGAGCTGATGGCCCTGGTTGAAAAGCACAAGAAGGTGGAGGCCGATCTGAAGGCCTTACAGGAGGAGCACCAACTCTGTCCCTCGCTTATCAAGTCTCTGGAGGAGGAGATGACCTCCCTGAAGGGTGAGATGGAGATTCTGGAAAGTCGGCCCCTCGAGGCCGATATTTGGAAAGGAAAGGCCAATGAGATGGCCATGGCGGCCGAGCAGGCGCATCAACGGTGTCTGGAAATAAGGGCCGAGCACGAGGCCTATTTGCAAAACACTAAGGCCCATCTTGAGCATCTGACCGAGCGGGTCAATACATATGAGGCTTCGGGCTATGCCAAGGGCCTTGCCGAGGGGGCGGCTGCTTTTCAGAAGACGCCCGAGTTTGAGGAGCTGATCAACCTCAACTATGTCTCAACCTGCTATGAGATATTGGGTCTCATGAAGGAAGGGAAGACCGTTGAGGAGGTCCGGGCCTACATAGAGTCTCAGGCGGCCGACCTGAAGGTTGAGTCTCTCGGAGCTGACGAGCCTCAGGTTGAAGATCCGGGGTTGATCCCACCCGGCGAAGGAGAAGGACAGTCTTCCCCGACGGCTGGTCAGGAGGACGGGGCCGAGTAGATTTTTACTTTGATGCTTGTATGGCCTGCGTGCCAGTTTTTCTTCATTTCTTTTTTATTCCAGTGTAGAACCGCCTCTTTAAATGAATGAAATCTTTTTTATATCTATTGCTTTTCTCTATATGTTCGGGCCCAGTCGGTTTGGCCGTCACCTTTCTTTTCTGTTCACCATTTGTTTATTTCGCCGGATGAGCCAGTTTTATGAGATGCCGAGGCGAACTCAGACTTATAGTGCCGGATAGGCCGGTCTCATGAGGTGCCCAGGCGAACTCGGACTTATAGTGCCGGATGGGCCGGTCTCATGAGGTGCCGAGGCGAACTCGGACTTATAGTGCCGGATCGGCCGGTCTCATGAGGTGCCGAGGCGAACTCGGTCTTATAGTGCCGGATGGGCCGGTCTTATGAGGTGCCGAGGCGAACTCGGACTTATAGTGCCGGATGGGCCGGTCTTATGAGGTGCCGAGGCGAACTCGGTCTTATAGTGCCGGATGGGCCGGTCTTATGAGGTGCCGAGGCGAACTTGGTCTTATAGTGCCGGATGGGCCGGTCTTATGAGGTGCCGAAGCGAACTCGGTCTTATAGTGCCGGATGGGCCGGTCTTATGAGGTGCCAAGGCGAACTCGGTCTTATAGTGCTGGATGGGCCGGTCTTATGAGGTGCCGAGGCGAACTCGGTCTTATAGTGCCGGATGGGCCGGTCTTATGAGGTCTTGAGGCGAACTCGGACTTATAGTGCCGGATGGGCGGTCTTATGAGGTGCCGAGGCGAACTCGATCTTATAGTGCCGGATGGGCCGGTCTTATGAGGTGCCGAGGCTAACTCTGTCTTCTCGTGCCGGTTGGGCGTCTCTTATGAGGTGCGAGACGAACTCGGTCTTATAGTGCCGGATGGGCCGGTCTTATGAGGTGCCGAGGCAAACTCGGTCTTATAGTGCCGGATGGGCCGGTCTTATGAGGTGCCGAGGCGAACTCGGTCTTATAGTGCCGGATGGGCCGGTCTTATGAGGTGCGAGACGAACTCGGTCTTATAGTGCCGGATGGGCCGGTCTTATGAGGTGCCGAGGCGAACTCGGTCTTATAGTGCCGGATGGGCCGGTCTTATGAGGTGCCGAGGCGAACTCGGTCTTATAGTGCCGGATGGGCCGGTCTTATGAGGTGCCGAGGCGAACTCGGTCTTATAGTGCCGGATTTATAAATAAAATAAAGTCTAATTTTATTGATAATACCTTTTTAAATACATGGCATTCCGTGGATGAGTCAATCTTTGGCCCTTCGGATATTATAACTGGCAGATTCCGTCCTGAAGGACTTCGTTACTCTCGTACGGTCCTTGCCACTTGGATTTAGGAAGTCTTGGATCTGGCCCCCTACTTGTTTAAGACTGAGGTCTCCGACCTGGAAGCTTCGATGATGCACCTTGGGAGTTTTCTTTAGACGGTATACCGCATTTCTGCTTAGGTCTGTTTTCGGCGACGAGGTCCAGACTTCTGGGGTCACGTCGCTCCTGTTTTTCATAACGGGTCATCCGGTAGGCGGGTGCTCCAATTTCGACCGGAATAACTGCCTTAGTACCGAAGGTTAGGAAGGTATTTCCCGAGTGATGGACCGATGCGTTGCTCCGTGGACTCATGGAGTTCTTCGGGCCGGGAACCTTTGAGTTTTTCGAGGCGGGTCTTGAGGTGTTGTTCTATAATTTTATTAATCGTCTCGACTTGTCAGTTGGAACGTGGGTTGTGGGATGTGGATAAATCGTTTCATATATGGGGGCCGCCGCAGAAGGCTTGAGATTTTTCCTCGTCATTGTGTGGTTTTATCAGATACAACGGACTAAGGGGTTCTGAGCGACTTTCAAGTGAGATCGATTATTTTCTGTTCGGTTGCCCATGCGAGTGGTTTGGCCTTGGTCCGCTTTGCAAAATAATCCACTGTGACGACGGTGTAGTGTACCTCAACTCGTCCTTTAGATGGGGGGGCCGACCCGAACGATCATCCACTTCGCTCCAGCTTAATGGTGTCTTTTTAAGATTTGGCCAGCAATATCCTTGTCGGAGCAATTTGTATGCCGATACGAGGCCGCCGAAGTGGCTGCCACATGTCCGCTTGGGTATCTTTCTGAGGGCGTACTTGGATAGGTCTTTTAGTGATGGAGCCGTGTACCTCTACATAAGGTTCCTTCGATGGGGAACCGGGGGGGACTAAGGTTGAAGTAATCGTCTTCCTGGATATAATGCTGCGCTGCGGGCATGGAACTGGAAGCTGCATCCGTTCTCGCGGCTTGAGTTGTTCGGCCGCCAAGGAATCGGCTCGGTTATTCTTGGTTCGAGGAAGGTGTTAGATAGTTCCTCGAAAATCTCCCCCCGGGTCCGAGCCAGGCTGAGATAACTGACCAAACTAGGCTCTCTGGCTTCGTATTCGCCCCTAATTTGGTTTACCAACTTGAGAATCGCTCAAAGATAATGAGGTGAGCAATACCAGGGGAGGTTGCCACTCTCAGACCGGACAGGAGGGCTTCGCCTCCCCCTTCAACTTAGTCGAACGTCCGAGCAGAACAAACGCCGGTCGGGGCTGGCGAGGACTATTCCTGCGTCTGCCTGGCCGGGAGTTGGAGACCCGTTCATGTGTAGATTCAGGGGGCTAGTACGAGTGCATAGACCAGCATTTCCATCGGGCTGTATCTGAGCTTGGCTTTAGATAGACGGGATGTCGAACCGCATTTTTCGATCAAGCGAAAGTGGCGCGGATTGCTGTGGGGTTCTCCTTGTGTCGGTAGTTGCAGGATTAGTGCTTCTGCTAAGACCTCCTTGGTAATGTTGTCGGTCGGGCCCCTTTCTCCTTAGCTATCGACGAAAGGTGGATAATTCTTTACCTTTCGCATATCCTTATAAAGATTATGCCTTTGCTTATCTTAGTTTTACCAACATGTTCCACTTTCCGCCATTTTTTCATCACTTCGAATTCCGGGTTTCACCGTTGGCATCCTAATGGCTGCTGTTCGGGCGCTTATGCGAAAAACTCATTAGGTTCCGATGAATCCATCTGACCTCGGCCTAATCTTTGCCTAATAGCGGCTTGAGTTATCTTGCCCGCACCCTAACGGACTACTTTTTCTGGATTGCCTGGATCTTTATGGGGATCTGGTGGGAATTCCGAAAGCATTTGCAGATGTTGTGGAGTCCTTGGTAGTTGCGGTGTATGTTGATTGCAACTTTAATTTGAAGGGTATAAGGGGATTCTTTGGGAAATCTTCTAGAGCTTTGGGCTACACTCGATATCCCCTGAGTTGTGACCTTTAAAAGGTCAGTCGAGTCAAGCAGGAACACACGATTACAATGGTTCCTGTGCTTTCAACTCATAATTACAATGATTCCTATGCTTTCATATCACCACGTATTGGTGAGGGTGGTCATTCCTGGATGAACGCAGGGTATGCCAAAGCGATCCGCCACCTCGGACGGGTTTCCCATCTTCGTGGCGGGCTGATTATGTTTAGAACTTGAAGTTATGGCTTGAACGAACCGTTCAAGATTCCAGCGACTCGTTCAAGATTCCGGAGGTTCCCCTTCCTCTAGCGCCAATCTGTTGACGTATGATTTGGTCAACGTCACGTGATGCTGATCTGGATAAATGGATCGAAGCCACGTAGAAAATAATAAACAAGATGACAGGTATTTGATCACTAAATTTTATTAATGATCTTGATATGGAGTAGAAGCGGGCCGAAAATATTTTGGCCAATCTGTTGACGTCTGATTTGGTCAACGTCACGTGATGCTGATCTGGACAAATGGATCGAAGCCACGTAGAAAATAATAAACAAGATGACAGGTATTTGATCACTAAATTTTATTAATGATCTTGATATGGAGTAGAGCTGGGCCGAAAATATTTTGGCCGGTCAATATGGTTTATGCTTGCTGATTACAAGTCTTATCTTTTCTCTTTTTCTCTCTATGTATTTCTATATCTCTCTCTATGTATTTCTCACGAAATGTGCCAAAAGTCCTTTCTCTTAGTATTTTCCTTCTATGTAAAGAAGGCCTGGACCAATCAGCGGGTGACAGCTGGAGGTGGCCTAGGAGTGTGTTTAGACACTTGTCAGCGGGAGAATTTCCCCTAAACACGTGGTGGCTTTAGGGACTGCCTTGGGAAAAGGGAGGACAGATCGTCCTGTCTGCCTGTTCTTTGGGCTTTTGGCAACACTTATCCATTGTGGCCGACAATGGGGTCGACCCTCGAACTTCCCGCTATCCTGGTCGGTCTTGTTATAATTTTGATTCGGAGCGTATTCATCCTGGGTCTGCTCGGACCTTCTGGGTCGGATCCCGGGTCGGCTCTAGAGTCTCTATCCGGTCCGGTTCTAACGGGCCCAGGAGAAAATCGGGTCAATGCCCGGTTCGGCTCCAGGCTCTGCTCGGCTGGTCGGCCGCCTGGAGTGCTTAAGTGAATGCCAAGGTGGATCGACTACGAACAAGGGCCCCCGAGTCCAGGGCCGTGCCGGCTTGGCCGGTGCTGGGGTCATTTCATATTGAGGCCGATCCGGCTTGGGGGAAGATAAGATCTCCCGAAGGGGTGCCTCTTCGAGAGTCGCGTCGATTTGACTTTGGGGTTTTCAAGTGTCATGATGAGGGGGACGCGTGGCGGGATGTAATTTGTCATCGTGTTTCACGCATTTTTGATTATCGCGTCGGTTCAGTACGCATCGCCGCCCCACGCCCCTGGCATTTAATGCCTTTTTTCTCTTATAAATATAAAATGTCTTCTTCTTCATTGTTTCCTTCGCCATTTCTGTGTCTTGTTGCAGAGAAGAGAGGGAATTTTCCTTCGCCATTTCTGTGCACGTCCTTTTCCCCTTTTGAGAAAGAATTTCTTGGTAAGCTTTTTCTCTTTTTCTTATTTTATGATGTCGGAGCGGAGGGATGTGATGGCGGAGGAGTTGACTGTGTCTCCGGACCATACGGGGGTGGCAGATCTGTCACTGGGCGACATCCCCATCGACTGGAGCGACAAGGAAGAAGTCGGCGAGGTCGCAAGATCACCGGATTCGGAAGATGCGGAGGTGGTAGCACCGTTGATGGCGGTTGGAGAGACTCCGGCCTGGGTTCGGCCTCGGCCTTCTCTTTTTGTTGAGGCGGAGTGGGATTCGGCCTTGATTCGCAGCACGATCACCGAAGAGCAGTTGGAGGCTTGGCGGGGGCGGTTCAAGATACCCGCTGTGGTGCGGATGTTTGTTCCGAATCCTGAGGAGAGGCCCCACACTCCGCCCGTCGGTTGCACGGTGGTGTATTACCGCTCCCTGCTGGCGGGGCTGAGGTTTCTGCTTCCGTTGGTTTTGTCCCGGTGGTTAAGGCAGTGTGGCCTTTGTACTGCCCAAGTTCATCCGAATTCCTGGGCTCGAATAGTGGGTCTTTTCATCCTTTTCAGTCAACACAGCTGGCCCGAGCCCAGCTTTGAGGAGTTCAACAGCCTCTTCCTATGGAGGTCGGTCGGCCGATCCGGTTTTGGCTGGTTCTACCTGACAGCCCGGCACGCCATGCATAAAGAATTGGTGGATGTGTCGGAGACCATCCATAGTTGGAAGGAACATTGGTTCTTTATAGGGGGCCTTGGAGGAGCTCGGCTGATGAGTGGCAGCCTGGTGTGATAGATGCCGAGCTTCGGGTCCCAGAACAATTTATTGCCAAAATGAGTAAGTGCTGTACTTTCTATTTTTGTTCCTTTTTGTCTAACGCTCATCATTTATTTTATACGCAGGGCGCATCCCGGCCTCTGAGACATCTTCCGATTTCGACGGGCGGGTAGAGAAGCTCCTGGACCTTCCCGCCGAGCAGAGGAAGTCGTATCTTTTGGCCAGCGAAGAAAATCTCTGGGCGGCTGGACTTCGATCCACCGAGCCGAACATTATGTCTTCGTCAGGTATCCCCTTCTCTCTCTCTCTCTTTTTTTAACACGTCTTCTTTATCCAGTCCCTAGGGGCAGGATTCCATCGGGAAGGAAAAGCGCTGCGCGTGGTGGCGTGGTGTTCTTTGAGGCCGCTGAGCACAGGGAGCGTGCAGGTAAGCGGAAGAGGGTAGAGACCGAGCCCGAAGAGAGTCTGATTAAGGCGGGGGGCTCATCTGTTCCTGATATTGCTGCGTCCGCCCCTAGCCCTGTCCGGACGGGCCGTGCGATCGGTAAGGAGCCCGTAATCGACTTGGAGGGCCACTATCTCCTGGTTAATAAGTACCGGGAGGAACCTCGTGCTCAAATGAAGGGGCGACGGCCGCGTTGGTTTCTAGATTATGTCCGGGTAGCCACTCCGACCGCTGAGATGCTCGACCGGGTCCCTCCAGCGGTGGTTGAGTCCAGCCACGTCCCCATCAGGGGCTGGACATCCAAGATGGAGATGGTGACCAATGATATGGGCCCGGGCGAGCAGATCCAGTTCGCGAATGCTTTAATGGGCCGTGCGTTGTGCACGTACATAAAGGCCACTGGGGAGCTGATGGCCCTGGTTGAAAAGCACAAGAAGGTGGAGGCCGATCTGAAGGCCTTACAGGAGGAGCAACAACTCTGTCCCTCGCTTATCAAGTCTCTGGAGGAGGAGATGACCTCCCTGAAGGTTGAGTAGGAGATTATGGAAAGTCGGGCCCTCGAGGCCGATATTTGGAAAGGAAAGGCCAATGAGATGGCCACGGCGGACGAGCAGGCGCATCAACGGTGTCTGGACATAAGGGCCGAGCACGAGGCCTATTTGCAAAACACTAAGGCCCAGCTTGAGCATCTGACCGAGCGGGTCAATACATGTGAGGCTTCGGGCTAGGCCAAGGGCCTTGCCGAGGGGGCGGCTGCTTTTCAGAAGACGCCCGAGTTTGAGGAGCTGATCAACCTCAACTATGTCTCAACCTGCTATGAGATATTAGGTCTCATGAAGGAAGGGAAGACCGTTGAGGAGGTCCGGGCCTACATAGAGTCTTAGGCGGCCGACCTGAAGGTTGAGTCTCTCGGAGCTGACGAGCCTCCGACTGAAGATCCGGGGTTGATCCCACCCGGCGAAGGAGAAGGACAGTCTTCCACGACGGCTGGTCAGGAGGACGGGGCCAAGTAGATTTTTACTTTGATGCCTGTATGGCCTGCGTGCAAGTTTTTCTTCATTTCTTTTTTATTCCAGTGTAGAACCGCCTCTTTAAATGAATGAAATCTTTTTTTATATCTGTTGCTTTTCTCTGTATGTTCGGGCCCAGTCGGTTTGGCCGTCACCTTTCTTTTCTATTCACCATTTGTTTATTTCGCTGGATGAGCCAGTTTTATGAGATGCCGAGGCGAACTCGGACTTATAGTGCCGGATGGACCGGTCTCATGAGGTGCCGAGGCGAACTCGGACTTATAGTGCCGGATGGGCCGGTCTCATGAGGTGCCGAGGCAAACTCGGACTTATACTGCCGGATGGGCCGGTCTCATAAGGTGCCGAGGCGAACTCGGTCTTATAGTGCCGGATGGGCCGGTCTTATGAGGTGCCGAGGCGAACTCGGACTTATAGTGCCGGATGGGCCGTTCTTATGAGGTGCCAAGGCGAACTCGGTCTTATAGTGCCGGATGGGCCGGTCAATATGGTTTATGCTTGCTGATTACAAGTCTTATCTTTTCTCTTTTTCTCTCTATGTATTTCTATATCTCTCTCTATGTATTTCTCACGAAATGTTCCAAAAGTCCTGTCTCTTAGTATTTTCCTTCTATATAAAGAAGGCCTGGACCGATCAGCGGATGACAGCTGGAGGTGGCCTGGGAGTGTGTTTAGACACTTGTCAGCGGGTAAATTTCCCCTAAACACGTGGCGGCTTTAGGGACTGCCTTGGGAAAAGGGAGGACAGAGCGCACTGATCGTCCTGTCTGCCTGTTCTTCGGGCTTTTGGCAACACTTATCCGTTGTGGCCGACAATGGGGTCGGCCCTCGAACTTCCCGCTGTCCTGGTCGGTCTTGTTATAATTTTGATTCGGAGCGTATTCATCCTGGGTTTGCTCGGCCCTTCTGGGTCGGATCCCGGGTCATCTCTAACGTCTCTGTCCGGCTAACGGGCCCAGGAGAAAATCGGGTCAATGCCCGGTTCGGCTCCAGGCTCTGCTCGGCTGGTCGGCCGCCTGGAGTGCTTAAGTGGATGCCAAGGTGGATCGACTACTAACAAATATTCCGGCAGTAAATTTAAAAATAACAAAAAAGCAAATGTAATAATAAAATATACAATTAAGTGTTATGGTTGTAAGGTGGGATTATTTACGACCGTACGTTTTACATGTTGGACGTAAACTGTTGTGGTGGTTCAGTTCTAGAAAACCCGGAGGGTTATCATGGCTGTACTTTCGGTTGGTCACGACTGTAAGTAGTGTCGTTACTAGGGATGTTAGCGATTCAAGTATACCCGAGAACCGCCCAAAAATAACTCGTATCGATATTCACTCGAACGTTAGCGGTCTGGATACTGATATCGAAGTTAGATCCGAAACCGATAAGGACCGAAATCGTTAACCTGGCAAAAAAATTGATAATTTCTCGTAAACATACATCGTATAAAATATTGTATAATGTTGAAGGAAAAATAACTGAGATAGAAAGTAGGGCAAAAACAGTGTATTATTCCATTGATGACATCCCTTTAAATAGGGAGAAATACATACAAGCAGGCATAATCCTACCCTAACTAGGAAAGCCCGTAAACTAACAGACTTAAGCACACATTGTAATACACGGAATTTCTACTACTGTTGTTTAATATTATTTTATTCGAGTTATGCTATACATCGTGGAATCTATATAGTATGGATAATATAAATGAAGGACTGAGACATCTGTATTGGTATAATTGTCGTACTTGGTCGACAATTGCATTTAAGGATATAGTGTGTCGTGTATACGTATTCGGTATATTGAGACGACGATCAAGATCAGTGTAAATGGCTAAGGCACAGAGCCCTTAACGTACGTTAAGTTTAGGAGATAATGTACGCTAAAATGTTAAATGTTATGTACGCTATGTATAACGCATTACGTACGTAACGAGGGAAATCAGACAGGGTCAGGCTATGGCCGACAGGTGGGTCTCGTGGTCGGTAGCATTCGGCGAAGAACGTGCATGGGCGAGTCAACTAGGTATTACGTACGTTATGAAGAGCATATTACGTACGTAATATGAGTATATACTGTAGCAAGTCAACGTACATATTACGTACGCTATGAAACAAGTGTTACGTACGTAATCAATCGAACGAAACAAGTCAGTGAGTTCTGGAATGATGTTACGTACGCTATGAAGGATCGGTAGCATACGTAAGGAAGCATTACGTACGTTAATGTTGATTGATAACGTACGTAGGCTGTGCAGATTATAAAATAAGGATCGGTTCCTCATTTCTTCACGAGAGAAAAACCATTCCTTCCTCCAAACTTCGTCCCTCTGTACATGAAAGTGAGATTTAACCTCTTCTAGCTTGGTTATAAGCTTGGAAGCATGGATTTGAGGCTTGGATATGAAGATATTGATGATTCTTGAAGAGTTTGATTGTGTTATTCATGTTCTTGAGGTATGTTGATGAACTCTACACCTTGAATTCAGATTTTTATGCTATTATTGATGAATGATTCTTATGAAGATGATTATGGTGTTGTTGTTACGATTCTTGAGGTTATGTGAATTATATGTTGAAGGATACGATGGCTTATGTCTTCAATTATGTTATTTGTTATAAACATGATTATGGAATCATGGTGTTCTTGATGTTCTTGGTATATTTATCACATCAAAGAGGAAAATGTGATAGGATACATAACGGTTTTAAGTATAATCATGGATTTGAGGATTGAAACCAATGCTATGTTGATTGTAGTGGTAGAATTCGTATGTTCTTGACAAAATACGAATCATGATAACAGTTTTGAATCCGGGAAGATTATAGTTAATCTTATAACAAGATTCTCAATAGTATTGAACTATTTGGGTAGTTTGGATTGCCGATTATGCCGATAGTATTGTCCTACTATGAAATTTATAATCATAAACAAGGAGGAATCGTGTTAATTCGTAGGAATTCAGAATAGATTATGTTATGTAATCCTTGTTATCGATATGAGTTGATCGTTGATATGATTATCAGATTATGGAAACATATCCTGGTTATGAGTTCATGATTGATTGATTCGGGTTGTTCGGATTTATGTTTAATCGGGATATTGTGGAACCGTTGGGCTTATTGATCGGTTGTATTGATTGTTAAGTATGATCATCGAGTTGTGATTTGTATTGTAGATATGAGTTCGTATTTGTTGAGTTGGATTATTTGTTTTTGTATATGATCGAGGAATTGTTAAGCCATTGAGTTTGATTGATTGGTTATATCGGGAATTGATTATTATCGAATATGTGTTAATTGATTATTTCAATAGGTTGTGATCATTGATCGTTGGTTATAATCGTCGACTAGAGAATGTGTTGCGGTCGTGTTCGAGAACGTTCGTGAATCACTTTGGCCGGGAGCCGAGGAGCTTGTAGACGACGACAAGGAGTTGGTAACAGCTTCATCATCGTCGTGTCGGTATCGAGGCAAGTTATTACTTGCACAATTTATAATATTTAATGAATGATTTCAGTTTCATTCGTTTACAAATCGTATAGCAATGATTATAATTGTGAACACAAGAGATTTGGGATTGTAAGTTGTTTTCGGATTTTGGGAATTTAAATCATAATATATATGATTTACTTTTGTTATTGGTATACTTGGGTATCGAGGATCCATTGTGTTATAACCGAAGACATGAATTATCTACCATCCGTGACATTTTGGACCGTCGAATATTGAGGATAATTGTTGGTGATGGTTTTGACATCGAGATTGCTCTCGAAGGACTCGGGGCAAGTAATATATCATTTTTGTCATTTTGTCTTGATCATGTTGTGATGCATTTGTGTATTGTTGTTGTCGTTCATTGTGTATTGTTGTTTTGTGCAGTTGTGCATTGTTGTCATATGTCCACCATGCGTTGGTCCGACTGGATCATCATGGGAATCTATAGCTGTGTGCGCTGGATCGTTGGACAGGTATTTCCACCATGTGTTGGTCCGACGGGATCATCATGGGAATCTATAGCTGTGTGCGTTGGATCATTGGATTCCCATGTGTTGTTGTTGTGCATACATATATTATGGGTTATCCATAAGTATACATTGTTGTTATTGATGTGAGCATATTGACGTTGTCATATGAGTATGCATTTGTAGGTCTTGCATTAGGACCATGTCCGTATGTTGTATTGATCCGATGTCGGATTAGACTGACGTGATTGTCGTGGTATTGTGCATCTCGAGGTATGTTTCGTATTTCCTTTGGTAATTGTATTTTGATGGTCAATCGATTATCGTGTTGAGATGTGATGAGGTTACCCGATGGATTGGGTTGGACAAAGTTAGTAGATTTCGTGACAGTGAGTTATGATAATGTTTTGAGAACCTTGGGTATTGTTCAGAGACAATACATATATTTCGGTATGAGCTTATTGTGTTGTTGAAAGGATACGAGATGTGAACTTTGGTAATTATTATCACGAGTTGGTAAAGTTATGGCGGTAAGATTACATTGGTCGTATTCTTACTTAGTATTTTCATTGATATGTAATTATTGATGTGATGTGATCGTTATCATTGTTGGGTATTATGGCTGACCCCGTCGTGGGCTTTCTTTTTAGGTTCTTGGATATCAAGCTTGTAGCGGTCGTGAATGTAACACCCCCAAAACATTTTGGAATATTACAGCGCCGCAGACCCTCTCCGTGAGGATCTACCAGGATAAATACAGAAAAACACGATAAACGATACATGCCAACATGGCTAAAGACGAACCATTAGACCGATTTGGTCTTTTACCACAATACAGCACAATAAACATACATAACTCGAATTCATAACTCATACCCACGCAGGGGTTGGAATACATCAACGTTCTCATAAAATTGAAAGGCTACGCAACGGAAATCCAAACACTGAGACTCTACCAAAATACTCAACGAATGGTCATCAAGTGATTAGTAATGTCGTTTTCCATCATCCTTCGCACTGATACTGTGATTCGCTCCTTGAAATCCTGCAAGTACCTGGACGCAATACAGACATCCACCCCCCGAATACTCGGGGGTTAGCAAAACTGCACTGTTTTGCTAGTGCAAGTATAAAATACAAATACAAGCCATACACAACATATTCCACGAGTATAAGAATTTAATAAATTCCACAATTTAACCTAATGAAATACTTCCCGAGATATTACGTTAGATAACATAGTTCAAACCGTAAAAAGTTGGAATGAGACATGTAGACGCTTTGAATAGCATTTTAAAATTCTCGGGAGTTTTTGGGAAGACATTTTGGACTAATGAATCCTCAATTTATCAAAACCCACATAGGGACACGACCTCAAGTATTGATTTTCAAAATATGCAAATCCGGTTACAAAACACGGGTCTACGACCCAAACATCAACATCACTTACTCGAGTGAATAACCCAAAGGTCAAACTCGATACACAACCAAACCACAATGCATGGAAACAATCACAGGGCCCGCGTCCTTATGCCAAAAACCTCACAATCAAGAAACGAGTCACATACGACACTTATATTGATGCCATTCTACCCAAGTACCAAGACCTTACGTATGACATATCTCACACCGAGAATGAAAGCGATATGATATTCCGGACATGTCACAATTATCGAAACAACAACGTGCCATAATCATCACAAAACAACCTCCCGAGCTATACTGGCCCTGTACCTCTAGAGCAAGATACACACCCCAGGGACACCACGTATGACCCTCCATGGTGTATAGCCCAACCGAGTGATCTGCCGAACTCGAAGTCTAAACAAATCCCAGGGGACCCTCGCTGGTTTAACTCGGTTCACACACAAAATCTCAAAAACCACATGGCACAAATCACAATCATCAAAACACATTCTCCCGAAGTACATCAAACGTAAATCAAGGTACTTGTTAGAAATGGCCACTATAACCGACACATACCCACCACCAATATTACACAACAATACATACTCATCAATAGACACAAATATCCACGCACACACCTCTTGCCAAAAAGTCATGATCTTTATGTCCACTAAAGATGTAATCACACACAACGGTACCATACGCAAACAAGGCATTCCAATGCACGACACTAATACACATTCTTGGAACAACACATTCGTTCACAAACACACGAGTAGATCTTTGTGAAAGCTTGTATCTAGAGTATGCCGATTCTTTTAAAGTTTATTAAAGCATTCAAATGCCACGTATAATCCATTGCCAACTATCACGTCTATGAAACACGAAGTATATGGGCAAGATACTTGCCTCGAAAGTACGAGCAACCGAACAACGAACAGATGATGTTGAGTAGCCCTCGAGCTTCCAAAAATGACCAAGAACTAGAAAACTCCATGAGGACTACGAAAATAACACCAACACGAATCAATAACACTAAACGGAATCCGAATCGATCCTAAAATCAACAAGGATCTAAGTGTGTCTCAAAGAAATCAAGAACTATGTTCCGAGTGTGATAAAATCATGAATGAGTTCAAAAATCCGAAGATCATGGGCAAGACAACAAGAATTTCATAATCGATTCATCATCCTCGGATTAAATCGAAAAACCAAGGAGAAACCCCTAAAATTTAAGAACTAGGGTTTTAAGAAGAGAATACCTTGATTTGAGCAAAGGAGATGATTAGATGTTGTTAAACACCTACAAATCCACTCCAAGATGAAGCTTGATGAAGAAGACCGCTCAAAATCTCCCCTAGAACTCACTGCTGGCGGAAAAAGGTAAGAAAGGTGAGAAATGACGAAGCGAAGGCTGCTGTCCAGTATTTATACTGAACAGTTTATTAGCGTGCGCTAAACACCCTGCATTAGCACGCGCTAACGGGGTCAACGCCCCAGAATATACCGCCTAAAACATAGTTAGCGTGCGCTAACAAGTCACGAATCCAGTCCAGTGGCTCCTGGACTAGTCTGCACCTAACAGGTAGCGTGTGCTAGAAAGAAGAATTAGCATACACTATGCAATCGATAGCGTGCGCTAGCTACCAACCTTAGCGTGCGCTAACGAGACTCCAGCTCCAGTCCAGTAGCTCCTGGACTGCCTCTGGACTGCCAGTTAGCGTGCGCTACACACCTGGTAGCGTGCGCTAACAATGGCACAGTAGCGCGCGCTACACCATAAGCGGTAGCGTGCGCTACACTGAAATGAGTTAAAAACTCATGAAATGATCTGGAACAGAGATCAAACACATGTCGACTCATGACACGACCATACATGGCAAAACATTCCAAAGACATGGACAACGCCAATCCGATAATCCGTACAAAAACTCAATAAATATGGAACGAAGATCTCGGATATTACATTCTACCCCTCTTAAAAGAAGTTTCGGCCCCGAAACTTAAAACATAAAACGATCAGTGCAAAACAATCTCCGACAACAAAAATCAGAACGATAACAAAATGCAAAGCACATGCTATCTGTTGCTGATGACCTGCAACGAATCACATACAGCACGTGGCTGCTAACATCCATATCGCTACGTTAAAACGATTACAAAACGCAACGAATAAAAATCAATATGGTTGACCAACCCGAACAGTATGTCAGTCAGAACGCAAGATAAACGTTTAGAAAATACAAAATTCCACCACCCGAGGGTCGGAAGATCGACAACGAAGCTAATTTCCCGAACTTAAGGAAATTACGAAGTGATCTAAATGCTCAAAAATCACGATACGGGAGCAACAAAAACCAGACAACAAACGATCGAACCACAATGATCGAGACAATAACGGCCGAACAATCAAAATCAAATAGCAACTCAGAAGTTCGCACCACGATTCGAGACAATAGGTGGTGTGGTAAAGACGACAAGATATGCATTTATATAAGATTCATAGGGATGGAGCCAAATTCAAAAAAGTCACAACGACAAACGGATCAATCCGAAACATTACCACAACTCGTTCGATAAACAAAACAAAAGATAGGACAAGTTCAGAAAAGATCAACGAACACTAACGAGTCGATAGAGTTGAAAATACAGAAGTTCAAAAATCCGATCCACTTCTAATAAAAGAAGTTTTAATCCCCGAAATTCGAAATAACAAGGCAAAGAGATAACACAACATACAACTGGCAGACTACACTCTCAGGGACTCCTCGGAGTCAATCCTGACATTAGTGCTCACGTCTGAGCCTTGGAAGACTCGGAGACTAACTCACAAAACTGAATCCGGTGTCCCACGAGTCCGTACTTGTAGCATATTACTGGCCGAGAAGGACAATGTGCACAAATATGCCCCGACACATTGTAGTTGAAACACCTCCTGGCCTTACCCGGAGTCAAGACAGACAACTTAGAACTCTCAGCCCCATGCATCGAGCGACGGACCTTCGCAGCAGAAAGACTACGACGCTGCAATCCAGAAACGCTAACTCCTGTACTGTCCGTAAGGTCATCAGACATCTTCCGTTTCTTCTACTCGAGCACATGCTCCGACGATAATGAAGCTAGTTCGTAAGCCAAGGATCGATCCTGGTAAACTCTCAGCGAAGTGCAAGTAAGTTCTGACATATGCAGGCAAATCTCCGGCTTCATCCGTCTGTCAAAATGAAGGATCTTCTCTTCTTCAGTCCTCATCTGGTCTCGCACATAACTGAGTTGCTTGCTGTAGTCGATGATGGTTTGTGATACTGATATATCTAGCGGTTCAGCCAAATAAAATTTACGAATTCGCTGATCTCTAATCGGTTTCAGACAGAACTCAGCTTCTATAAATGCCTGGAACTCCGCCCACGCGACATCACGATCATGAGGTTTAACAGCTTCCCATCAATAAGTGGCATCTCCATAAAGAAGGTACTGAGCGATAGGTACCTTCCGCTCCTCTGGACAATCGACGGTCTCGAATATCTTTCCCAACTCGAAAAGCCAACCATCCCAGCCCAATACATCCGCAGCACCAGCGAATCGAGGGGGATTCATACGAACTACCTCTTGAAGCCATTGATTAACGCCGACATTCAGATTCGCACCAATGCTACGTTGAACAGTCTAGGTCAGATGAGTCATCTGTGCTGCTATTTGTTGCGAAATAATAGCTATACCAATATCAATATCATTCCCAGCAATATTCTCTCGATTCAGCATCTGATCCCCGTGGCCATCAGTATCACGGTTACGACCACGACATCTGCCCCTCAGCATACTAACATGCAACAACCTAACGCAAAGAAAGTCACATAATCTCATAATCACACACAACAACTAATACAACACACGTGGAATCCACTCACAGAAGATTGACTGCAAAAGTTAGGCCCGACAGCAAAAATGCAGTCCCAAACTTTTGTCCGGCTAGAAAGCGCGCTCCACAACAAAAGATGGCGTGCGCTAACTGTGCAAGTTGCCAACACATACATACTCACCTCCCAATGGTACTAGACCGTAGGTTTCAAATAAATCACAGCATACAAATCCAAACGCCAACAGTTCACATAATTATAACATCACACAATTAACCATCAGAAGTTACCAACGTTCCAAACTGAGTCTCCACCCCTCGGTCAAGAGTACTATCTCGACGAGTGCATATCGAACGTACCAGCGTTCACACCATCACTTTAATTGCAACTCTGAGCATGATAGCTAAAATAACAACATCCTCGATACATGTCTTTTAACCGAAGTTCATGAAATGAAAAATTGAAAGCGGAAGTCACATCTCGAGTAAATTTTTGATAGACCTCGTTGAGTTTTTAAAATCAAAATTGAAAAAAATTGCAATGCGGGATGAACATAAAATATATGTAGTTTGAATTCTCAAAATTTTTGATCTCGAGGTCATTATACGAAAATCAAACTCGTTTTCCTTCTTGAATGATGTTTTAAAATAAAATTTTACGTGACTTCTCAAAACATTCAAAACTCTGAAGTATCGAGTTGATAAACCTTCTTAGTGTAACCACACCCAAAACATTCTCTTGTAAAAATGATTTATACAAGGATACATATATATACATATATACATATACACCGGCACATTACAAAAATCAAACAAACATGGAGTACTTATTCCCAATTCACATTTAACTCATCATCATAACACAAATATCACACAAGCTCGTGTAACACGAGACACAACAATATAGTGGGGAGACTTACATCCACAGATCGCACGAAGATGATGGTTGCACCTTGATACTAATCACGACCGACATCTCAGACGACGCGCCGCGACACGACTCAGTCAGATAAAATCTGACAAAACAAGACTCGACAACACACAATTCCACCCGACTGCCTAGGTTTCCGCAACCTAAGCTCCGATACCATATTCTGTAACACCCTCAAAACATTTGGGAATATTACAGTGCCGCAGACCCTCTCCGTGAGGATATACCAGGCTAAATACGGAAAAACACGATAAACGATACATGCCAACATGGCTAAAGACGAACCATTAGACCGATTCGGTCTTTTACAACAATACAACACAATAAACATACATAACTCGAACTCATAACTCATACCCACATAGGGGTTGGAATACATCAACGTTCCCATAAAACGGAAAGGCTATACAGTTAGCATGCGCTAGCTAATATGCGTAGCATGCACTAACGAGTCACGAATCCAGTCCAGTGGCTCATGGACTGGTCTGCACCTAACAGGTAGCGTGCGCTAGAAAGAAGAATTAGCATGCGCTATGCAGTCGATAGCGTGTGCTAGCTACCAACATTAGCGTGTGCTAACGTGACTCCAGCTCCAGTCCAGTAGCTCCTGACTGCCTCTGGACTGCCAGTTAGCATGCACTACACACCCGGTAGCGTGCGCTAACAATGGCACAGTAGCGCGCACTACACCACAAGCGATAGCATGCGCTACACTAAAATGAGTCAAAAACTCATGAAATGATCTGGAACTCGACTCAAGACACGACCATATGTGGCACAACATTCCAAAGACATGGACAACACCAATTCGATAATCTGCAGAAAAACTCAATAAATCTAGAATGAAGATATCGGATATTACAGTGAAGAGATGAGCTTCCTGGAGGATACTGGCTATGGCATGTATTTGTGAATCGAGTATTCTGATTAGTTGTTGTATTCCGCTGCTAGAGTATTTTTAACTGTTTGACTTTTCCGCTGCGTGAGTATTTTTAAATGATCTTTCGTTATCTGGTATCTTAAGTTACTTTGGATAGGGTTTTCTAAACTATTTTGTCGGTACGTCTAAGCGATAGCTAAACATATGTTTTTCAACCGTTGAGTTCTGGTATTTCAGGCCTTGTCCTTTCAAATGAGATTTTACGACGGTTTTGATAAATGGATTATTTAAGTCTTCGAATGTTTTTTAAAAGATAGTATCGTCGTTAGCCTCTCGGGCGTTTTTAAAATATTTGCAAAAATATATTTTAGCCTTGTGGGTTCCATCTCGGGGCCCACGGCGCTGTAATATTCCCGGTCGGATCTGGGGTGTTACAGAATATGGTATCGGAGCTTAGGTTGAGAAAACCTCGGTAGTTGGGTCGAGTCGAGTAGTGTTTTTATCACGTCATTCAAGTTGTCGTTTGACGAATATTATAGCCCTGGGTTTTGTTGTTCACTCGGGCTTGTGTCTTATGTGATTTACCAGTGTGGTACTGGGGTTGTTGTAAACTTTTCCAAATGGTATTAACGTGTTTCTTCGGATAGAGATGTGTTGTGTTCTCGAGTTGAATTGAGTTTTCAAAATGTGTGTTTTGTAAATATCTGTGTCGAGTATTTTCTAGAGTTGAGACATGTGCCAGTATCACGGGGAATCGTCGGCTTCACGATTTATAATATTTGGATTCTTGAATTGTATTGAGATTTATTGCTGTTCTAAGTTGATATGGTTTGAGATTCAGCAGAATATTATGCGTTACAGTATAAGGAGACAGAATTGGGACAGGATTTATGATCTTGAGAAGTTATGATTTTGGAAATAAATATGTCGGTTAAATTTTGGAAACAGAGTTGTGTATTCGGGAGAAGTACTGTGGGTTTTTGAGAAGAACATGTAGTCATGTTAATTCATTTTGAAATATATGAAACTGTTTTTGAGCATTTAAAAATCCTACTTTTCAAAATAAATATTTTACGGATGTTTTACGGAAAATGATTTTGGACCGAGACCCAATCGATTTTGAAATAGTTTTATAACTCAGGACTTGGGGTCCAAAAGAGTTTTCTACTTTTTAAACTTCTTGTAATGTGGACGGGATTGGGATGAGACCCTAATGTTTCTAAAAGGCTTTTCTGTTTTCAAAAGAACTCCCGAGATTTGTAAAACACTTTACCAATTGTTTATGCATTTTATTACTACCTTTCGGGGTTTTGGTTTATTTGTTCAAATGAGACTTCTCGGGCAGTCTTTCATTGTATTTATTTTGTTGATTATTCAATGTTTTATCATAACATAAGTTGAGGTGATCCAGGATAGGATAATGGTTGACGGTGCGAGTCATATGTGGAAAAGGAGTTTTTGTCGGAGTCTATACATTGAGATTGTGGAACTCTATCGGGTGGTTTTCTGATGGAATGTCAGTGGATTTGGTGACAAGGCAAAATGGTATACATGAGTATGGATGTGGTCAATCATTTGCATAATTCCATTTATTTAATCGTGTGTATTCGAAAAGAATTTTCATCGAGAACTTGACACCAGCGAGCCGGTTTAACTCTTCGAAAATTGATTTCGTGGTTCTACGAAAATTTATGTTTTGAGTTTTGAAATTCTTGAAAGAACTTTCGAAAATTTGTCTTCTTGACAAGATTATATGATTTCAAACTGATTTTGAAAATGTGACTGATATACATACGCATTTAGTGCATAGTGCATATCATGGTGAAGTTATGAGTGTGACTCACGAACTGGATAATACATCAGTATGGTACGATGAAAAGAGATTCGAACTTTAGTATGGTAGTTTGGTTATCCAAGGATGATCGGTTGATTGATCGGATAAGAGAAATATGCTGCGTGTTATAGGTTCATGTACAAAATATGATTTTGGAACTTTGAATTTTGTGAAATCGGGACATATGTGCTATGTGATTCCATTGGTATGGTAGTAGCGCGATTTTACCATAGTGATTTTTGAATGATTCCTTTGTAAGTGTGGATTTGGGGATGGTGACCCCAGGATGGTTGTTTTGAGTAATAATTTGTCGTTCCCACTCCGTGTAGGATGGGGTATGTTCATCAGTTTGCGTCTTGTTGTTCATATGCCGAGGCGTATGTTCGCCGATCGGGTGTATTTCTATGAGATCCACTATATGTGATTGGTATAATGTTTTGAGAATTTTATTCTTTCGTATATCTGTTTCTGCGGTTCTGTGTTGATCATGTTGGAGCTTACCGTGTGAGGGTATTCCCGATTATCATTGATCGTTCATTGATGATATTGGAATTTATCATATTGATGATATAATCGGTTGTGTTTTGACCTTTGGATGGTCATATTAGAGTTTATCATGTTGATGATATACTCGATTGTGTTTTGACCTTTGGATTGGTCGTATTAGAATTTATCATGTCAATGGTATTCACAGTTAATTTGTCGGTTGATCATTGTTAATGATCGTATGAGCGTTCGAATTGTTTGTCAATATTTCGAGATTTGTGTCATTGTTTTGGCAGTTGTTTCATAGATGTATCGTGTATTATTCGCTTTATCAGATTTGGGACTTGACTGTATAATCAGGCAAACAGGATTTGACACGGATAGATTATTTCATCCGAAGATGATATATTTTGTTGAGACTCACGGAATTGTGATTGTAAGCGTATTGAGGCTTTACGGTGGAGTCACTTGATAGTATCTCAGGAGATCGTCGACTTGGCACATATGTAAGTATACTGTTTTGGTTATTCGTTAATGATGATGATTGATCGTTGTCGTGATGGTTTCGGAATATTTTGGTTGAACGGTTTGTTTGTTTCTCTATGGCGGATTGCAAGTTTCGAGGACGAAACTTATTTTTAGTGGTGTAGTATGTAATACCCGAAATTTCTACTGCTGTTGTTTAATGTTATTTTATCCGATTTATGCTATACAGCGTGGAATCTGTACAGTATGGATAAAATAAATGAAGGACTGAGACATCTGTATTGGTATAATTGTCGTACTTGGTCGACAATTGCATTTAAGGATATAGTGTGTGGTGTATACGTATTCGGTATATTGAGACGACGATCAAGATCAGTGTAAATGGCTAAGGCACAGAGCCCTTAACGTACGTTAAGTTTAGGAGATAATGTACGCTAAAATGCTAAGTGTTACGTACACTATGTATAACGCATTACGTACGTAACAATGGGAATCAGACAGGGTCAGGCTATGGCCGACAGGTGGGTCCCGTGGTCGGCAGCTTTCGGCAAAGAACGTGCATGGGCGAGTCAACTAGGTATTACGTACGTTATGAAGAGCATATTACGTACGTAATATGAGTATATACTATAGCAAGTCAACGTACGTATTACGTACGCTATGAAACAAGTGTTACGTACATAATCAATCGAACGAAACAAGTTAGTGAGTTCTAGAATGATGTTACGTACGCTATGAAGGACCAGTAGCATACGTAAGGAAGCATTACGTACATTAATGTTGATTGATAAGGTACGTAGGCTGTGCAGATTATAAAATAAGGATCGGTTCCTCATTTCTTCACTTGAGAAAAACCATTCCTTCCTCCAAACTTCGTCCCTCTGTACATGAAAGTGAGATTTAACCTCTTCTAACTTGGTTATAAGCTTGGAAGCATGGATTTGAGGCTTGAATATGAAGATATTGATGATTCTTGAAGAGTTTGATTGTGTTATTCATGTTCTTGAGGTATGTTGATGAACTCTACACCTTGAATTCGGATTTTTATGCTATTATTGATGAATGATTCTTATGAAGATGATTATGGTGTTTTTGTTATGATTCTTGAGGTTATGTGAATTATATGTTGAAGGATACGATGGTTTATGTCTTCAATTATGTTATTTGTTATAAACATGATTATGGAATCATGGTGTTCTTGATGTTCTTGATGTTCTTGGTATATTTATCACATCAAAGAGGAAAATATGATAGGATACATAACGGTTTTAAGTATAATCATGGATTTGAGGATTGAAACCAATGCTATGTTGATTGTAGTGGTAGAATTCGTATGTTCTTGACGAAATACGAATCATGATAACAGTTTTCAATCCGGGAAGATTATAGTTAATCTTATAACAAGATTCTCAATGGTATTGAACTATTTGGGTAGTTCGGATTGCCGATTATGCCGATAGTATTGTCCTACTATGAAACTTATAATCATAAACAAGGAGGAATCGTGTTAATTCATAGGATCGGAATAGAGTATGTTATGTAATCTTTGTTATCGAAATGAGTTGATCGTTGATATGATTATCAGATTATGGAAACGTATCCTGTTTATGAGTTCATGATTGATTGATTCGGGTTGTTCGAATTTATGTTTAATCGGGATATTGTGGAACCGTTGGGCTTATTGATCAGTGGTATTGATCGTTAAGTATGATCATCGAGTTGCGGTTTGTATTGTAGATATGAGTTCGTATTTGTTGAGTTGGATTATTTGGTTTTGTATATGATCGAGGAATTGTTGAGCCGTTGAGGTTGATTTATTGGTTATATCGGGAATTGATTATTATAGAATATGTGTTAATTGATTACTTCAATAGGTTGTGATCATTGATCGTTGGTTATAATCGTCGACAAGAAAGTGTGTTGCGGTCGTGTTCGAGAACGTTCGTGAATCGCTTTGGCCTGGAGCCGAGGAGCTTGTAGACGACGACAAGGAGTTGGTAACGGCTTCATCATCGTCGTGTCGGTATCGAGGCAAGTTATTACTTGCACAATTTATAATATTTAATGAATAGTTTCAGTTTCATTCGTTTATAATTCGTATAGCAATGATTATAATTGTGAACACAAGAGATTTGGGATTGTAAGTTGTTTTCGGATTTTGGGAATTTAAATCATAATGTATATGATTTACTTTTGTTATTGGTATACTTGGGTATCGAGGATGCATTGTGTTATAGCCGAAGACATGAATTATCTACCGTCCGTGACATTTTGGACCGTCGAATATTGAGGATAATTGTTGGTGATGGTTTTGACATCGAGATTGCTCTCGAAGGACTCGGGGCAAGAAATATATCATTTTTGTCATTTTGTGTCGATCATGTTGTGATGCATTTGTGTATTGTTGTTGTCGTGCATTGTGTATTGTTGTTTTGTGCAGTTGTGCATTGTTGTCATATGTCCACCATGCGTTGGTCCGACTGGATCATCATGGGAATCTATAGCTGTGTGCGCTGGATCGTTGGACAGGTATTTCCACCATGCATTGGTCTGACGGGATCATCATGGGAATCTGTAGCAGTGTGCGCTGGATCGTTGGATTACCATGTGTTGTTGTTGTGCATACATATATTATGGGTTATCCATAAGTATACATTGTTGTTATTGATGTTAGAATATTGACGTTGTCATATGAGTATTCATTTGTAGGTCTTGCGTTAGGACCATGTCCGTATGTTGTATTGATCTGATCTCGGATTAGACTGACATGATTGTCGTGGTATTGTGCATCTCGAGGTATGTTTCGTATTTCCTTTGGTAATTGTATTTTGATGGTCAATCGATTATCGTGTTGAGATGTGATGAGGTTACCCGATGGATTGGGTTGGACAGAGTTAGTAGATTTCGTGACAGTGAGTTATGATAATGTTTTGAGAACCTTGGGTATTATTGAGATACAATACAGATATTTCGGTATGAGCATATTGTGTTGTTGAAAGGATACGAGATGTGAACTTTGATAATTATTATCACGAGTTGGTAAAGTTATGGCGGTAAGATTACATTGGTCGTATTCTTACTTAGTATTTTCATTGGTATGTAATTATTGATGTGATGTGATCGTTATCATTGTTGGGTATTACGGCTGACCCCGTCGTGGGCTTTCTTTTTACGTTCTTGGATATCAAGCTTGTAGCGGTCGTGAATGTAACACCCCCAAAACATTTGGGAATATTACAGCGCCGCAGACCCTCTCCGTGAGGATCTACCAGGCTAAATACAGAAAAACACGATAAACGATACATGCCAACATGGCTAAAGATGAACCATTAGACCGATTTGGTCTTTTACCACAATACAACACAATAAACATACATAACTCGAACTCATAACTCATACCCACGCAGGGGTTGGAATACATTAACGTTCCCATAAAACGAAAAGGCTACACAACGGAAAGCCAAACACTGAGACTCTACCAAAATACTCAACGGATGGTCATCAAGTGATTAGTATCGTCATATTCCATCATCCTTCGTACTGATCCTGTTATTCGCTCCCTAAAATCCTGCAAGTACTTGGACGCAATACAGACATCCACTCCCCGAATACTCGGTGGTTAGCAAAACTCCACTGTTTTTCTAGTGCAAGTATAAAATACAAATACAAGCCATACACAACATATTCCACCAGTATAAGAATTTAATAAATTCCACAATTTAACCCAATGAAATACTTCTCGAGATATTACGTTAGATAACATAGTTCAAACCGTAAAAAGTTGGAATGAGACATGTAGACGCTTTGAAAAGCATTTTAAAATTCTCGGGAGTTTTTGGAAAGACATTTTGGACTAATGAATCCTCAATTTATCAAAACCCACATCGGGACACTGCCTCAAGTATTTCTTTTCAAAAGATGCAAATCCGGTCACAAAGCATGGGTCTACGACCCAAACATCAACATCACTTACTCGAGTGAATAACCCAAAGGTCAAACTCGATACACAACCAAATCCGCTGAACGTTTTGATGCTCACCTGGTTGAGGAATTCTACCTCAATGCTGCTGTCTGTTTCTTCTCGCTTGCTCAGGGAGGAAATGTTGCTGACATCACTGCTGTCATTCGCAGAGTCGGGATCCGTGTTGACCAAGAGCTACTTCAAAATCTCTACAGGCTTCCTGCTGATGGCATGATAATGGAAGATCTTGAGACCTTTGGGTCCCAATAACTCCTGACCGAATACTATGGATTGTTCACCAGTTCAGCATCAGTTGAAACGGTTCACACCTCTTGCCACAAGAAACCCTTTTGTTTACCTTTTGTTTATTTACACGATTTTTGTTGCCGTGTAATTGAGAATAGAATAGGTGCGTTCGAGATTTGCACCAATTTAAGATTCAGGATGATGGTTGCAATCATGACCTGTGAAAAGGTCAACTGGTGTAAAATAATTCTCAAAAGATTACAGGAAGAAGTCTCTAAGCCTGCCTCGCAGAAGAAGTCTTTTGGTTTGCTTCTGAATTTCATTCTGACGAAATGCGGTGTTCCGCAAGCCCAAGAAGCAAAGAAGATCACTTCTCGGATATACATGGGAAGCATCAGACCCTCTGTTTTCAACAAAGGAGCCCTGATTGCGAACAGACCTTTCGTCCGAAAATTGCCCCTTTCTGCCGATCCGAGGGATGTGTCTTCGAAGTCCCAGAACGAGGAGACTTCAAAGAAAAGAAAGAGATCTCACAGAAAAACTCCCGTTGCTGGTGAGAATCCGAAAAGGAAGCTAAGGAGGCTCACAAAAGTTAAAGCTACATAAATCTCCGAGAATGCTCTTTCAATGGCCCAACCCACTGTATCGAGCCCCCAGGGCGCAACCCAAGCGGAAGATATTGTAATATCCGCATTTTCTTTTCCCGGTATTTTCACTTTTTGGTGTATTTCTCGTTTTTAGCGACCCTCGTGTAACCTTATTAATTTTTGATAATATTTGTTTCGAGACTTTTTGTCATCCAGTTCTACGTTTATTGGTTCTTCCGTCGCTTATTGATCTTATTCTCATAATTGTCGTTCAGAACCGCCGTTTCGGGGTTGGCGTAGATCCATTCTATGTTATTATGTGTTTTGAGATGTTCCATTTGATGTTTCGTTCATGTTCCGCTGTTTTGGACCGTTAATATTCCGTGCCTAGCACGCGCTAATCTTTATGCATAGCGCACGCTGAGGATTCCTTAGTAGCGCATGTTACGTTTGCTTCATAGCGCATGCTAGCGAGCTGAGCCCTGGGAGTGGCAGTGAACCTATTTCTGATCCCAGTCCTATGGACTAATGGTTTAGCACACGCTACGTTGTCTAGCGCACGTTATTTGTCGAAGGCTAGCGCGTGCTAGGTAATCCGTTAGCGCGCGCTAATGCGACTGTCCAGTACTGGGCAGTTTGTTCTGGACTCGTTCAGGTGCCCAGGTAGCGCACGCTATAGCTCGATAGCGCACGCTACCGAGTCGTTGTTAGCGCATGCTAGATAGTAGTAGCGCACGCTAACGGTCCAGGACAGTAAGTTCTGGACTGTAATATAACTAGGTAGCGCACGCTAACACTTAGCCGTTAGCGCGCGCTAAGCCATGTGGCTATAAATACCCAGGAGTTGACTTTGGACGGATCTATTTCCCATTTCATCTCCTTCCCCACGGCTTTGGCGATTTTGGGCAATTTCTTGGTGATTTCTTCCTCCAATCATCTCAACCGTCATCTTCTTTGAGTTCTTGGTGTATAATAACAACATCAACACGAATCTTTCATCTTAATCCTAGGTAAATCTTCTAAGAACCCTACTTTGGGGTAAATTGGGGGTTTTCGGGTTTTTCTTCGATTCGTTCCGTGTGGTTGATTAATTCATGTTGAATATGATTAATCTTGTTAGTATTCTTGTTTTCCCTACGGATTCATGGTATGTTTCGTGGTTGTTGCGTATTCTAGAGGGTTTGGTTGTGGTCTGCCCTCGTTGTTGTTTTTATATGAATATACATGAACCGTAGGCGGGTTTTCGGGTGTATTCCATTTCCATATTCGTTTAGAGTTGGTTTTGATTATGTTCTTCGATTCGTTAGGTTTGGTTCTCTTGGTTCCTAGTGTTCGTCGGTGCTTTTCCTTTCCGTTCGTTGCATCGTCAATTATTCAAGGCAAGTATTTTTGGAAACCTTTATGCTTAACGTGAAATGGTAATGTATATTGCGTGTGATTTGCTCACCTCGAGAGGGTCCGACGGGGCCACGGAGGGAATCCAATGATATTAGCCCTGGATTCATGATTTGTTTACCTAGCCAGCTCGGGAGGGTCCTTAGAGGCCTCGAGTGGGATTTGTGGCTTCGTCCCGGTCCTAGACGATGCATGTGCGTGATTTGTTTTATGATATGGCCAGCTCGGGAGGGTCCTTAGAGGCCTCGAGTGGGATTTGTGGCTTCGTCCCGGTCCTAGGCAAATGTGATTGACTGTTTGTTTCCGGAAAAGACATGTCTCGTTTTGGTTTTGAAATGTTTTGGTGCATTGTACTATGAAACGTGTAAGCGAATGGTTTGCCTTTATTACTTGTACTAGTGTAATTGCTAACCCCTTTGGGACCCGTTTTGGGGAAATTCTTGTTATGGATTTCAGGTTATGTTCTGCCAGACGAGCGGGCGCTCGGACAGTACGAGGATGTTGGCCAGGGTCGTTGACATGTGCATTCGAGTCTTCTTATTTCTCTTGCCCCTTTCGATATGGTTGTTTCCCACATTTATAAACTTATAGATTGTACTCGCGAGTACTTAGGCTTTTCCCTCCGAACTTCATTCTGTATTAACTAAATTTGCTATGTTGTTGGTTAATGTTTATTACGTCGGTTGCTGCGGGCGTATTATTATATGTTGTATTATTTAAATGTGTGTCCTCGCTAACTGAGATGGTTAGTCAAGTGGTGTTTTCTTGTTTTAGCCTGGTGGGTCCCATGTAGGGGTCCACGGCGCTGTAATATACTTCGAATATCTCGGGGGTGTTACAGAAAATGGTATCAGAGCGCTAGGTTTATGGATACCTAGGCTTGTCGGTTATTTGGGTCTAGTTGTGTTTTGTCTTGCACATTGTCACACCGCTGCCAGAATCTCAGTACTTCCAGTGCTTATAAGTTTTCCTTACTCGACTCTTTGTTTTCTCGTACCGTATTTCCGTTTCTTGAACTGTGGTTATTTTCCCTTTTTTTACTTATCATCGAGTTGCTTTTTGCCACCTCTTAACACCAGCATGGATGCTGGAAGGGGCCGTGGTCGTGGTCGTGGACGCGGCCGGGGACGTGGGGCAGCCGGTGGGGCGGCCACATCGCATTCTTCGGGAGCCGGGAGTACCGGTGACCGTCATAGCCATGCTTCTTCTCAAGATGGCGCCGACCTTGGTATTGCGGCTGTCATGCAGAAAATGGTGAACCAGATGGCAGCTATAGCTTATGTGGTTCAGAACCCGAATCCGGCCCATGCTAATCGGGGCAGAGCAGACCGTTGGCTTCAAGATGTCATCAAGATGTATCCTCCTCAGTTTTCGGGAGCATCAGACCCGATCGGCTGGGAAGGGTGGATCAAGGAGATATCTAAAGTTTTCGTTGCCACCAACTGTCCCGAGGACCGTAAGGTCCCTATTGCCCAGTACTTTCTCACTGGGGATGCTACTGACTGGTGGGAGGCTGTTGGGCCTAAGGACCACGTTGCTTCATGGGTGGAGTTCAAGGACCTAATGGAGACCGAGTATTGCCCATGGCCGGTTAGACAGGCTCGAGTCCATGCCTTCTATGATGCTAAACCACGGGACATTCCTATCTCTCAAGCTATTGCCGATTTCAACAAGGAGTTGGGCTACGTGAAGACCCAAGTTGTCGAGGAGAACGACAAAATTTTTCACTTTTCCAGGCGGATGAAACTGTCAATTCGGAACTATATGTCTGGGCTCGTCTGCACTACTTTGAAGGATTATCAGAGTAGGGCTCTTGCGTACGATATATCGGTGACGGCTAGTGAAGCGGCTCGTGAGAGCAAGAAGCAGAAATCCTTTAGAAATTTTTCTGGTCCCAAGGGTGGAGGCCAGCAGAAACCTCAGCCTGCAAATGTTCCTGCGGGCGGTTCGGCTTATTTTTATGGGAGTTCTCGAGGTGCTGCCAGAACCTCCGTTCGTGATCCCACATGCTTTAACTGTGTCCAGTCGGGCCATAGGAACCGGCAGTGTCCTCGTTAGAAGTTGACTTGTCATACTTGTGGTCAGTCAGGCCACAAGGCTCTCTTTTGTGAACAAGTCAGACAGATTCGTGAGACCTGTGATTCTTTTCCAGCACCTAGAGAGCTGAGTGTGAACCAGGGATTGTTTGCTCCGCAGTCTCCGCCGAGTGCCAGCCGAGGTAGAGGTTGGGGTCAGCCTGCTAGAGGAGGAGCTTCCAGTGTCGGCTCCGCCCAGCCGCGTATCTACGAGATGAGGAGGGCCGATGATCCAGCGGCCACTGTGGCGACAGGTACAGTTCATATCCATTCTCATCCTGTCAGTGTGCTTTTCGATTCTGGTGCTACACATTCGTTCATATCGCTGGAGTGTGTGCGCCGTTTGAGTCTCGACTGCTTGTCGCCTTGCAAGTCTTTCATCGTTAAACTTCCTAGCAGTGATAGGATCGTTGGCGATCGAGAGGTCCGAGACTGTTCTGTGTTTATTTGTGAGAGGGCTTGGCTCTCTAATCTTATTGTCGTTAATATTGAGGGTGAGGATTTGATTCTCGGGGATGATTGGCTCGAGCGGCATGGCGCAATCATGAACTACCGCACAAGAATCATCACTATGTTAGCCGAGGACGGCACCGAGCACTCTTTCGCGGGGCGAAAGAGGGGGAACCAGAAGTTCGTTATTAACGCCTTGAAGGCGATGAGACTCCTGCGAAAGGAGTGTACCGGTTATTGGTGCTATGTCTTGAAGGCGGAGGATGGTGGAGCCGATCTTTCGTCGATTACAGTCATTAGTGAGTTTCCTGATGTATTTCCTGACGAGCTACCAGGATTGCCACCGGATCATGAGGTCGAGTTTGCTATAGAGTTAGAGTCGGGCACGGCTCCGATTTCGAAGGCGCCGTATCGCATGGCACCTTCAGAGATGGCCGAGTTGAAGAAGCAGTTGAGTGAGCTTCTTGAGTCGGGGTATGTTCGACCGAGCGCTTTGCCTTGGGGCGCACCGGTCCTGTTTGTACGGAAGAAGGATGGTTCACTGCGTTTGTGTATCGACTACCTCGAACTAAACAAGGTGACCATCAAGAACAAGTATCCTTTGCCGAGGATTGATGACTTATTCGATCAGTTGCAGGGAGCTGCGGTATTCTCGAAGATTGATTTGAGATCGAGGTACTATTAGCTCTGGGTGAGGGAGTCGATGTGCCAAAAACAGCTTTTCAGACGAGATACGGACATTATGAGTTTGTAGTTATGCCTTTCGGGTTAACTAATGCGTCGACGGTGTTCATGCAGTTGATGAACAAAGTCTTTATCGAGTATTTGTATAAGTGTGTCGTCGTCTTCATTGACGATATTCTTATTTATTTAAGGAATGAGGAAGAGCATGCCCATCATTTGCGAGTAGTGTTAGACATTTTCATGACTGAGCAACTCTATGCGAAGTTCTCAAAATGTGAGTTCTGGCTGAAGGAAGTGATGTTTTTAGGTCACGTGATTTCATCCGAGGGGGTTCGCGTGGATCCGCAGAAGATTGAGGCAGTGTTGGATTGGGCACCGCCTAAGAATGTGAAGGAGATCCGTAGTTTCTTGAGTTTGGCCGGCTACTACCGTAGGTTCATCGAGGGTTTCTCAAAACTGGCTCGGCCACTTACACTGTTGCTCCAGAAGTCCGAGAAGTTCGTCTGGAATGACGAGAGGCAGTCGAGTTTTGAGGAGCTGAAGAGGCATTTGACTTCAGCCCCGATTTTAGCGTTGCCGTGTGGCAACGGGGGTTTTGCTGTTTATAGTGATGCTTCGGGTTAGGGTCTTGGGTGTGTATTGATGCAGCACGGCAAGACCATTGCATATGCATCGAGACAGTTGAGGCCGTATGAGATTAACTACCCTACTCATGATTTGGAGTTAGCGGCAGTTGTTTTTGCGCTCAAGATTTGGCGTCACTATCTTTTCGGCTCTGCATGTCAGATTTTTACCGATCATAAAAGTCTGAAATACATATTTACTCAGCGAGAGTTAAATATGAGGCAGAGAAGGTGGTTAGAGTTAATTAAGGATTATGACCTCGAAATCCTTTATCATCCGTGCAAGGCGAACGTCGTGGCCGACGCCTTGAGTCAGAAACCGGTTGCGTTGCGGATGCTTGAGATCCGTACATATCAATCTGAGCTTCAGTGGGTTTTGATCGAGTTGAATGTTGAGGTTTTGTTGCCTGGAGCTGTCGGGCAACTTTGTGCTTTAGAGATTTCGTCGTCTCTGATCGATGAAATTAAGCTAAAGCAGTTGGAGGATCCGATGATTACTCAAATCCGAGAGAATGTTCTTAAGGGAAAGTCTCCTGGGTTTGTGATTCACGAGGATGGTGTTTTGAGATTCCAGAGTCGGCTTTGTGTACTGAAAGACTCAGAGTTGAGACAGAGTATTTTGCGCGAGGCCCATGCTACACCTTACACCGTTCATCCTGGTTCGAGTAAGATGTACAAGGACCTGAGAAGGAATTTCTGGTGGAATGATATGAAGGAGGAGGTCGCACAGTTTGTAGCGAGATGTTTGACTTGTCAGCAGGTCAAAATTGAACATCAGCGACCGGCTGGGTTATTGCAGTCACTTCCCGTTCCGGAATGGAAATGGGAAGATATATCGATGGATTTCATTACGAGTTTGCCGAGATCGAGGTCGGGCATGAATATGGTCTGGGTGATTGTTGATCGTCTGACCAAGTCGGCACATTTTCTGGGCATCAAGGACACTTGGGGCCCGAAGAAGTTGGCTCGTGTGTTTATCGTGCAGATTGTGAGGCTTCACGGTACTTCGAAGTCTATTGTTTCAGATCGTAATGGCCGTTTTGTATCACACTTTTGGCAGGCGGTGCATAAGGCGTTGGGTACTCGTTTGCATTTGAGTACCTCTTTTCATCCTCAGTCAGATGGACAGTCGGAACGCACTATCCAGATGTTCGAGGATATGTTGCGTGCTTGTGCTCTCGATTGGAGCAGTGACTGGGAGAATCATTTGCCATTGATCGAATTCACGTACAATAATAGTTGACATGCGTCGATTTGGATGGCACCGTATGAGGCGCTTTATGGGCGGCGTTGTCGATCACCGATTTGTTGGAATGAGGCGTCCGGTTTGGTCGGGACCGAGCCGGATATCGCTTTAGAGATGAGGCGGAAGGTGGAATTGATTTGGGAACGGATGTTGACTGCTCGGAGTCGACAGAAGCCATATGCCGATGTCCATCGTCGACCTTTGGAATTCGAGGTGGAAGACCAAGTTTTGCTAAAGGTATCGCCAAGGAGAGGAGTTTTCCGCTTCAGGAAAAAGGGGAAGTTGAGTCCGAGATTTATTTGACCCTTTGAGATTCTCGAGCGAGTCGGTGGGTTGGCATACTGTTTAGCATTACCCCCGGACCTGAGTCATGTTCATAGTGTCTTTCATGTTTCCCAGCTGAGGAAATATGTCCCGGATCCTAGTCACGTCATCGATTATGGTGAGATTGATGTCGCCGAGGATATTACTTTTGAAGAGCGTCCTTTGAAGACTTTGGAGCATCGTGAGAAGCGACTGAGGCATAAGACCATCCCTTTGGTCAAGGTGCAGTGGTCGAGAAATGGTGTCGAGGAGGCAACTTGGGAAACCGAGGATAGCATGCGTGTTAGGTACCTCGAGTTGTTTGTTCTTAAGTTTCGGGACGAAACTTATTTCTAGAGGGGTAGAATGTAATATCTGCATTTTCTTTTCCCGGTATTTTCACTTTTCGGTGTATTTCTCTTTTTTAGCGACCCTCGTGTAACCGTATTAAGTTTTGAGAATATTTGTTTCGAGACTTTTTGTCATCCAGTTCTACGTTTATTGGTTCTTCCGTCGCTTATTGATCTGATTCTCATAATTGTCGTTCGGAACTGTCGTTTCGGGGTTGCCGTGGATCCATTCTATGTTATTATGCGTTTTGAGATGTTCCGTTTGATGTTTCGTTCATGTTCTGGTGTTTTGGGCCATTAATATTCCGTGCCTAGCGCGCGCTAATCTTTATGCATAGCGCATGCTGAGGATTCCTTAGTAGCGCATGTTACGTTTGCTTCGTAGCGCGCGCTAGCGAGCTGAGCCCTGGGAGTGGCAGTGAACCTATTTCTGATTCCAGTCCTATGGACTAATGGTTTAGTGCACGCTACATTGTCTAGCGCACGTTATTTGTCGAAGGCTAGCGCGCACTAGGTAATCCGTTAGCGCGCGCTAACGCGACTGTCCAGTACTGGGTAGTTTGTTCTGGACTTGTTCAGGTGCCCAGGTAACGCAGCTATAGCTCGATTGCGCGCGCTACCGAGTCGTTGTTAGCGCACGCTAGATAGTAGTAGCGCACACTAACGGTCCAGGACAGTGAGTTCTGGACTGTAACATAACTGGGTAGCGCACGCTGACACTTAGCCGTTAGCGCGCGCTAAGCCGTGTGGCTATAAATACCCAGGAGTTGACTTTGGACGGATCTATTTCTCATTTCATCTCCTTCCCCGCGACTTTGGCGATTTTGGGCGATTTCTTGGCGATTTCTTCCTCCAATCATCTCAACCATCATATTTTTGAGTTCTTGGTGTATAATAACAACATCAACACGAATATTTTATCATAATCCAAGGTAAATCTTCTAAGAACCCTACTTTTGGGTAAATTAGGGGTTTTCGGGTTTTTCTTCGATTCGTTCCGTGTGGTTGATTAATTCATGTTGAATATGATTAATCTTGTTAGTATTCTTGTTTTCCCCACGGATTCATGGTATATTTCGTGGTTGTTGCGTATTCGAGAGGGTTTGGTTGCGGTCCGCCTTCGTTGTTGTTTTTATACGAATATACATGAACCATAAGCGGGTTTTTAGGTGTATTCCATTTCCGTATTCGTTTAGAGTTGGTTGTGATTATGTTCTTCGATTCGTTAGGTTCGGTTCCGTTGGTTCCTAGCGTTCGTCGGTGCTTTTCCTTTCCGTTCGTTGCATCGTCAATTATTCAAGGCAAGTATTTTTGGAAACCTTTATGCTTAACGTGAAATGGTAATGTATATTGTGTGTGATTTGCTAACCTCGGGAGGGTCCGACGGGGCCACAGAGGGAATCCAATGGTATTAACTCTGGATTCATGAGTTTGTTTAGCTAACCAGCTCGGGAGGGTCCTTAGAGGCCTCGAGTGGGATTTGTGGCTTCGTCCCGGTCCTAGACGATGCATGTGCATGATTTGTTTTATGATATGGCTAGATCGGGAGGGTCCTTAGAGGCCTCGAGTGGGATTTGTGGCTTCGTCCCGGTCCTAGGCAAATGTGATTGACTGTTTGTTTCCGGAAAAGACATGTCTGGTTTTGGTTTTGAAATGTTTTGGTGCATTGTACTACGAAACGTGTAAGCGAATGGTTTGCCTTGATTACTTGTACTAGCGTAATTGCTAACTCCTTTGGGACACGTTTTGGGGAAATTCTTGTTATGGATTTTAGGTTATGTTCTGCCGGACGAGCAGGCACTGGGACAGTACGAGGATGTTGGCCAGGGTCGTTGACATGTGCATTCGAGTCTTCTTATTTCTCTTGCCCCTTTCGATATGGTTGTTTCCCACATTTATAAACTTATATATTGTACTCGCGAGCACTTAGGCTTTTCCCTCCGAACTTCGTTTTGTATTAACTAAAGTTGCTATGTTGTCGGTTAATGTTTATTACGCCGGTTGCTCCGGGCGTATTATTATATGTTGTATTATTTAAATGTGTGTCCTCGCTAACTGAGATGGTTAGTCGAGTGGTGTTTTCTTGTTTTAGCCTGGTGGGTCCCATGTAGGGATCCACGGCGTTGTAATATATTTCGAATATCTCGGGGGTGTTACAGATATGACTGCTACTATCGCGACAGTAGATCCCGAGCCTTTAGCGGCTACAACGGATATTCAGACATCTGCCAACTTACAAGACTCTGGCGAGTCGGCTGCCCCCTTGGAGCCAATAGCCACATCTCCTATTCGGGATTCCACACCCGTTCAGGATCCTTCTCCCATCAGAATACCAACCCCTGCTCGGGATCCAGCTCCGACACAGGAACCCATGCCTGTCGAGGAACCCGTGCATACAACAGACCCAAGCGCTGTATGCAGCCCCTCCCCAGACTCCATAATAAACAAGACTTTGCTTTCTGTGCAAATTGAACAAGCATATGAATGCTTTGTCCAGTGGAAAGCCTACAGGCTAGCTCCGTACAACACTCTGTACAACTGGAGCGATTGGTGCGAAGAAGAACGGTTTGTCTTGGAAGTGACGGATTCTCAAGATGTTGAGACCCTGATCCAATGGGACAACATGTGCTGTCAAGAGTTGATCACCAGCCACCTGATAGACAAGGCAGATGCCCGCAAGAAAAGAAAAGCAAAATCTATTGACTCTGATCCCCATAGTACCAAATATGATCATGACTCAAACAACGACGACGACGTCCTCCAGGTAGGTATGAGAATGAGTCATGAGGAAACCCAGCCAGATCAAGGGACCTCTAGCCAAAATAATGTTCCCAACAGCGAGGATTCTGTCCCTCATGTCGCGGAGGAACAACCAACCGAGGAACAGGCACCCGCGCCTGTCGCCACTGAAGACCAGACCAACGCCATCCCGCACGAGGAATCAGTCCCTCTATAGGAGCAGGCGGACACTGAGAGACAGCAGGATGATTCAGTCCCTCCTGTACCTATGTCTTCAGAACCTACTTCAGAACAGGAGAATGCAGCAACCCCTGTTGCCGAGCCCGCATCTGATGCTCCCGCAACTTCAACTGTTTTGGAATCCGATGACGGTATAATACCTGAGTATGTCCAACTCAATTCACGTCCCAATGTGAACTTGAGACAGTTGAATGGATTTGAAGATTTTGCCAAGCCAGACTCTCCAAGAACCACCGAGAAGAAAGAGAAATTACATGCTCTTGGCCGCCAAACTATTTTCTTTCAGGATGCTATAAACGCCCTGCATGCTGTTGAAAAAGAAATTAATTGGATACATCAGTCAGCCATTGAAGAAATGACCGGTATGAGGCATGGAGTCTCGCAAGTGGAAGAAGCCTTCCGTATTTTGCCTACCGTCTTCAAGCAGGCCCTTAGCTAATTACAACAACGTCAGGAACAGATCCTGAAGGAAGAGCAATCGAAACTCCGTGTTTCTGAGGCCAAGACAACATTAGTTCTCATTGAATCTGGTTCCCAGCTTCGAGACCACGACAAGAAAATTCAAGATATGTCGCAGGTGCTCACCTCTCTAGTGAATAAAATGACTAGTTTTAAGACAAAACAGGATGCTGCTATGCAGATCCTTGAACGTCTTGATGAAAAGGTGTCCTACCTTGATGACGCCAAAAATGGGAAAGAAGTGAAGGAAGCTGCTAGGAGATCAAGGCTTGAGCAAGAGAAGTAAATGGTAGCTGCTTTTGAAGACAACATCACTGCTGATATTTCCCGTCTATCATCTCCTACTCCTAACGTCAGGATACAGGGAGATCGCCCAGAATTCCAGGACCCTAAGTTTCCTTGGAAGAACCTTGTTCGAAAGCCGCAAGCTATGAACCTCCCGGCCAACCGACAGCCTACTGCAGAAGAGATCAAGAACTGGAGAAAGAATGAACTGCTAAGATACTTTGTTGTTCTTATCAGGGAATCTCAAAATATTTAATAGTTGCAAAACGGTGCAGGAAGCCGCAGAGGTATTTAAGAAAAGGTTGGATGAAGGAACGCTACCGCTACAGCAGAAAATGAAGTCCAAGCACAAGCAAGGCGACTTGGTTACCCATCCAGAGGATTGGATCATAGTTTTCGATAAGTCCTACAAAGGTCAAGCTACATACCTTAATCGAAACAAGGACGCACATCAGAACTGGTGGAAGGGTACCAATAATGACCCTAGGAGGCCTTGGAGGCATTCGGACTGTAGGAGCTAAATTCTCTTTTGTATTCTTATTTGCTGTAAGATAGTAAAAACACTTAATCTTTGCTCAATCTCAATAAAATGTTTTTCTCTTGAAAGATTATAACTCGTAATCTACTGTGTGTTTGTATGATTACGTAATTAAATCCATTTGCTGAATTATACAACTATGAAAACTTGTTAAAATATTAAGCTATACGAACTTGTCTGCGAACAATTCATAGATTCAGTTGTATGTATCTAGATAACAATGTAAGATTGTGCCTGCGCGCCAATCATAAGTTTAAAGATGTAATACTCTTTTGATAAAAGCTGAACTTGCCTGCGAGCAGTTCCTAGTGTTAGGCTAATTGCTGAAGGCTAGAACATTCGAACAGAAGACCAAGAAGTTTTCCCTTCTTGAAGATGTTAAGCGTCAAAGTTTTGGCATCATCAAGGATGTTTGGATAACATCAAAAGGTTTTTAAAGGAAGACTTGGCAAATTATCAAAAAGGGGGAAATTGTTGGGATAACAATCCCTGTATCGAAAGATCTTGATAAGAATGTTTTAACAATGTGCCAATCCAGCATACAGCAAGCTACTGTATCGGTAGACCGATCGAAGTTGTTGATCTTGTATCGAAGACTTATCATCATGCCATCATACAGCAACAAGAATCTAAAAGCGCCAAGTATGGAAGTTGTCCCTTCATACAGCAAGCATTCCATACAACGACTTCTTCTTGATAGCCTACAGCACAAATGGATACAACATTCAAGCTGTGAAGTATTGAGACCTTCAATACACATCGAAATAGGACTAAAGACCGTTTAAAAAGAAATCCGTGATTTTTGCTAAAGTCAAGTCCCATTTGACAAATAAGTATTTAAATACTGAAAGGATAAAGTATTTAAATACTGAAGCCGACAGAGATCTTCAAACCACGCAAAATCTGGATCTTGGTCTATACAAGTCAACTATCTAGTTGTCACGGAATCTTGCTCAATGGATCTATTTCTAACGGATCCATTCAGAAGCTATATATATCTCCAGAGTTTGAAGACCATACACATAGATAGAGAAACAACGACCAGAAGTAACAAACACCTACGATAACAAAGTGCTTACACGAATATTCCGAGCAAACATATTTATTCAAGTATACTGCATATTCTGAGAGAAGAAATATCCAAAGTGCTCAACCTTGAACAACACATCATCAGCTAAAAAGATCAATAAAGTCAAGTTGTTGTTCAAACCATCGTTCTATCATTGAACAAACCCATCAGCCCTGTGTGGACTGAGAAAGCATTGATTTTCCCGAACTATGTGGGACGGACTTGCATTGAAGAGACAAAGCTTCGGAACTGTGTGTGAAGAAGTTAGTAAAGTGAAAGCCTAAACCAACCTGTGTGAATAGTTGAAAGCTTCAATCATTGTATCAATCTGTGTGAACGATACATTGATAGGTTTGATTATAAATACGTAGTTGTGTACGTAGTATTTATAATAAACATTTTAACTCATGTGTGGAGGACAAGTGGATGTAGAGGGGTTTACCTCGAACCACTTTAATTACTATGTCATTTACCTTCTGCATTTACTGTTTTAATATCTGTGATTAGTTTCAAGTGTACACTTCATATCTAGTTGTTGTATTTACAGCAACTTACTTTAACAAGACTTCCGCTACGCATTCAGATTTGAAAATTGTACAACATGTTGTTTACAACACTTTCCAAGCTGTATTCTGTATACTTAGTGGCCAACAGTTGTTAAACACCTACAAATCCACTCCAAGATGAAGCTTGATGAAGAAGATCGCTCAAAATCTCCCCTAGAACTCACTCCCGGCGGAAAAAGGAAGAAAGGTGAGAAATGACGAAGTGAAGGCTGGCCCAAGATTTATATCGATGCTTTATTAGCGTGCGCTAAACACCCTGCATTAGCGCGCGCTAACGGGGTCAATGCCCCAGAATATACTGCCTAAAACACAGTTAGCGTGCGGTAGCTAATATGCGTAGCGTGCGCTAACGAGTCACGAATCCATCCGGTGGCTCTGGATCGTCTGCACCTAACAGGTAGCGTGCACTAGAAAGAAGAATTAGCGTGCACTATGCAGTCGATAGCGTGCGCTAGCTACCAACCTTAGCGTGCGCTAACAAGACTCCAGATCCAGTCCAGTAGCTTCTGGACTGCCTCTGGACTGCCAGTTAGCGTGCGCTACACACCCGATAGCATGCGCTAATAATGGCACAGTTGAGCGCGCTACACCACAAGAGGTAGCGTGCGCCACACTGAAATGAGTAAAAAAACTCATGAAATGATCTGGAACAGAAATCAAACACGTGTCGACTCATGACACGACCATACGTGGCACAACATTCCAAAGACATGGACAACGCCAATCCGATAATCCGCACAAAACTTCGATAAATCTGGAAGGAAGATCTCGGATATTACATTCTACCCTCTTAAAAGAAGTTTCGACCCCGAAACTTAAAACATAAAATGATCAGCGCAAAACAATCTCCGACAACAAAAATCAGAACGATAACAAAATGCAAAACACATGCTATCTGTTGCGGAGGACCTGCAACGAATCACACACAGCACGTGACTGCTAACATCCATATCGCTACGTTAAAACGATTACAAACGCAACGAATAAAAATCAATATGGTTGACCAACCCGAACAGTAGGTCAGTCAGAACGCAAGATAAATGTTGAGCAAATACAAAATTCCACCACTCGAGGGTCGGAAGATCGACAACGAAGCTAATTTGCCGAACTTAAGGAAATTACGAAGCGATCTGAACGCTCAAAAATCACAATACGGGAGCAACAAAAACCAGACAACAAACGATCGAACCACAACGATCGAGATAATAACGGCTGAACAATCAAAATCAAATAGCAACTCAGAAGTTCGCACCACGACTCCAGACAATAGGTGGTGTGGTAAAGACGACAAGATATGCATTTATATAAGATTCATAGGGATGGAGCCAAATTCGGAGAAGTCACAACGACAAACGGATTAATCCGAAACATTACCACAACTCATTCGATCAACAAAACAAAAGATAGGACAAGTTCAGAAAAGATCAATGAACACTAACGAGTCGATAGAGTTGAAAATACAGAAGTTCAAAAATCCGATCCACTTCTAATAAAGGAAGTTTTAATCCCCGAAATTCGAAATAACAAGGCAAAGAGATAACACAACATACAACTGGCAGACTACACTCTCAGGGACTCCTCGGAGTCAATCCTGACATTAGTGCTCACGTCTGAGCCTTGGAAGACTCGGCGACTAACTCACAAGACTGAATCCGGTGTCCCACGAGTCCGCACTTGTAGCACGTTACTGGCGGAAAAGGACAATGTGCACGAACATGCCCCGACACATTGCAGTTAAAACACCTCCTAGCCTTACCAAGAGTCAAGACAGACGACTTGGAACTCTCAGCCCCATGCATCGAGCGACGGAGCTTCACAGCAGAAAGACTACAACGCTGCAATCCAGAAACGCCAACTCCTGTACTGTCCATAAGGTCAACAGACATCTTCCGTTTCTTCTACTCGAGTACATGCTCCGACAATAACGAAGCTAGTTCGTAACCTAAGGCTCGATCCTGGTAATCTATCAGTGAAGTGCAAGTAAGTTCTGACATATGCAGGGAAATCTCCGGCTTAATCCGTGTGTCAAAATGAAGGATCTTCTCTTATTCGGTCCTCACATGCTCTCGCACATAACTGAGTTGCTTACTGTAGTCGATGATGGTTTGTGATACCGATATATCTAGCGGTTCAGCCAAATAAAATTCACGAATTCGCTGATCTCTAATCGGTTTCAGACATAACTCAGCTTCCATAAATGCCTAGAACTCTGCCCACGCGAGATCACGATCACGAGGTTTAACATTCCCACCAATAAGCAGCATCTCCGTAAAGAAGGTACTGAGTGATAGGTACCTTCCGCTCATCTGGACAATCGACGGTCTCGAATATCTTTCCCAACTGGAAAAGCCAACCGGCCCCGCCCAATATATCTGCAGCGCCAGCGAATCGAGGGGGATTCATACGAACTACTTCTCGAAGCCATTGATTAATGCCGACATTCTGATTCGCACCAATGCTACGTTGAACAGTCTGGGTCAGTTGAGTGATATGTGCTGCTACTTGTTGCAATATAGTAGCAACACCAATATCAACATCATTCCCAACAATATTCTCTCGATTCAGCATCTGATCCCCGTGGCCATCAATATCACGGTTACGACCACGACATCTGCCCCTCGGCATACTAACAGGCAACAACCTAACACAACGAAAGTCACATAATCTCATAATCACACACAACAACTAATACAACACACGTGGAATCCACTCACAGATGATTGACTGCAAAAGTTAGGCCCGACAGCAAAAATGCAGTCCCAAACTTTTGCCCGACTAGAAAGCACGCTCCACAACAAAAGATGGCGTGTGCTAACTGTGCAAGTTGCCAACACATACATACTCACCTCCCAACGGTACTAGACCGGAGGTTTCAAATAAATCACAGCGTATAAATCGAAACGCCAACAGTTCACATAATTATAACATCACACAATTAACCATCAGAAGTTAACAACGTTCCAAACCAAGTTTCCACCTCTCGGTCAAGAGAACTATCTCGACGAGTGCATACCGAACGTCCCAGCGTTCACACCATCACTTAATCGCAACTCTGAGCATGATAGCTAAAATAACAACATCCTCGATACATGTCTTTTAACCAAAGTTCATGAAACCAAAAAATTGAAAGCGGAAGTCACATCTCGAGTAAATTTTTGATAGACCTCGTTGAGTTTTTAAAATCAAAATAAAAAAATTGCAATGCGGGATGAACATAAAATATATGTAGCTTGAATTCTCAAAATTTTCGATCTCGAGGTCATTATCCGAAAATCAAACCCTTTTTCCTTCTTGAATGATGTTTTAAAATAAAATTTTACGTGACTTCTCAAAACATTCAAAACTCTAAAGTATCGAGTTGATAAACCTTCTTAGTGTAACCACACCAAAAACATTACTCTTGTATACACGATTTATACAAGGATACATATATATACATATACACCGACACATTACAAAAATCAAACAAACATATACTTATTCCCAATTCACATTTAACTCCTCATCATAACACAAATATCACACAAGCTCGTGTAACACGAGAAACAACAATATAGTGGGGAGACTTACATCCAAAGATCGCACGAAGATGATGGTTGCACCTTGATACTAATCACGACCGACATCTCAGACGACGTGCCGGGACACGACTCAGTCAGACAAAATCTGACAAAACAAGACTCGACAACACACAATTCGACCTGACTGCCTAGGTTTCCGCAACCTAAGCTCTGATACCATATTCTGTAACACCCCCAAAACATTCGGGAATATTACAGCGCTACAGACCCTCTCCGTGAGGATCTACCAGGCTAAATACAGAAAAACACGATAAACGATACATGCCAACATGGCTAAAGACGAACCATTAGACTGATTTGGTCTTTTACCAAAATACAACACAATAAACATACATAACTCGAACTCACAACTCATACCCACACAGGGGTTGGAATACATCAACGTTCCCATAAAACAGAAAGGCTACACAACGGAAAGCCAAACACTGAGACTCTACCAAAATACTCAACGAATGGTCATCAAATAATTAGTATCGTCATCTTACATCATCCTTCGTACTGATCATGTGATTCGCTCCCCAAAATCCTGCAAGTACCTGGACGCAATACAGACATCCACCCCTCGAATACTCGGGGGGTTAGCAAAACTCCACTGTTTTGCTAGTGCAAGTATAAAATAAAAATACAAGCCATACACAACATATTCCACGAGTATAAGAATTTAATAAATTCCACAATTTAACCGAATGAAATACTTCCTGAGATATTACATTAGATAACATAGTTCAAACCGTAAAAAGTTGGAATGAGACATGTAGATGCTTTGAAAAGCATTTTAAAATTCTCGGGAGTTTTTGGAAAGACATTTTAGACTAATGAATCCTCAATTTATCAAAACCCACATAGGGACACGACCTCAAGTAATGCTTTTCAAAAGATGCAAATCCGGTCACAAAACACGGGTCTACGACCCAAACATCAACATCACTTACTCGAGTGAATAACCCAAAGGTCAAACTCGATACATAACCAAACCACAATGCACGTAAACAATCACAGGGCCCGCGTCCTTATGCCAAAAACCTCACAATCAAGAAACGAGTCACATACGACACTTATATTGATGCCATTCTAGCCAAGTACCAAGACCTTATGTATGACATATCTCACACCGAGAATGAAAGCGATATGATATTCCGGACATATCACAATTATCGAAACAACAACGTGCCATAATCATCACAAAACAACCTCCCGAGCTATACTGGCCCTGTACCTCTCGAGCAAGATACACACCCCAGGGACACCTCGTCAGGCCCTCCCTGGTGTATAGCCCAACCGAGTGATCTGCCGAACTCGAAGTCTAAACAAATCCCAGGGGACCCTCATTGGTTTTACTCGGTTCACACACAAAATCTCAAAAACCACATGGCATAAATCACAATCATCAAAACACATTCTCCCGAAGTACATCAAACGTAAATCAAGGTACTTGTTAGAAATGGCCACTATACCCAACACATACCCACCACCGATATTACACAACAATACATACTCATCAATAGACACACATATCCATGCACACACCTCTTGCCAAAAAGTCATGATCTTTATGTCCACTAAAGATGTAATCACACACAACGGTACCATACGCAAACAAGGCATTCCAATGCACGACACTAATACATATTCTTGGAACAACACATTCGTTCACAAACACATGAGTAGATCTTTGTGAAAGCTTGTATCTAGAGTATGCTGATTCTTTTAAAGTTTATTAAAGCATTCAAATGCCACATATAATCCATTGCCAACTATCACGTCTATGAAACACGAAGTGTATGGGTAAGATACTTGCCTCGAACGTACGAGCAACTGAACAACAAACGGATGAGGTTGAGCAACCCTCAAGCTTCCAAAAAAGACCAAGAACTCGACAATTCCACAAGGACTACAAAAATAACATCAACACGAATCAATAACACTAAACGGAATCCGAATCGATCCTAAAAACAACAAGGATCTAGGTGTGTCTCAAAGAAATCAAGAACTATGTTTCGGGTGTTATAAAATCATGAATGAGTTCAAAAATCCGAAGATCATTGCCAAGACAACAAGAATTTCATAATCGATTCATCATCCTCGGATTAAATCGAAAAACCAAGGAGAAACCCTCAAAATTCAAGAACTTGGGTTTTAAGAAGAGAATACCTTGATTTGAGCAAACGAGATGATTAGATGTTGTTAAACACCTACAAATACACTCCAAGATGAAGCTTGATGAAGAAGACCACTCAAAATCTCCCCTAGAACTCACTCCTGGCAGAAAAAGGTAAGAAAGGTGAGAAATAACGAAGTGAAGGCTGCTCTCCAGTATTTATACTAGATAGTTTATTAGCATGCGCTAAACACCCTGCATTAACGCGCGCTAACGGGGTCAACGCCCCAGAATATACCGCCTAAAACACAGTTAGCATGTGCTAACTAATATGCGTAGCATGCGCTAATGAGTCACAAATCCAGTCCAGTGGCTCCTGTACTGGTCTGCACCTAACAGGTAGCGTGCGCTAGAAAGAAGAATTAGCGTGCGCTATGCAGTCGATAGCGTGCGCTAGCTACCAACCTTAGCATATAACGAGACTCCAGCTCCAGTCCAGTATCTCCTGGACTGCCTCTAGACTGCCAGTTAGTGTGCACTACACACCCGGTAGCGTGCGCTAACAATGGCACAGTAGCGCATGTTACACCACAAGCGGTAGCATGCGCTACACTGAAATGAGTCAAAAACTCATGAAATGATCTGGAATAGAAATCAAACACGTGTCGACTCATGACACGGCCATACGTGGCACAACATTCCAAATACATGGACAACGCCAATCCGATAATCCGCAGAAAAACTCAATAAATCTGGAACGAAGATCTCGGATATTACAGTGAAGAGATGAGCTTCCCGGAGGATACTGGCTATGACATGTATTTGTGAATCGAGTATTCTGAATGGTTGTTGTATTCCGCTGCTAGAGTATTTTTAGCTGTTTGTCTTTTCTACTGCGTGAGTATTTTTAAATGATCATTCGTTATCTGGTATCTTAAGTTACTTTGGATAGGGATTTCTAAACTAATTTGTCGGTACGTGTAAGTGATAGCTAAACATATGTTTTCCAACCGTTGAGTTCTGGAATTTCAGGCCTTGTCCTTTCAAATGAGATTTTACGACGGTTTTGATAAACGGTTTTTTTAAGTCTTCGAATGTTTTTAAAAGATAGTACCGTCGTTAGCCTCGTGGGCATTTCTAAAATATTTGCGAAAATATATTTTGGCCTTGTAGGTTCCATCTCGGGGCCCACGGCGCTGTAATATTCTCGGTCGGATCTGGGGGTGTTACAGAATATGGTATCGGAGCTTAGATTGAGAAAACCTAGGCAGTTAGGTCGAGTCGAGTCGTGTTTTTATCACGTCATTCGAGTTGTCGTTTGACGAATATTAGAGCCCTGGGTTTTGTTGTTCACTCGGGCTTGTGTGTTATGTGATTTACCAGTGTGGTACTGGGGTTGTTGTAAACTTTTCAAAATGGTATTAACATGTTTCTTTAGATAGAGATATGTTGTCTTCTCGAGTTGAATTGAGTTTGAAAAATGTGTGTTTTGTAAATATCTGTGTCGAGTATTTTTACAGTTGAGATATGTGCCAGTATCACGGGGAATCGTCGGCTTCACGATCTATAAGTATTTGATTCTTGAATTACATTGAGATTTATTGCCGTTCTAAGTTGATATGCTTTGAGATTCAGCAGAATATTATGCGTTATAGTATAAGGTGACAGAATTGGGACAGGATTGATGTTATGATTTTGGAAATAAATATGTCGGTTAAATTTTGGAAACGGAGTTGTGTATTCGGGAGAAGTACTGTGGATTATTGAGAAAAACATGTAGTCATGTTAGTTCATTTTGAAATATATGAAATTGTTTTTGAGCATTTGAAAATGCTACTTTTCAAAATGAATGTTTTACGGAAAATGATTTTGGACCGAGACCCAATCGATTTTGAAATAGTTTTATAACTCAGGACTTGGGGTCCAAAAGAGTTTTCTACTTTTTAAACTTCTTGTAATGTGGACGGAATTGGGATGAGACCCTAATATTTCTAAAAGGCTTTTCTGTTTTCAAAAGACCTCTCAAGATTTGTAAAACACTTTACCAATTGTTTATGCATTTTATTACTACCTTTCGAGCTTTTGGTTTATTTGTTCAAATGAGACTTCTTGGGCAGTCTTTCGCTGTGTTTGATTTGTTGATTATGCAATGTTTTATCATAACATAAGTTGAGGTGATCCAGGATGAGATAATGGTTGACGTTGCGAGTCATATGTGGAAAAAGAGGTTCTATCGGAGTCTATACATTGAGATTGTGGAACTCTATCAGGTGGTTTTCTGATGGAATGTCAGTGGATTCGGTGACAAGCCGGACTGGTATACATGAGTATGGATGTGGTCAATCATTTGCATAATTTCATTTATTTAATCGTGTGTATTCGAAAAGAATTTTCATCGAGAACTTGACACCAGCGAGCCTGTTTAACTTTTCGAAAAGCGATTTCGTGGTCCTACGAAAATTTATGTTTTGAGTTTTGAAATTCTTGAAAGAACTTTCGAAAATTTGTCTTCTTGACAAGATTATATGATTTCAAACTGATTTTGAAAATGTGACTGATCTACATACACATTTAGTGCATAGTGCATATCATGGTGAAGTTAAGAGTGTGACTCACGAACTGGATAATACATCAGTATGGTACGATGAAAAGACATTCGAACTTTAGTATGGTAGTTTGGTTATTGAAGGATGATCGGTTGATTGATCGGATAAGAGAAATATGCTGCGTGTTGTAGGTTCATGTACAGAATATGATTTTGGAACTTTGGATTGTGTGAAACCGGGACATATGTGCTATGTTATTCCATTGGTATGGTAGTAGCGCGATTTTACCATAGTGATTTTTGAATGATTCCTTTATAAGGGTGGATTTGGGGATGGTGACCCCAGGATGGTTGTTTTAAGTAATAATTGGTCGTTCCCACTTCGTGTAGGATGGGGTATGTTCATCAGTTTGCGTCTTGTTGTTCATATGCCGAGGGGTATGTTCACCGGTCGGGTGTGTTTCTATGAGATCCACTATATGTGATTGGTATAATGTTTTGAGAATGTTATTCTTTCGTATATCTGTTTCTGCGGTTCTGTGTTGATCATGTTGGAGCTTATCGTGTGAGGGTATTTCCGATTATCGTTGATCATTCGTTGATGATATTGGAATTTATCATATTGATGATATACTCGGTTGTGTTTTGACATTTAGATGGTCATATTAGAGTTTATCATGTTGATGATATACTCGATTGTGTTTTGACCTTTGGATTGGTCGTATTGGAATTTATCATGTCAATGGTATTCTCGGTTAATTTGTCGGTTGATCATTGTTAATGATCGTATGAGCATTCGAATTTTGTGTCGATGTTTCGGGATTTGTGTCATTGTTTTGGCAGTTGTTTCATAGATGTATCGTGTATTATTCTCTTTATCGGAATTGGGACTTGACTGTATAATCAGGCAAACAGGATTTGACACGGATAGATTATTTCATCCGAAGATGATATATTTTGTTGAGACTCACGGAATTATGATTGTAAGCGTATTGAGGCGTTACGGTGGAGTCACTTGATAGTATCTTAGGAGATTGTCGACTTAGCGCATATGTAAGTATACTGTTTTGGTTATTCGCTAATGATGATGTTTGATCGTTGTCGTGATGGTTTCGGAATATTTTGGTTGAACGGTTTGTTTGTTTTTCTATGGCGGATTGCAAGTTTCGAGGACGAAACTTATTTTGAGTGGTGTAGTATGTAATACCCGGAATTTCTACTACTGTTGTTTGATGTTATTTTATCCGAATTATGCTATACAGCGTGGAATCTGTACAGTATGGATAAAATAAATGAAGGACTGAGACATCTGTATTGGTATAATTGTCGTACTTGGTCGACAATTGCATTTAAGGATATAGTGTGTCGTGTATACTTATTCGGTATATTGAGACGACGATCAAGATTAGTGTAAATGGCTAAGGCACAGAGCCCTTAACGTAAGTTAAGTTTAGGAGATAACGTACGCTAAAATGCTAAGTGTTACGTACGCTATGTATAACGCATTATGTACGTAACGAGGGGAATCAGACAAGGTCAGGCTATGGCTGACAGGTGGGTCCCGTGGTCGGCAGCTTTCGGCGAAGAACGTGCATGGGCGAGTCGACTAGGTATTACGTACATTATGAAGAGCATATTACGTACGTAATATGAGTATAAACTGTAGCAAGTCAACGTACGTATTACGTACGCTATGAAACAAGTGTTACGTACGTAATCAATCGAACGAAACAATTCAGTGAGTCCTGGAATGATGTTACGTACGCTATGAAGGACCGGTAGCGTACGTAAGGAAGCATTACGTACGTTAATGTTGATTGATAACGTACGTAATGGCTGTGCAAATTATAAAATAAGGAGCGGTTCCTCATTTATTCACGAGAGAAAAACCATTCCTTCTTCCAAACTTCATCCCTCTATACATGAAAGTGAGATTTAACCTCTTCTAACTTGGTTATAAGCTTGGAAGCATGGATTTGAGGCTTGAATATAAAGATATTGATGATTCTTGAAGAGTTTGATTGTGTTATTCATGTTCTTGAGGTATGTTGATGAACTCTACACCTTGAATTCGGATTTTTATGCTATTATTGATGAATGATTCATATGAAGATGATTATGGTGTTGTTGTTATGATTCTTGAGGTTATGTGAATTATATGTTGAAGGATATGATGGTTTATGTCTTCAATTATGTTATTTGTTATAAACATGATTATGGAATCATGGTGTTCTTGATGTTCTTGATGTTCTTGGTATATTTATCACATCATAGAGGAAAATGTGATAGGATACATAACGGTTTTAAGTATATCATGGATTTGAGGATTGAAACCAATGCTATGTTGATTGTAGTGGTAGAATTCGTATGTGTTTGACGAAATACGAATCATGATAATAGTTTTGAATCCGGGAAGATTATAGTTAATCTTATAACAAGATTCTCAATGGTATTAAACTATTTGGGTAGTTCGGATTGCCGATTATGCCGATAGTATTGTCCTACTATGTAATGTATAATCATAAACAAGGAGGAATCATCGTAGGAATTCGGAATAGAGTATGTTATGTAATCCTTGTTATCGATATGAGTCGATCGTTGATATGATTATCGGATTATGGAAACGTATCCTGGTTATGAGTTCATGATTGATTGATTCGGGTTGTTCGGATTTATGTTTAATCGGGATATTATGGAACCATTGGGCTTATTGATCGGTTGTATTGATTGTTAAGTATGATCACCGAGTTGAGGTTTGTATTGTAGATATGAGTTCGTATTTATTGAGTTCGATTATTTGGTTTTGTATATGATCGAGGAATTGTTGAGCCGTTGAGTTTGATTGATTGGTTATATCGGGAATTGATTATTATCGAATATGTGGTAATTGATTACTTCAATAGGTTGTGATCATTGATCGTTGGTTATAATCGTCGACTAGAAAGTGTGTTGTGGTCCAGTTCGAGAACGTTCGTGAATCGCTTTGGCCGGGAGCCGAGGAGCTTGTAAACGACGACAAGGAGTTGGTAACGGCTTCATCATCGTCGTGTCGGTATCGAGGCAAGTTATTACTTGCACTGTTTATAATATTTAATGAATGGTTTAAGTTTCATTCGTTTATAATTCGTATAACAATGATTATAATTTTGAACACAGGAGATTTGGGATTGTAAGTTGTTTTCGGATTTTGGGAATTTAAATCATAATGTATATGATTTACTTTTGTAATTGGTATACTTGGGTATCGAGGATGCATTGTGTTATAGCCGAAATGAATTATCTACCATTCGTGATATTTTGGACCGTCGAATATTGAGGATAATTGTTAGTGATAGTTTTGACATCGAGATTGCTCTCGAAGGACTCGGGGCAAGTAATATCATTTTTGTCATTTTGTGTCGATCATGTTGTGATGCATTTGTGTATTGTTGTTGTCGTGCATTGTATATTGTTGTTTTGTGCAATTGTGCATTGTTGTTATATGTCCACCATGCGTTGGTCCGACGGGATCATCATGGGAATCTATAGCTATGTGCGCTGGACTGTTGGACATGTATTTCCACTATGCGTTGGTCCGATGGGATCATCATGGGAATCTATAGCTGTGTGCGTTGGATCGTTGGATTACCTTGTGTTGTTGTTGTGCATACATATATTATGGGTTATCCATAAGTATACATTGTTGTTATTGATGTGAGAATATTGACGTTGTCATATGAGTATGCATTTGTAGGTCTTGCATTAGGACCATGTCCGTATGTTGTATTGATCTGATCTCGGATTAGACTGACATGATTGTTGTGGTATTGTGCATCTCGAGGTATGTTCCGTATTTCCTTTGGTAATTGTATTTTGATGGTCAATCGATTATCGTGTTGAGATGTGATGAGGTTACCCGATGGATTGGGTTGCATAAAGTTAGTAGATTTCGTGACAGTGAGTTATGATAATGTTTTGAGAACCTTGGGTATTTTTGAGATACAATACAGATATTTCGGTATGAACTTATTGTGTTGTTTAAAGGATACGAGATGTGAACATTGGTAATTATTATCACGAGTTGGTAAAGTTATGGCGGTAAGATTACATTGGTCGTATTCTTACTTAGTATTTTCATTGGTATGTAATTATTGATGTGATGTGATCGTTATCACTGTTGGGTATTATGGCTGACCCCGTTGTGGGCTTTCTTTTTAGGTTCTTGGATATCAAGCTTGTGGCGGTCGTGAATGTAACACCCCAAAAACATTTGAGAATATTACAGTGCCGCAGACCCTCTCCGTGAGGATCTACCAGGCTAAATACAGAAAAACACGATAAACGATACATGCCAACATGGCTAGAGACGCACCATTAGACCGATTTGGTCTTTTACCACAATACAACACAATAAATATACATAACTCGAACTCATAACTCATACCCATGCAGGGGTTGGAATACATCAACGTTCCCATAAAACGAAAAGGCTACACAACGGAAATCCAAACACTGAGACTCTACCAAAATACTCAACGAATGGTCATCAAGTGATTAGTATCGTCGTCTTCCATCTTCCTTCATACTGATCCTGTGATTCGCTCCCTAAAATCCTGCAAGTAGCTGGATGCAATACGACACTTATATTGATGCCATTCTAGCCAAGTACCAAGACCTTACGTATGACATATCTCACACTGAGAATGAAAGCGATATAATATTCCGGACATATCACAATTATCGAAACAACAACATGCCATAATCATCACAAACCAATCTCCCGAGCTATACTGGCCCTGTACCTCTTGAGCAAGATACATACCCCAGGGACACGAAGATGATGGTTGCACCTTGATACTAATCATGACTGACATCTCAGACGACGCGCCGCGACACGACTCAGTCAGACAAAATCTGACAAAACAAGACTCGACAACACACAATTCGACCCGACTGCCTAGGTTTCCGCAACTTAAGCTCTGATACCATATTTTGTAACACCCCCAAAACATTTGGGAATATTACAGCGCCGCAGACCCTCTCCGTGAGGATCTACCAGGCTAAATACAGAAAACACGATAAACGATACATGCCAACATGGCTAAAGACGAACCATTAGACCGATTTGGTCTTTTACCATAATACAACTCAATAAACATACATAACTCGAACTCATAACTCATACCCACACAGGGGTTGGAATACATCAACGTTCCCATAAAACGGAAAGGCTACACAAAGGAAATCCAAACAGTGAGACTCAACCAAAATACTCAACGAATGGTCATCAAGTGATTAGTATCATCGTCTTACATCATCCTTCGTACTGATCCTGTGATTCGCTCCCCAAAATCCTGCAAGTACCTCGATGCAATACAGACATCCACCCCCGAATACTCGGGGGTTAGCAAAACTCCACTGTTTTGCTGGTGCAAGTATAAAATACAAATATAAGCCATACACAACATATTCCACGAGTATAAGAATTTAATAAATTCCACAATTTAACCCAATGAAACACTTCCCGAGATATTACGTTAGATAATATAGTTCAAACCGTAAAAAGTTGGAATGAGACATGTAGACGCTTTGAAAAGTATTTTAAAATTCTCGGGAGTTTTTGGAATGACATTTTGGACTAATGAATCCTCAATTTATCAAAACCTACATTGGGACACGACCTCAAGTATTGCTTTTCAAAAGATGCAAATCCGGTCACAAAACACGGGTCTACGACCCAAACATCAACATCACTTACTCGAGTGAATAACCCAAAGGTCAAACTCGATACACAACCAAACCACAATGCATGGAAACAATCACAGGGCCCGCGTCCTTATGCCAAAAACCTCAAAATCAAGAAACGAGTCACATACGACACTTATATTGATGCCATTCTAGCCAAGTACCAAGACCTTATGTATGACATATCTCACATCGAGGATTAAAGCGATATGATATTCCGGACATATTACAATTATCGAAACAACAACGTGCCATAATCATCACAAAACAACCTCCTGAGCTATACTGGACCTGTACCTCTCGAGCAAGATACACACCCCAGGGACACCTTGTTAGGCCCTCCCCGGTGTATAGCCCGACGGAGTGATCTGCCGAACTCGAAGTCTAAACAAATCCCAGGGGACCCTCGTTGGTTTTACTCGGTTCACACACAAAATCTCAAAAACCACATGGCACAAATCACATTCATCAAAACACATTCTCCCGAAGTACATCAAACGTAAATCAAGGTACTTGTTAGAAATGGCCACTATGCCCGACACATACCCACCACCGATATTACACAACAATACATACTCATCAATAGACACACATATCCACGCACACACCTCTTGCCAAAAAATCATGATCTTTAAGTCCACTAAAGATGTAATCACACACAACGGTACCATACGCAAACAAGGCATTCCAATGCACGACACTAATACACATTCTTGGAACAACACATTCGTTCACAAACACACGAGTAGATCTTTGTGAAAGCTTGTATCTAGAGTATGTCGATTCTTTTAAAGTTTATTAAAGCATTCAAATGCCACATATAATCCATTGCCAACTATCACGTCTATAAAACACGAAGTGTATGGGCAAGATACTTGCCGCGAAAGTACGAGCAACTGAACAACGAACGGATGAGGTTGAGCAGCCCTCGAGCTTCCAAAAATGACCAAGAACTCGACAAATCCATGAGGACTACGAAAATAACACCAACACGAATCAATAACACTAAACGGAATCCAAATCGATCCTAAAAACAACAAGGATCTAAGTGTGTCTCAAAGAAATCAAGAACTATGTTCCGAGTATTATAAAATCATGAATGAGTTCAAAAATCCGAATATCATAGCCAAGATAACAAGAAATTCATAATCGATTCATCATCCTCGGATTAAATCGAAAAACCAAGGAGAAACCCCCAAAATTCAAGAACAAGGGTTTTAAGAACAGAATACCTTGATTTGAGCAAAGGAGATGATTAGATGTTGTTAAACACCTACAAATCCACTCCAAGATGAAGCTTGATGAAGAAGATCGCTCAAAATCTCCCCTAGAACTCACTCCCGATGGAAAAATGTAAGAAATGTGAGAAATGACGAAGTGAAGGCTGCTGTCCAGTATTTATATTGGACAGTTTATTAACGTGCGCTAAACACCCTGCATTAGCGCGCGCTAACGGGGTCAATGCCCCAGAATATACTGCCTAAAACACAGTTAGCGTGCGGTAGCTAATATGCGTAGCGTGCGCTAACGAGTCACGAATCCAGTCCAGTGGCTCCTGGACTGGTCTGCACCTAACAGGTAGCGTGCACTAGAAAGAAGAATTAGCGTGCACTATGCAGTCGATAGCGTGCGCTAGCTACCAACCTTAGCGTGCGCTAACAAGACTCCAGATCCAGTCCAGTAGCTTCTGGACTGCCTCTGGACTGCCAGTTAGCGTGCGCTACACACCCGATAGCATGCGCTAATAATGGCACAGTTGAGCGCGCTACACCACAAGCGGTAGCGTGCGCCACACTGAAATGAATAAAAAAACTCATGAAATGATCTGGAACAGAAATCAAACACGTGTCAACTTATGACATGACCATACGTGGCACAACATTCTAAAGACATGGACAACGCCAATCCGATAATCCACGCAAAAACTCAATAAATCTGGAACGAAGATCTCGGATATTACATTCTACCCTCTTAAAAGAAGTTTCGGCCCCGAAACTTAACACATGAAACGATCAATGCAAAACAATCTCCGACAACAAAAATCAGGACGATAATAAAATGCAAAACACATGTTATCTGTTGCCGAGGACCTGTAACGAATCACATACAGCACATGGCTGCTAACATCCATATCGCTACGTTAAAACGATTACAAAACGCAACGAATAAAAATCAATATGGTCGACCAACCCGAACAGTACGTCAGTCAGAACGCAAGATAAACATTGAGCAAATACAAAATTCCACCACCCGAGAGTCGGAAGGTCGACAACGAAGCTAATTTCCCGAACTTAATGAAATTACGAAGTGATCTGAACGCTCAAAAATCATGATACGAGAGCAACAAAAACCAGACAACAAACGATCGAACCACAACGATCGAGACAATAACGGCCGAACAATCAAAATCAAATAGCAACTCAAAAGTTCGCACCACGACTCGAGACAATAGGTGGTGTGGTAAAGACGACAAGATATGCATTTATATAAGACTCATAGGGATGGAGCCAAATTCGGAAAAGTCACAACGACAAACGGATTAATCCGAAACATTACCACAACTCGTTCGATCAACAAAACAAAAGATATGACAAGTTCAGAAAAGATCAACGAACACTAACGAGTCGATAGAGTTGAAAATACAGAAGTTCAAAAATCCGATCCACTTCTAATAAAAGAAGTTTTAATCCCTGAAATTCGAAATAACAAGGCAAAGAGATAACACAACATACAACTGGCAGACTACACTCTCAGGGACTCCTCAGAGTCAATCCTGACATTAGTTCTCATGTCTGAGCCTTGGAAGACTCGGCGACTAACTCGCAAAACTGAATCCAGTGTCCCAAGAGTCCGCACTTGTAGCACGTTACTGGCAGAGAAGGACAATGTGCACAAACATGCCCCGACACATTGCAGTTGAAACACCTCCTAGCCTTACCAGGAGTCAAGACAGACGACTTGGAACTCTCAGTCCCATGCATCGAGCGAAGGAGCTTCACAGCAGAAAGACTACGACGCTGCAATCCAGAAACGCCAACTCCTGTACTGTCCGTAAGGTCAACAGACATCTTCCGTTTCGTCGACTCGAGCACATGCTCCGACGATAAAGAAGCTAGTTTGTAAGCCAAGGCTCGATCCTGGTAATCTCTCAGCGAAGTGCAAGTAAGTTCCGACATATGCAGGCAAATTTGTGGCTTCATCCGTCTGTCAAAATGAAGGATCTTCTCTTCTTCGGTCCTCACCTGGTCTCGCACATAACTGAGTTGCTTGTTGTAGTCGATGATGGTTTGTGATACTGATATATCTAGCAGTTCATCCAAATAAAATTTACGAATTCGCTGATCTCTAATCGGTTTCGGACAGAACTCAGCTTCCATAAATGCCTGGAACTCCGCCCATGAGACATCATGATCACGAGGTTTAACAGCTTCCCACCAATAAGCGGCATCTCCGTAAAGAAGGTACTGAGCGATAGGTACCTTCCGCTCCTCTGGACAATTGACGGTCTCGAATATCTTTCCCAACTGGAAAAGCCAACTGTCCCAGCCCAATACATCCGCAGCACCAGTGAATCGAGGGGGATTCATACGAACTACCTCTCGAAGCTATTGATTAACGCCGACATTCTGATTCGCACCAATGCTACGTTGAACAGTCTGGGTCAGCTGAGTCATCTGTGCTGCTACTTGTTGCAATATAGTAGCAACGCCAATTTCAATATCATTCCCAGCAATATTCTCTCGATTCAGCATCTGATCCCCATGGCCATCAGTATCACGGTTACGACCACGACATCTGCCCCTCAGCATACTAACAGGCAACAACCTAACGCAGCAAAAGTCACATAATATCATAATCACACAAAACAACTAATACAACACACGTGGAATCCACTCACAGATGATTGACTGCAAAAGTTAGGCCCGACAGCAAAAATGCAGTCCCAAACTTTTGCCCGGCTAGAAAACGCGCTCCACAACAAAAGATGGCATGCGCTAACTGTGCAAGTTGCCAACACATACATACTCACCTTCCAACGGTACTAGACGGTAGGTTTCAAATAAATCATAGCGTACAAATCCAAACGCCAACAGTTCACATAATTATAACATCACACAATTAAATATCAGAAGTTAACAACGTTCCAAACCGAATCTCCACCTCTCGGTCGAGAGAACTATCTCGACGAGTGCATACCGAACGTCCCAGCGTTCACACCATCACTTTAATCGCAACTCTGAGCATGATAGCTAAAATAACAACATCCTCGATACATGTCTTTTAAACGAAGTTCATGAAATCGAAAAATTGAAAGCGGAAGTCACATCTCGAGTAAATATTTGATAGACCTCGTTGAGTTTTTAAAATCAAAATTGAAAAAAATTGCAATGCAGGATGAACATAAAATATATGTAGTTTGAATTCTCAAAATTTTCGATCTCGAGGTCATTATACGAAAATCAAACCCTTTTTCCTTCTTGAATGATGTTTTAAAATAAAATTTTACTTGACTTCTCAAAACATTCAAAACTCTAAAGTATCGAGTTGATAAACCTTCTTAGTGTAACCACACCCAAAACATTACTCTTGTAAAAACGATTTATACAAGAATATATATATATATATATATATACATATATACATATACACCGGAACATTACAAAAATCAAACAAACATGGAGTACTTATTCCCAATTCACATTTAACTCCTCATCATAACACAAATATCACACAAGCTCGTGTAATACGAGACACAACAATATAGTGGGGAGACTTACATCCACAGATCGTACGAAGTTGATGGTTGCACCTTGATACTAATCACGACTGACAACTCAGATGACGCACCGCAACACGACTCAGTCAGTCAAAATCTGAAAAAACAAGACTCGACGACACACAATTCAACCCGACTGCCTAGGTTTCCGCAACCTAAGCTCTGATACCATATTCTGTAACACCCCCAAAATATTTAGGAATATTACAGCGCCGCAGAACCTCTCCATGAGGATCTACAGGCTAAATACAGAAAAACACGATAAACGATACATGCCAACATGGCTAAAGACGAACCATTAGACCTATTTGGTCTTTTACCACAATAAAACACAATAAACATACATAACTCGAACTCATAAATCATACCCACGCAGGGGTTGGAATACATCAACGTTCCCATAAAACGGAAAGGCTACACAACAGAAAGCCAAACACTGAGACTCTACCAAAATACTCAACGAATGGTCATCAAGTGATTAGTATCGTCGTCTTACATCATCCTTCGTACTGATCCTGTGATTCGCTCCCCAAAATCCTGCAAGTACCTCGATGCAATACAGACATCCACCCCCGAATACTCGGGGGTTAGCAAAACTCCACTGTTTTGCTCGTGCAAGTATAAAATACAAATACAAGCCATACACAACATATTCCACGAGTATAAGAATTTAATAAATTCCACAATTTAACCCAATGAAATACTTCCCGAGATATTACGTTAGATAATATAGTTCAAACCGTAAAAAGTTGGAATGAGACATGTAGACGCTTTGAAAATCATTTTAAAATTCTCGGAAGTTTTTGGAAAGACATTTCGGACTAATGAATCCTCAATTTATCAAAACCCACATAGGGACACAGCCTCAAGTATTGTTTTTCAAAAGATGCAAATCCGGTCACAAAACACGGGTCTACGCCACAAACATCAACATCACTTACTCGAGTGAATAACCCAAAGGTCAAACTCGATACACAACCAAACCACAATGTACGGAAACAATCACAGGGCCCGCTCCTTATGCCAAAAACCTCACAATCAAGAAATGAGTCACATATGACACTTATATTGATGCCATTCTAGCCAAGTACCAAGAACTTACGTATGACATATCTCACATCGAGAATTAAAGCGATATGATATTCCGGACATATCACAATTATCGAAACAACAACGTGCCATAATCATCACAAAACAACCTCCCGAGCTATACTGGCCCTGTACCTCTCGAGCAAGATACACACCCTAGGGACACCTCGTTAGGCCCTCCCTGGTGTATAGCCCAACCGAGTGATCTGCCGAACTCGAAGTCTAAACAAATCCTAGGGGACCCTCGCTGGTTTTACTCGGTTCACACACAAAATCTCAAAAACCACATGGCATAAATCACAATCATCAAAACACATTCTCCCGAAGTACATCAAACGTAAATCAAGGTACTTGTTAGAAATGTCCACTATACCCGACACATACCCACCACCGATATTACACAACAATACATACTCATGAATAGACACACATATCCACGCACACACCTCTTGCCAAAAAATCATGATCTTTAAGTCCACTAAAGATGTAATCACACACAACGGTACCATACGCAAACAAGGCATTCCAATGCACGACACGAATACACATTCTTGGAACAACACATTCGTTTACAAACACACGAGTAGATCTTTGTGAAAGCTTGTATCTAGAGTATGCCGATTCTTTTAAAGTTTACTAAAGCATTCAAATGCCACATATAATCCATTGCCAACTATCACATCTATGAAACACGAAGTGTATGGGCAAGATACTTGCCTCGAAAGTACGAGCAACCAAACAACGAACGGATGAGGTTGAGCAGCCCTCGAGCTTCCAAAAACGACCAAGAACTTGACAACTCCACGAGGACGTCGAAAATAACACCAACAAGAATCAATAACACTAAATGGAATTCGAATCGATCCTAATAACAACAAGGATCTAAGTGTGTCTCAAAGAAATCAAGAACTATGTTTCGAGTGTTATAAAATCATGAATGAGTTCAAAAATATGAAGATCATGGCCAAGAGAACAAGAATTTCATAATCAATTCATCATCCTCGGATTAAATCGAAAAACCAAGGAGAAACCCCCAAAATTCAAGAACTAGGGTTTTAAGAAGAGAATACCTTGATTTGATCAAAGGAGATGATTAGATGTTGTTAAACACCAACAAATCCACTCCAAGATGAAGCTTGATGAAGAAGATCACTCAAAATCTCCCCTAGAACTCACTCCCGGTGGAAAATGGTAAGAAAGGTGAGAAATGACGAAGTGAAGGCTGTCGTCCAGTATTTATACTGGATAGTTTATTAGCATGCGCTAAACACCCTGCATTGGCGCGCGCTAACGGGGTCAACGCCCCAGAATATACTGCCTAAAGCACAGTTATCATGTGCTAGCTAATATGCGTAGCATGCGCTAATGAGTCACGAATCTAGTCTAGTGGCTCCTGGATGGGTATGCACCTAACAGGTAGCGTGCGCTAGAAAGAAGAATTAGCGTGCGCTATGCAGTCGATAGCGTGCACTAGCTACCAACCTTAGCGTGCGCTAACGAGACTCCAGCTCCAGTCCAGTAGCTCCGGGACTACCTCTGGACTGCCAGTTAGCGTGCACTACACACCCGGTAGCGTGCGCTAATAATGGCACAGTAGCGCGCGCTACACCACAAGCGGTAGCGTGCGCTACACTAAAATGAGTCAAAAACTCATGAAATGATCTGGAACAGAAATCAAACATGTGTCGACTCATGACACGACCATACGTGGCACAACATTCCAAAGACATGGACAACGCCAATCCGATAATCCATATAAAAACTCAATAAATCTGGAACGAAGATCTCGGATATTACAGTGAAGAGATGAGCTTCCCGGAGGATACTGGCTATGGCATGTATTTGTGAATCGAGTATTCTGATTAGTTGTTGTATTCTGCTGCTAGAGTCTTTTTAACTGTTTGTCTTTTCCGCTGCGTGAGTATTTTTAAATGATCTTTCATTATCTGTTATATTAAGTTACTTTGGATATGGTTTTCTAAACTATTTTGTTGGTACGTGTAAGCGATAGCTAAACATATTTTTTCAACCGTTGAGTTCTAGCATTTCAGGCCTTGTCCTTTCAAATGAGATTTTACGACGGTTTTGATAAATAGATTTTTTAAGTCTTCGAATGTTTTTAAAAGATAGTACCGTCGTTAGCCTCTTGGGCGTTTGTAAAATGTTTGCGAAAATATATTTTAGCCTTGTGGGTTCCATCTCGGGGCCCACAGCGCTGTAATATTCCCTGTCGGATCTGGGGGTGTTACAGAATATGGTATCGGAGCTTAGGTTGAGAAAACCTAGGCAGTTGGGTCGAGTCGAGTCGTGTTTTTATCACGTCATTTGAGTTGTCGTTTGACGGATATTAGATGTGTTATGTGATTTACCAGTGTGGTACTGGGGTTGTTGTAAACTTTTCCAAATGGTATTAACGTGTTTCTTCGGATAAAGATGTGTTGTGTTCTCGAGTTGAATTAAGTTTGCAAAATGCGTGTTTTGTAAATATCTGTGTCGAGTATTTTCTAGAGTTGAGACATGTGCCAGTATCACGGGGAATCATCGACTTCACGATCTGTAAGTATTTGGATTCTTGAATTGCATTGAGATTTATTGCCGTTATAAGTTGATATGCTTTGAGATTCAGCAGAATATTATGCGTTACAGTATAAGGTGATAGAATTGGGACATGATTGATGATCTTGAGAAGTTATGATTTTGGAAATAAATATGTCGGTTAAATTTTGGAAACGGAGTTGTGTATTCGGGAGAAGTACTGTGGATTTTTGAGAAGAACATGTAGTCATGTTAGTTCATTTTGTAATATATGAAACTGTTTTTGAGCATTTGAAAATGCTACTTTTCAAAATGAATGTTTTACGGAAAATGATTTTGGACCGAGACCCAATCGATTTTGAAATAGTTTTATAACTCAGGACTTGGGGTCCAAAAGAGTTTTCTACTTTTTAAACTTCTTGTAATGTGGATGGGATTGGGCTGAGACCCTAATATTTCTAAAAGGCTTTTCTGTTTTCAAAAGAACTCCCGAGATTTGTAAAACACTTTACCAATTGTTTATGCATTTTATTACTACCTTTCGGGGTTTTGGTTTATTTGTCAAATGAGACTTCTCGGGCAGTCTTTTGCTGTGTTTGATTTGTTGATTATGCAATGTTTTATCATAACATAAGTTGAGGTGATCCAGGATGGGATAATGGTTGACATTGCGAGTCATATGTGGAAAAGGAGTTTCTATCAGAGTCTATACATTGAGATTGTGGAACTCTATCGGGTGGTTTTCTGATGGAATGTCAGTGGATTCGGTGACAAGCCGAACTGGTATACAGGAGTATGAATGTGGTCAATCATTTGCATAATTTCATTTATTTAATCGTGTGTATTTGAAAAGAATTTTCATCGAGAACATGACACCAGCGAGCCGGTTTAACTTTTCGAAAATTGATTTCGTGGTCCTACGAAAATTTATGTTTTGAGTTTTGAAATTCTTGAAAGAACTTTTGAAAATTTGTCTTCTTGACAAGATTATATGATTTCAAACTGATTTTGAAAATGTGACTGATATACATACGCAATTGGTGCATAGCGCATATCATGGTGAAGTTATGAGTGTGACTCACGAACTGGATAATACATCAGTATGGTACGATGAAAAGAGATTCGAACTTTAGTATGGTAGTTTGGTTATCAAAGGATGATCGGTTGATTGATCGGATAAGAGAAATATGCTGCGTGTTGTAGGTTCATGTACAAAATATGATTTTGGAACTTTGGATTTTGTGAAACCAGTACATATGTGCTATGTGATTCCATTGGTATGATAGTAGCGCGATTTTACCATAGTGATTTTTGAATGATTCCTTTGTAAGTGTGGATTTGGGGATGGTGACCCCAAGATGGTTGTTTTGAGTAATAATTGGTCATTCCCACTCCGTGTAGGATGGGGTATGTTCATCAGTTTGCGTCTTGTTGTTCATATGCTGAGGGGTATGTTCACCGGTCGGGTGTGTTTCTATGAGATCCACTATATGTGATTGGTATAATGTTTTGAGAATGTATTCTTTCGTATCTGTTTCTGCGGTTCTATGTTGATCATGTTGGAGCTTACCGTGTGAGGGTATTCCCGATTATCGTTGATCGTTCGTTGATGATATTGGAATTTATCATATTGATGATATACTCGGTCGTGTTTTGACCTTTGGATGGTCATATTAGAGTTTATCATGTTGATGATATACTCGATTGTGTTTTGAACTTTGGATTGATTGTATTGGAATTCATCATGTCAATGGTATTCTCGGTTAATTTGTCGGTTGATCATTGTTAATGATCATATGAGCATTCGAATTTTGTGTCGATGTTTTGGGATTTGTGTCATTGTTTTGGCAGTTTTTTCATAGATGTATCGTGTATTATTCGCTTTATCGGAATTGGGACTTGACTGTATAATCAGGCAAACAGGATTTGACACGGATAGATTATTTCATCCGAAGATGATATATTTTGTTGAGACTCACGGAATTGTGATTGTAAGCATATTGAGGCTTTACGGTGGAGTCACTTGCTAGTATCTCAGGAGATCGTTGACTTGGCGCATATGTAAGTATACTGTTTTGGTTATTCGTTAATGATGATGATTGATCGTTGTCGTGATGGTTTCGGAATATTTTGGTTGAACGGCTTGTTTGTTTTTCTATGGCGGATTGCAAGTTTCGAGGACGAAACTTATTTTAAGTGGTGTAGTATGTAATACCCAAAATTTCTACTACTGTTGTTTAATGTTATTTTATCCGAGTTATGCTATACAGCGTGGAATCTGTACAGTATGGATAAAATAAATGAAGGACTGAGACATCTGTATTGGTATAATTGTCGTACTTGGTCGACAATTGCATTTAACGATATAGTGTGTCGTGTACATGTATTCGGTATATTGAGACGACGATCAAGATCAGTGTAAATGGCTAAGGCACAGAGCCCTTAACGTATGTTAAGTTTAGGAGATAACGTATGCTAAAGTGCTAAGTGTTACGTATACCATGTATAACGCTTTACGTACATAACGAGGGGAATCAGACAGGGTCAGGCTATGGCCGACAAGTGGGTCCCGTGGTCGGCAGCTTTCGGCGAAGAACGTGCATGGGCGAGTCAACTAGGTATTACGTACGTTATGAAGAGCATATTACGTACGTAATATGAGTATATACTGTAGCAAGTCAACGTACGTATTACGTACGCTATGAAACAAGTGTTACGTAAGTAATCAATCGAACGAAACAAGTCAGCGAGTTCTGGAATGATGTTACGTATGCTATGAAGGACCGGTAGCGTACGTAAGGAAGCATTACGTACGTTAATGTTGATTGATAATGTACGTACTAGCTGTGCAGATTATAAAATAAGGATCGGTTCCTCATTTATTCATGAGAGAAAAACCATTCCTTCCTCCAAACTTCGTACCTCTATACATGAAAGTGAGATTTAACCTCTTCTAACATGGTTATAAGCTTGGAAGCATGGATTTGAGGCTTGAATATGAAGATATTGATGATTCTTGAAGAGTTTGATTGTGTTATTCATGTTCTTGAGGTATGTTGATGAACTCTACACCTTGAATTCAGATTTTTATGCTATTATTGATGAATGATTCGTATGAAGATGATTATGCTGTTGTTTTTACGATTCTTCAGGTTATGTGAATTATATGTTGAAGGATACGATGGTTTGTGTCTTCAATTATGTTATTTGTTATAAACATGATTATGGAATCATGGTGTTCTTGATGTTCTTGGTATATTTATCACATCAAAGAGGAAAATGTGATAGGATGCACAACGGTTTTAAGTATAATCATGGATTTGAGGATTGAAACCAATGCCATGTTGATTGTAGTGGTAGAATTCGTATGTTATTGATGAAATACGAATCATGATAACAGTTTTGAATCCGAAAAGATTATAGTTAATCTTATAACAAGATTCTCAGTGGTATTGAACTATTTGGGTAGTTCGGATTGCCGATTATGCCGATAGTATTGTCCTACTATGAAATTTATAATCATAAACAAGGAGGAATCATGTTAATTCGTAGGAATTCGGAATAGAGTATATTATGTAATCCTTGTTATCGATATGAGTTGATCGTTGATATGATTATAGGTTTATGGAAACGTATCGTGGTTATGAGTTCATGATTGATTGATTCGGGCTATTCGGATTTATGTTTAATCGGGATATTGTGGAACCGTTGGGCTTATTGATCGATTGTATTGATTGTTAAGTATGATCATCGAGTTGCGGTTTGTATTGTAGATATGAGTTCGTATTTGTTGAGTTGGATTATTTGGTTTTGTATATGATCAAGGAATTGTTGAGCCGTTGAGTTTGATTGATTGGTTATATCGGGAATTGATTATTATCGAATATGTGTTAATTGATTACTTCAATAGGTTGTGATCATTGATCGTTGGTTATCGAGAGCCGAGGAGCTTGTAGACGACGACAAGGAGTTGGTAACGGCTTCATTATCGTCGTGTCGGTATCTAGGCAAGTTATTACTTGCACAGTTTATAATATTTGATGAATGGTTTCAGTTTTATTTGTTTATAATTCATATAGCAATGATTATAATTGTGAACACAGGAGATTTGGGATTGTAAGTTGTTTTCGGATTTTGGGAATTTAAATCATAATGTATATGATTTACTTTTGTTATTGGTATACTTGGGTATCGAGGATGCATTGTGTTATTGCTAAAGACATGAATTATCTACCGTCCGTGACATTTTGGACCGTCGAATATTGAGGATAATTGTTGGTGATTGTTTTGACATCGAGATTGCTCTCAAGGACTCGGGGCAAGTAATATATCATTTTTGTCATTTTGTGTCGATCATGTTGTGATGCATTTGTGTATTGTTGTTGTCGTGCATTGTGTATTGTTGTTTTGTGCAGTTGTGCATTGTTGTCATATGTCCACCATGCGTTGGTCCGACAGGATCATCATGGGAATATATAGTTGTGTGTGCTGGATCGTTGGACAGGTATTTCCACCATGTGTTGGTCCGACGGGATCATCATGGGAATCTATAGTTGTGTGCGCTGGATCGTTGGATTATCATGTGTTGTTGTTGTGCATACATATATTATGGGTTATCCATAAGTATACATTGTTGTTATTTATGTGAGCATATTGACGTTGTCATATGAGTATGCATTTGTAGGTCTTGCGTTAGGACCATGTCCGTATGTTGTATTGATCTGATCTCGGATTAGACTGACATGATTGTCGTGGTATTGTGCATCTCGAGGTATGTTCCGTATTTCCTTTGGTAATTGTCTTTTGATGGTCAATCGATTATCGTGTTGAGATTTGATGAGGTTACTCGATGGATTGGGTTGGACAGAGTTAGTAGATGTCGTAATAGTGAGTTATGATAATGTTTTGAGAACCTTGGGTATTGTTGAGATACAATACAGATATTTCGGTACGAGCTTATTATGTTGTTGAAAGGATACGAGATGTGAACTTTGGTAATTATTATTATGAGTTGGTAAAGTTATGGCGGTAAGATTACATTGGTCGTATTCTTACTCAGTATTTTCATTGATATGTAATTATTGATATGATGTGATCGTTATCATTGTTGGGTATAATGGCTGACCCCGTCGTGGGCTTTCTTTTTAGGTTCTTGGATATCAAGCTTGTAGCGGTCTTGAAGAGATGAGCTTCTCGGAGGATACTGGCTATGTCATGTACTTGTGAATCAAGTATTCTGATTAGTTGTTGTATTCCGCTGCTAGAGTATTTTTAACTGTTTGTCTTTTCCGCTGGGTGAGTATTTTTAAATGACCTTTCGTTATCTGGTATCTTAAGTTACTTTGGATAGGGTTTTCTAAACTATTTTGTCGGTACGTGTAAGCGATAGCTAAACATGTTTTTCAACCGTTGAGTTCTGACATTTCAGGCCTTGTCCTTTCAAATGAGATTTTACGACGGTTTTGATAAACGGATTTTATAAGTCTTCGAATGTTTTTAAAAGATAGTACCATTGTTAGCCTCTTGGGCGTTTGTAAATATTTGCGAAAATATCTTTTAGCCTTGTGGGTTCCATCTCGGGGCCCACGGCGCTGTAATATTCCTGGTCGGATCTTGGGGTGTTACAGAATGTTGGGTATTATTACTTTAACACTCCCCCTTGTGCCTAGTCTACTAGCGCATGTCATGTTATCTCGTTAAAACCTCGTCAAGCAAAACCCAGTGGGAAAAATGTCTTGATCGTAGGAAAAAGAGTAAAACATCTAGACACATCAAGTTTAGACTTCGTCCTTTGGCTCTATCCTTTCATATGATCGTTACATTAATCATAGCACTACTAAGGTGACCATTCCATCAATCCCTAAAATCGTACATCTTGTTACCTCGTTAAAAACCTTTCCAAGTGATAAAAATCATGTGGGAAAAATGATCCTTGGAAGGAAAAGAGTATAACGTACGATGTAGATGTAAGACTCCCCCCTCAAGTCTACATCTCCCCCTGATTTGTACATCAATCAAGTAGTCGTTGTCTCATTAAAAACTTCGCCAAGTAACAAAACCCAATGAGAGAAAATGAACCTTGGTCAAAGAAAAGAGTACAACACATTTGATTAAGTTTCTTTATAAATCACCATTTCCTTGTGATCTTTGCATCAATCTCGGAAGTTGGGAAAATCTTTAGCTCTCCCTAATGCTTACATTCATATACCGTTGCCTCGTTAAAAATCTTGCCAAGTAACAAAACCCGGTGGGAAAAATAAATCTTGGTCTAAGGAAAAGAGTGCAACATATGTAAGTATGTTCCATTATATCTCACAAATTTCCCGTTATGATCATTCCATCAATCAAGGGGATTTACAAGTTACATCATGTTCATAAATGTAAGTATGCTCATCAATGGTAGTACTTAACCACTAGTTCCTCCCAAGTGTAAGAATGATAGTTCCTAATCATGTACACTCACGGACTGATTCATGCAAAGCAATAATCATGTTGTGATTCGAGGAGGTAGCCAAAAGGGGTTCGCATAGTCAATTTTCAAAACATAAGCAAGTCATACCAACACATACTTTGTGGTAGTTGCTTCGGCACCAGCATTTACTTTAGCATTTGCCTTTTCGTAAGCAGCTTCTTTTACCTGCTTGTAGGGAAATAATAGTACCAAGTCAATGGTTTCTTTTAAGTATCAAAAGACATTCTCGATACCATTCCATTGATGTTGCGTCGATGCTGAATTAAATCTAGTCAGTGAATTAACTGAGTGATATCAGGCCGTGTACATTGAGCCAAGTACAATAATGTGCTATTGCACTCAAGTAGGGAATTTCAGCTCCCAAATCTCTTCGTCACTTTCCTTTAGACGAGATGGATCTTTCCTTTGCATCCAAATGTTCGACCTATCATGGGATTGCTAGTCAGGTGTACCTTGTCCATATTAAAGTGCCTGAGAATCTTCTGGACATAGGCAAACCGGTGGAATAAATTCCACAAACTCGATGTTCTATGTCAATGCCTCGACATAACCCAGTTTTCCCAAGATCTTTCATCTCAAACTCAGATTTCCAGTATCCGGTGGTTTTTCTTATTTCATCAAGACCGATTATGTTCATGTCATCGACATATATTGCGATGATTGTGTATTCGGAATTTATTTGTGAAGACACAGGGACACATTTCAACGTTCTTATATCCCTTACCAATCAAGTAGTCAATTAGACGGTTATACCACATCCTTAAGGATTGCTTCAAAACCGTAAAGTTGAGCATTTCAATCAAATTGCATATGCACTCTATGGTCTAGAGTCACTTGATTTGGGTAATGAAATGCCATCGACCACTTCCATATATATCTCCGTATCTATATCCCCATATAAATACGCAGTAACCACATCCACTTAGCTGCATTTCCAGTCCCTCGGAAATTACTATGCTAATCAAACAGCGGATACGTATACGTGGGAGTACATTTCCTCGTAATCAATTCCAGGGCATTGTGAGAAGCATTACTTCATGAACCTTGTACATTAGGACTCTACTATTCTCACTATGACTTACGACAAAGGCTCGGTTATGTCCTTCAGGCTTTACACTTGGTTAGGTTAGCACTACCTACACCAAATACCTGTCTCTTTATCAGAGAATCTAGTTCAACCTGGAATGTTTTTCTTATAGACCAATCAGCTCTATGTTGATTTCATACAACTGAGCGAGGTTCAACATCATCGTACTTTATGATTCATGACATGTCATCAAAGTGGGTGGTTGATCAGGCCACACCATCATAATTTCACCGAGATTCTTGGTTTTCTGAATCATATCTTCGGGGCATCCCCCTCGTCATGACTCATTGACATAATAAAATCAAGCATGATCTCGTGAAAGGAGTTCATTGATGGTTAACATGTGAATTTGTGCCATACTCTATCTCTTTCTTGGGTGAGTATTTAGTCGAACCATGAGGCTTCCACCCCTTCATTCGCAGGGAGCCACGACCTCAACCACACCTGCACCAGGTGTAGTTGCATCACCCGGTCCACTGCTGATGTGCCCCTTATAGGGGACTTCTAACCTTACAGACATATTTGCAGCTGTAATGTGAGATCTTGTCACTTGAACGATATCAGTAAATGCACCAGGCATCGAATCTACTACTTCCTGAAGATCGAGTGTTCTTTGTGCTTCACGGTAACATTGTGAAGTTCGGGGATCATAATGAGACAAAGTGGGGAGACACCATGACAATTCCTATCGTTCCCCAAGAAATTACGTTTTCTCCTCCCCCTAATGATGGGAAGGTTGTCTCATTAAAGTGACAATCCGCAAATCGTGCGGTAAAGAGATCACTGTGAAGGTTCCAAATAGCGGATAAACGTCTGGAGATTCTAATCCAACGTGAATACTTAATCAATTCTAAAGACCAATGCGATGTGGGTCGTAGAAGGTACATATAATGCATAACCAAATATACGCAAGTGGCACTCAAGTCCGTCTAGGTCCAAAATACAAAAATCAGGTTATCTAGTTACCAACTAGTACGCATAAACTAATTGGTTAGCAGAGGGTATAAGAATGAACAATTTAAGTAAAGTTGCGTGCAATATTGCATAATTCCAGACAAAGGTATGTAAATTGGTGCGCATAACCAATGACATAATCACCATACATATTATTTTGAAGGTGGTTTATGTGAGACCGTTTGCATATGCACATGGGACGAGATGTTATTCATTGATCTCTATCATGCAATAAACATCAAATACTTTTTGATGTGAACTCTCCAACATCATCAAGTCCTTTAGATGTGATAAGGGAGGTGAACCCTTGTAAATTATCTTGGAAGTTCTGCAGCATTTTGAGTGGACGACATGTGACCAACATGTCGGAGCATCCACAAAAACCATAAAATACATAAATGGTCCACATATTAGGTGGATGGATCCACAAATATCTCCTTATATTCAGCGTAAGAATGGAATGCTTGCTTTTGTTTCTTCAGCGTAGGAAGGTCTCGCTCCCACATTGATTAAAGAGTAGGCTTTACAAAAATGAGTGGTCCGCATTTGATATGCATCCGGTTCTTTGGATGATATAATACGATTAACATCAACCTTGTTCTTTATGTCGAGTTGTTGCCACCTTTTCACTCGAAAAGAAATGATGTTCGTACAAGTTCTTTAGTATATGGATCATTATACTTTGACCAGGATGACCTAGTCTATCATGCCAAAGCCTATATGAGTCTATGTCCCAAAGTACATTGTTACAGACAACATAGGATTTTAAAACCCTAATAGTAGTGAGGTACAGTCCACTAGATTGACTCATGAGTTATTCTAAAATGCGTTTATGTCCACATTCATTAGAATTAATAGAAAAAATTCTATTCCATTCTCACAGTGGGTTTCAATCCGGAAACTATTGCTACGTATATTGTTGAAGCTAAGTAAGGTTCGAAGGGCTCTAGATGCATACAGAGCATCGGTAACTTAGAAGACTGCCTTTTAGGCATCAAGAATTGGGCATTACCTCGACCTTTGATGAGTTGGGAGGACCCAATCATCGTAGTTACCGAGGTTTGGCAGGCGACTTATTCGATGAATATAAGCCTAATTCTAAGAACATTCAAGCTCTCCACGATTCATTTCTTGGAAAAGATTGAAATTTCGAACCATAAGCATTCAAGCAATATTAAGTACTTCAAAATAAAGCTAAGAATCTAACATAAGCAATATTAATATCTTGTTCATGAAACAACATTGCATCACACCACTATTGAAAAGAAAACACCAACACAGTCGTCTTGAGGCAACTATACCAAATGTAAACGAGAAAGTAAACATAATACTAAGATTCAGTCTATAGACGGTAGCTCGTATGACCCAATTCGACGATTGATGACTGTGAAATTGATATAGAGGGACTTGTCTAGATCATATTCTTCCATATGGTGAGTTCTTCTTTCTTTGGACTCTCTATATTTCTTGTAGTGAGATGTCACTTGCTTGCTTGCATGGCAGTTCTTGTGCCATGTCCAGCATCTCCACAATGATAGCACGGTTCATTGCCAAATTGAGCCTTAGAAGCGATAGGATGGGTAGGTGCTTTTTGGTTCCCTTGGCTAGTAGAGCCGGGATCACCAAGTCTCCGCAATACATTGGAAATACCCCCACGTCCTTGACCACGATGCCTGCCACATCCAGTCCCCTGTTCATTGGAGTAGTTTCCATCCTTCACTTTGCTATAATTGGCCTCGAGAATTTTCTTTGTCCCAACCGGCCTGACATTACTGCTCACTAACACTTCGTTAGCCTCTCAGCTACTTGCAGTAGGTTGATTAGCTTACTGAAGGTAGTGATGCATTTATTATCATACTCTAGCCTATATTGGTTCGTTAGTATAGAGCGGAAGTAGGGAAGGTGAAAAAAGATTTATGGATCATGTCATTTTTTGTGATGTCCTTTCCACAGAAATTCAGGCGTTGACTTGATAGAGCATATCTTTGTTGAAATCTTGATCTGTTTATATTCAAACAAGCGAATTTCATTCCACTACACGGTCAGTTCAGGGAGCAAAGTACACATGTTCCCAAATCGACCCTTAAGGGCATCCTGGAGTTCTTTGGGGATTTCAACTATAGATATTCCATATCATGCTTGGGTTGATATGTCGCCTAAGGAACATTAATGCACTAACTTTAATTTTGTCAGACAGTGCATCGCCTGCGGTATCAAAGATTGTGGCACTATAGTCCTCAGCAACAAATGTGGTCTCGACGTAGAAGACCCATCTATGGTGCGCAAGCTCTTTTGAGTCCAAGATATCAAATTTGAGGCGAGTTGGATAGGCTATCTTAATACAATAAAAAGGAAAATAATTTTTCACATTTTACCATGAGTACTTTTCATAATAAAATTTTCAATAATGGGAGGGTATTATTTTCCGGAACCAAGATATGGTCAAAATTACTTTTGATGCTATTGAGGATTACCAATCATATTACTTTATCATGGTTCTATTTAATATAGGCAGTGGAAATAAGTCCTCTAAAATCTACTAAAATGAAGCCTAATTGCATGTCATATCTATATATGCATGCAAATATATATGTATATTTATAGATATAGACACATTAATCCTAATATATCTACAGACATATTATGCAGTCAAATAAGTTTCTTATGCCGCAATATAATTATTAATTCAACGTGAATTTATTTTAATTCATGTTGCTTTAAGCAATTCACTTTGATTTAATTAAAATTATTAATATCTCATGCTTTAATTGATTTAATTAAGCATAAACAAATTTATGAAATATAAATATTAAATTAAAATAATCAAAGCATGTAAAATTGCACGTTGCATATAGTAGGGTTCGGATTTGTGTACCTTATAGGAAATGCCTGATTCTTTTCTAGGCATACCGTCAATTTATTTCGTAAATTGTCATCTTCGTTCCAATCAACGTTTGGATCGTCTTGATTCCTTGCAAGACATGAAGAAAAAAGGTTAAATTTATACTGTTCATTGAAAAAAATAATATGATTAATTTAATTGCATTTGTGAACAAAGTATTAAAGTAAATTAGGCCCATTTGGTGAACCCGAATGAATTAGTCCCAAGTGGTTGTACCTTTTTTTTTCCTCCCATCAGCAAGAAGCCGACCCAACTCAGAAAAGCTAAGCACGATGACTGGAATTGGATCGCGGGCCGGGTACGGGTTGGGTACTTCCTAGTTGCAGGTCAAGCAGAAGTCGATCGTGCCAGGCTGAGTCCTGGGGGATCTGTTTTGTGTCGTGAGTGGTGTCTGGTCTGTAGAAGGCGACCGATCTGGTGCGGGCGGAGGTTGAAACGCCGTTGGAATGCGGTGGCGGGAGTTGATGGCCCGCAGTGTAGGACGCAGAAGAGGCCAGCAATCTGGTTCGCTTTGTCGTCCGGAAGGTGATTCATCGGTGTTGCGACGGAAAGATGATGGACAGTGGAAACTAGGGTTGCGAGAATCGACGAACACGGCGGCTGGAGTTCTAATCCATGCGGCTGCTAGGGTTTCAGTGGAAGGAGATGAGACGGCTGTTCGAGAATTAGGGTTTTCCGAATTTTCCTTTTTCTTTTTTTTTGAAAAAAAATCTGACGAATTTTTTTTCCTCAGTTGGGAGACTACATGATGATAACGGGTGGAAGGAAAAATAACTGAGACAGAAAGTAGGGCAAAAGCAGTGTATTATTCCATTGATGACATCCCTTTAAGTAGGGAGAAATACATACAAGCAGGCCTAATCCTACCATAACTAGGAAAGTCCGTAAACTAATAGAATTAGGCACACATTGAGTATTATTACTTTAACATATAAGGTATTATTACATATAAAATAAATAAGTTTAAAAGACCTTATCTCTTAATATTCTTAGCATTCATTTGAAAAAACTCCTTCATTCTTGTTTCGCTTATGAGGTTTTGATGATTAGGGCTTTTAACGATCCAAGATACTCGAGAAGCCGCCCGAAATATTCGGGACCAATACTCACCCGAAATGTTCGGGTTTGGATACAAGTGTTGAAGTTGGGAACCAAAACTAGCAAGGACCAAAACCGATAATACTCGATACCTTAACGGTTCAGTCCTGGAAAGACAATACCCGGACCGACCGAACCGGGAACAACCCTAGTAGTTACGGCTGTAAGAATATATAGTTACTAGGGTAACAGATTTGTTTTGAGATTTCTATTTCCTTCTCGTTTCTCTTTGTTTTTCGGGCTTGTGAGTGAGGCTCTGGACTCGTAAATCATGTGTTGGTATTCAAGGGAAGTACATAGCTCTATATATTTTGTATTTTTTTATACCAAGGTTCTAAGCTTACACTTGATTAGTTTTCGGGATAACAATCCCGGCCCCACAGTACTGCTACCAGTTAAATCGCGAGATGTGTATTCGGCTCTCAGGTTCTTAAATATCCTTAACTACCGCGCACAAGGAGTCGTCCCCCAAGTGATTTCTCCATGCTGGACCCCTTCAAATCCAACTGCAGGGTCCCACCGAGATCTGGCCTACCACATTGCTGTTTGAAGCCCTCAACATTTAATTGTTTCACCAGCGTATCCCGGAGGGCTAGAGTCTCTTCTTTAATCATAGATTAAAGAGTAACTCTTGAAAATTCTTGTCCTCTGAGGGACTCGAACTCGAATCTTCCACTTAAAGTAGAAACCCGTGTCCAGTGAACCAAGATCACTGATTATATATTTTGTATTTTTTAGATATGGAAAGATGTGTCAGTTTATTTCTTCTTAATTATGTTTTGTATAATATGGTCATTATGGAATTGTATGAATTACTTGGTGTGACTGAGTTAATTTATATACTTGTTGTTTTGAATTTACTTTTGATTATTCGGTGACTAGAGTTATGATTTTATGATGGCTTAAATAGGCTTTTTGTCCCCCAAATTAGGGTAGCATGTATTTTTAGTTCCTCATAAATTTTTCGTATTTTTTGGTCCTCAAATTTCATAAAGTGTGCTCCATTAACCCCTCTCCATAATTCCGTTTATTTTTTTACTTATGTGTCTCATTAATCCTACGTGACAGCCTGCTTGATAAAAATTAATAAAAATAATAAAAAGTTAAAGGGAAACAGAAACGATGATAGATATCCTTTCAAACCAAAATTCACCAGCACGTTTGATTATTATAAAACCCATTCCAAAACAGTAAATTCCCAAACCACAAAATCCCCAAATTCTAAGTTGTGCAATCGTTCCATTGTTCCACTTCCAAACCACAAAACCCCCAAATTCGACATACCCCTCTTCTCTTAGAAAATCCTAAAATCTTGAACCGAAGCCTTTGCGAGTTGGATTGAAGCCTGTTTGAGTTGGATTGAAGCCTGTGCAAGTTGGGTTTTCCAAGTTGGATCGAAGTTTGGTGGCGGCAAAAATTGATTTTACTAACTAAAAAACCTTAGATTAAACGTTGAAAAAGTAGCGAGAGAGTTTCTAACGTTGAAAAAGACCCGACCACATTTTCTAACAACAACAACAATAACAACAACACTATCAGGGAGGTGGAGAGAGACAACTCTTACAACAATGAAGTAAAAAGATTGGAATAAATCAGAGACAGTATAAAACTCTTACCTTCAGTGTCAACCGCCACAAGCTTCGATCCAACTCGCACAGGCTTCAATCCAACTCAAACAGGCTTCGATCCAACTCGCAAAGGCTTCAATTCAAGATTTTAGTGTTTTCTAAGAGAAAAGGGGTGTGTCGAATTTGGGGGTTTCGTGGTTTGGAAGTGGAACAATGGAACGATTGCACAACATAGAATTTGGGGATTTTATGGTTTGGGGATTTTAGGGTTTGGAATGGGTTTTCTAATTATCAAATGTGCTAGTCAATTTTGGTTTGGAAGGGTACCTATCATCGTTTCTGTTTTCCTTTAACTTTTTATTATTTTTTAATTATCAAGGGCTGCCACGTAGGATTAATGTGACACCTCAGTAAAAAAATAAATGGAGTTATGCAGAGGGACTAACGGAGCACATTTTATGAAATTTGGGGGACCAAAAGAATTCGAAAACTTTATGAGGACTAAAAACACATTTTACCCTAATTTGAGGGATCAAAAACATATTTAAGCCAAATTATGAGTTGGATTTGTGTATATACGAAGTGTATTGTGCTGATTCATCTGATCGAATAACTGCTTTATGTTAATTATGTATTATCTTGGGTTGATTGATGAGATGTTGTGCAATGTGGATTCATGTGGCGATCTGTTCAATCAGGTAGAGTCTCGTGGGAGCTCTGGGAGCCGTTACTCACAAGTATGGATTAGAACCCGGTTGTGTTAAGCTGGGTTTCACTAGATATGGTCTGAGGAGGCATATGAGATTCATAGCTTGCAAGTATAGATTGAAAATCAATAAGGAATTCCACCAGGTAGGGCTTGACAAGTTCGAATTTGTTGCTTGTGGGAACGAATTAGAATTTCCAATTGGATTAACTAACATGCATGATCTGATACGTCTCTGGTGTATATTGTGAGATATGATGTTGGGTTGAGGACTCAGAGTTTGGTTTGATTATTATTAGGTAAAATGACTTTTCTGGCCCATCTACTTTGCAAAGTTATCAATAGCCCTCTATAATACAAATCATATATTTTTAGTCCATATATTATTGTGCCATTTATCGGATAAGCTCACAGACCATTTTTAAGACGGATGGGAGCAGATGGAGGACTGATTTAGTAAATGACGCAAAAGTATAGTGACTGAAACATATGACCTATAATATATGGGACTGCTTGATAACTTTGCAAAATAGAGGGGCCAAAAAGTCGTTTCCCCTTATTGGAAGGATGATTTCGTTCTTGCATAAATTAAATTCTCGCCGTTTAAAATATATCAACTTACTTTTTGTTATTTTTAATAAAAATATCATATTAATTATCTTTTTTGGTCTACAATTTAAGAGAATTGTTGCATACCTAAACATCTTATCTTATATACTAAAAGATTGAGTCCCAATATTAAATGTTTAGTCTTAATGATTCATGTCATTAATTAAATTTTATGAAGTCTTTAAGTTTTATAATTTTGAGTTTTATAACAAAAATTAAGAAATTAAATGCTATAACCAATTTTGAGTTCAATATAATTCCAAGTCCAATCAAGTATTCATGCATTGAATTTTCTTATTTCCGTTTAGTAGTCATAAAATTCATATTCATGTCACAATTTAGAAAGTCTCCCCAACTTCTATGGAGTATATGGTATAAATATTTAGCTTATGCACGGTCACAAAATTAGTTTTAGCTATCTTTATATAATAATTCTGTCATATCTGGCCACCAAGTATTTCATAAGTTGACGAAAAGATGAGATAAAATAGTTCTGGTCTATTTTTTTCCGCGATTTCATTTGTAATATTGGCAGGTTTTTCGTTGATGTTGATCGAAGGCTTAGCAACACATGCACGAAACTCTTACATAATTCTAAGTAAGTTCACATTTATTTTTCCAATCTCGATCAAAAGCATTGCAAACATGTTGGATATCACAAATCATTCTAAGCCAGTAGTAGGGTCACAAACATTATTGAGTAGTGAATATTTATGCTCGATTCATCTTTAGTTTATTGTGTTTTTATTTTGGCAATGGCTATAAACGAGAGTAGAATGCAACACGAAAGATTTGGTACCTTGAAAGTGAATGAATATTTAGTTGGTGCATATGACGAGTGAAGCACTACTTGAGAGTGATATAGTGCAAGAGTGAAAGATAAATGATTAAAGTGATATTAAACCGATGTATTTAAACGCTATTATACGCTTATTTACGTATCAAAATATGCTATTTGTAAATCATATCTTATGATTGACGGTATAATTAGTTGTTTATAACCATAAAAATATACATATTTGAAGTGTTAATTGGTCAAACTCAACGCGACTTCATTTTCATACGTAGAGAGTTATTTGGTTTAATAAGTTAGCCAATCTAATGTAGCTTAGTAAATTGACCTATAGAAGAGCTCATCGAGATACCATTAAAGATGATATTCTTATAAATTGATGAAATGTCTATTAATTGGATAAGTGCATTATTAACTGAAGATAAATAAAAAAATAAAAAACTTACAACTCATGATTTCTTACAAACTATAAATAGTCACTTCTAACCTTTACTCATACTATGAAAAGTTATCACAAACAAATGTTTACATCCATTCTTAAAGAAGAAGAATGTATTTTGTTGGTCAAATAACAACGTTGATATGCTACACGTAATATAGGAACAATGTCAACGATAAAGGTAAAATAACGTTCTTTTGTAGCGGTGAGTGGTAGTACATCCAATTTGAACAGATAAATTAAATGAGTTTGCTAAAATAAAAAAAGTTGAGTTTTAGACATAAGTAAAAGTTCAATAGTTTATCGAAAAACAAAATCAGTGCATCACACGGGTCAGAATGACTCGTATAATAAAGAATTAATACTTTTTAAGAGAAAATAAATTATGCCTGGGCAATGGAACCGGTATAATACTACAACACCAGCAATGCTACATTATACCCAGGACTATGCATGTTCACGGGTCGGACCCGTCGGGTCACTGGGTCCGACCCGCCGGGTCGTCGGGTCCAATAAGGGGGACCCAAACCCTAACCCGGAAATAAAGACAACCCGCCGGGTTTAAAACTCGCCGGGTCAGCGGGTCAACCCGCCGGGTCAGCGGGTCTCGGTCAGATTTTTTTTATTTTTATTTTTATTCATAATATAAAAATTATTTTTCGAAATACAATTGTTAATTTGTTATATAGTTTTTAATGAGGATAATATGGTTGTTTTTTTATAAAAAGGGGAGTAAAGTAGGAATGGACTTAAATTAAAAAAAAAAAAAAAATTCTGCATGCATGGTGTGGGTGGGGCCGGGCAGAAGGGAATAAATGAAAAAGAGAAAGTCGTAAAGTGTAAAGGTTGTACTACATAAGCTGTAGAAGACTAGAAGTAGAACAATTATTTTTTTAAAAATGGTCGACCCGGCGGGTCAGTGGGTAGGAATTAGGTCGACCCTAACCCTAACCCGCAACTCGTACGACCCTTGACCCGTATGACCCGTGACCCGACGGGTCCGGGTCGGGACAGGTTCCCGCGGGGTCGTAACCTGCCGGGTCCGGGTCGACCCTTGACCCTTTGACATGCTTACCCATGACCCGTTTATTTTATTTGATGGGAAAAAATGATACAAGGTATCAAATCTATTATTTACATATCAATCTCATATTTGTAATTCTAAATTACAAGTCCTAATAATCTATTTGATTTGTAATATGACCTTTGCTTCAATATTTTAATATGGTACACAATTATATATTAACTGTTTTAGCCTTAGATATTTAGTAATTAAAAATATTACCAATACTTTAAAAAATTAAAATTATTTATTCCACTATATTGTTTTATATTTAGAGACATGGTTTAAAATTCGAGTGCGATTATAATCCGCAATATCATTTTTAAAGTTTCAGGTTTTATCCAAAATTAAAATATATAAAATAAAAAAATAACACTAGGCCAACTAAATCTAGTGAATTATTTGGGGAAATATCAAGTTTGATATATTTAATACTACTTTTAAAATTCTAGATTATGTTTTTTCGTTAAGAAAACAATTTATTTTTGATAGGGAAACGACATTATTGTCCCCTCTACTTTGCAATATTATCACATAGCCCCTTGTACTGTAAGTCATATATTTTTTGTCCCTCTAATATTATGCCGTTTATTAAATCAGTTATCTGACCGTTTTTAGGATGTGCTAAAGTTGTATGGGGGACCGATTTGATAAACGATGCGATAGTAGAGGGACCGAAAATGTATAATTTGTACTGCAAGGGGCTGTTTGATTACTTTATAAAGTAGAGGGAGCAAAACGGTCACTTTCCTAAGCTCTTATTGGGAAAATGAGTTTTGGACCGAGATCCTAACTATTTGTAAAATGGTTTTGTAAATTATGTACTGAAAGTCCAAAATTTTTTCATTTGTAAAACTCCCGAGATTCCTAAAATTGTTTTCAAAACTAATTACTTGTACTTTTATGTTTCTCAAGGTGATGAGTTGCAAAACATCTATTGGGTTCCCATTGTAAGTGTTTGACGATATTTGATTTTTTGTATGATATTTACGGAATATGTTTTGTATTGCTCGTATTATCTATACTTGCACTAGAAATTCCAACACTAACCTTTTTGAAGGTTGATATAATTGATGTATTCAGATGTTCATAGTTCGATGAGTAGTCAAATGATCGACATGTAGATGAGAAGATGCGATGCTAATCACATGGGAGTTATGCTTTTTTATTTTATTGCCAAAGTCTTGTGTTTTCTTTCCGTTGTTGTATTTTGACCCTTGTATGTGTATGTGTTGTAATTGAGTATTTTGAGTATTCCAATGAATATTCACTTCGGATCCCAATTTCATCCATTGGTTGTTTGACCTCGCAGGTCTATTTATTATGTCGTTTGACCTTGCTGGTCAAATACGTCATTGAATTGTATTGTATTCAACTTGGTAGATCCCCGTAACTGTAATATTCGGGGATAATTTTTTTTTTGTGTTACTGTTGAGTTGTACGTATTCATTTGGAATTGTACAAGTATTATCCTTTTAGAATGATACAATGAATATTGTATTGGAATATTTCAGGATCGAAATATTTATACTTGTCGTCGGGTTGGTTTCGTCGTTTGGATGTTGGTTGGAGAGTTTGGATTTTTGGCTAAGTACACTAGCCTTAACGTACGCTACATGTGTAGACTTACGTACGTTATAGGCTGAGTATTACGTACGTTATGCCTGTAAGGTTACGTACGTAATGCTTGGTAGGTGGCAGGAACCTTCCTCGTAGTCACTTTCGGCCGGTGGGTCCCGAGCATCTTCCGATCGGATCTCACTATTGCAGTCAACGGACCCTTACGTACGTTAAAAGGTGAACTCTACGTACGTAATGCAGGTCTTGTTAACGTACGTAATATGTTTTTGTTTACGTACGTTAAGGCCTTCGTATTTTAGTTCAGTTAGTTCTGGATTTATATTACGTACGTTAAAGTCTTAACATAGCGTACGTAATGCCTCTTACGTACGTTAACCATAATGTATAACGTACGTAATGAATTGGTCAGTCTATTTATCTTGATTTCGTCTTTCATTTCCTCACGAACCAAAACACAAATTCTCTCTCTAGAATCGTCCATTTGGACTTGTTATTGATGTTTAGCCCCTTCCAACTCGATCTTAATCATCCTAGCTTGGATTGAAGCTTGAAGTTGGAAGCTTGTTGGTGCTCCTTTGGTGTTTGGAGGCTTCTTCTTGTTCTTCTTTGGTAAGTTCCCTCAATTTCTTGTTCTTCAAGTGATTTTCAAGTTTTTGTTGTTGTTTTCTTCGGGTATTGTTTGATGAATGGAGTATATCATGATTCTTCATGGTTTTGATAAACTTTTGATGAAGAACATGATAGTATTACTTGAGTTGCATTATGTTCTTGATGTTTTAGATTGTTTGGAGGTTTTTAATCATGTCTAGGAAGGATTATGTTAAGATTGTTATATGATTAGCATAGCCTTGAGATGATTATTGTTGTTGGTGGTGTTCTTGAAAGATTTAACCATTTTAGAAAGGATTTATGATGATTTAGGAGGTGATTATCATAATTTGAAAATGGTTGAGTGAATCTTGTTGTTTAATCCGAATTCATGATGTATTGATGAAGGATTTTTGTTTCAAACATCATGATTATTGAGTTGATGATGTTCTTGGGGTGATAATGATAATATTGACAATATTATCATTGTAGGATGATCAATTTGATGATATTGGTGATATTATCATTTTGAGATGATTGTTTTGATGATTGTTCTTAAGTGAATCATGTTGAATGGATTTCACAAGTGTTAAGAACGTAATGATCATGTTAATTGATCATCGAGGTGTTGGAGGATGTTAGATTTCGTAGTTGAGAACTATGATATTCGTTCGTGCGGTGTGATCGATTCGTGCTTGAATCAGGCTTTGTCCTTGTCGTTGTTTTCTATTGATTTTGTGTTTTTGAATGAATCATTTTCATTCAAGGTTGTTCGAGTGTTTGTGATCGTCGGGAGGCGCCGTTCGTCGTTTCGTGCCAGGACGTTGATCGTGGAAGGACTTTCTCGCCTTCGGTTTGAGGCAAGTTTTATACTTGTACTGGTCAATGAGATTAATGTTATCATATATATGTATGAATGTATTGTATCATTTCTAGACTTAGTCTCTCCGTGATTTGTTGATATTCGGGAATTGTTTGATGCAATAACCTTCGACAATTATGCTAGATGTTATTGTCATTCGTTAACGGCCGATTTAAGGCATTGAGATTCTTGTTGTCGATAGCCGGTTCGCGGCATCGATGTATCGATTATTATTGTTGACGTTAATGTCGTTCTAAGACATCGTTGAATCGTTATTATCGAATTGGAACTGTTGCTATGATGTTGCATTGGCCGATTGAAGGCATTTGATATATTCGTTTACCATATCTGTTTTGGTGGTCGGTTTAAAACGCCGGGACATCTATTCTACCGCATCATTGGTTATCGATTGACCGTTCTAAGGTAATCGATGTATTGAATTGGGATTATCGAAGATAATTCCCATCCGTTGTATCACTGGTTATCGATTGACCGTACTAAGGTAATCGATGTATTGAACTGGGATTATCGAAGATAATTCCCATCCGTTGTATCATTGGTTATCGATTGACCGTTCTAAGGTAATCGATGTATTGAATTGGGATTATCGAAGATAATTCCCATCCGTTGTATCATTGGTTATCGATTGACCGTTCTAAGGTAATCGATGTATTGAATTGGGATTATCGAAGATAATTCCCATCCGTTGTATCATTGGTTATCGATTAACCGTTCTAAGGTAATCGATGTATTGAATTGGGATTATCAAAGATAATTCCCATCCGTTGTATCATTGGTTATCGATTAACCGTTCTAAGGTAATCGATGTATTTAATTGGGATTACCGAAGATAATTCCCATCCGTTGTGTCATCGTTATCAATTGACCGTTCTAAGGTAATCGAGGTATTTGAATTGGGACCGTCGTGGACGGTGCCCATCCATGAGTTGTTGTTGTCGTGTTGGCCGACTCAAGGCAGCAAGCTATTATTCTTGTGAATTTGGTAATCTTGGGACCGTTACTGTTGTTATTAATTATGTTTTGGAGGCTAGTCTCGGCTAGTGCTCGATGGGTAATCTTGGGGCTTGAACCTTCGCGGTTGGTTTCCCAGCACCTGCAATTCAGCAGGTCACGGTCATTGGATGACCTCATTGTGATACGGCTTCGTGCCATGGCTTCGGCCCTCATTGTGATACGGCTTCGTGCCGTGGCTTCGGCCCTCATTGTGATACGGCTTCGTGCCGTGGCTTCTGCCCTCATTGTAATACGGCTTCGTGCCGTGGCTTCGGCCCTCATTGATACTGACTTGAGTGTTTGGCTTCGGGCCATTGTGGTGATTGACAGCTTCGGCTGAGTGACATTCAGGGTATTATGATGATAAACAGCTTCGGGCTTTTCGACTGTCAGGCCATTGTGATGTATCGGTAGTCCTGTTGGAGCCTTCGGGCATTGTGATTTGTATCTATTTCAGTGTTTGGCTTGGTTTACCTTTGGGTGATGTATTGTTGTGTTCTGTATTGATGATTCGCCGTTGGGCACTTGTGTTCTAACCTGTTGAGCAGGTATTGATCGTATGCCGTGGGCATAGTATTCCACGAATGCTCGATTCTTACTTTGGTTTGTGAGCATCTCGTATCACCATTACTATACTATTCATTCTGCCCTTTGGATGCATATCATGTTGTACATGTATTTGATAATCATTATCTGGATAACTGACCCCGTGGGGGCGGAACATGTTTTCATGTTTTAGGTGTTTGCGAGGAGAGAGTTGAGACACAGGGGCATGACGGTGGCGACGAGGCATACGAGCGATACTAGTCCGAGATGTTTTGGTGTTCATGTCAGTCAGACAGTTGGAGTACTTCGGTTTTGTTCAGTCTTTGTCATTTTGTATTATCCGAGCAAGGCTCGTGGATGTTGTTGTATCTTATTTTGGCCATGTAGGCCCACTGTTGCCATTGAAATTCCATATCGGAATATTATGTTGGGTGTCAGTCTAGGGATTGTGATTCCCCTTTTGGTCAGTTAATTGTATTTTTGGTCGTGTTAGCCTGGTGGATCTCCTGGTGTGGGGTCCACGGCGCTGTAATGACCCAATGGGATTTGGGGGTGTTACAGAAGATGGTATCAGAGAATTGGGTTGTGAGATACCCTGATAAGTGAGTTATGTGGTTCTACCGACGCGGTAGTAGTGGACTGTCAGGTTATGACAATCTGGACAGTCGGGCTTTGTGAGTCGTGGTAGTTGAATGACTGTATGAGTCATTCTTTCATCGAGTCGTCATCAGTGAAGACTAGTATCGCAAGACCTCGAAGCTTCGTATGACCTGTGTAAGGACTCGATTCTCTTGTATGTTCATACATTCATTATGCCATTGATTATACATGTTTTGTTGAAATCTGTAGGTAACATTTGTGTTACGATTCATTCATGATTATTTGTTTTGGAGCATGTGGGCTCAGTATTGGCTATAATTAGCATGTTTGAGGTGACCATTTATCTGTTGAGTATGTATATTCGTGTTTGGTTAATGACTTAGCATTGTGGATTGGCCGTTGAGGCATATTTGAGCTTTGTTCATGATCGAACGTTATTCTTTCAGTATGGAAAGAGGAATCCGAGGACATGGCAGAGGGGGTAAAGGCTACAGAGCAGGCCGAAACCCAGAACCTCATGTTTTTACGCGTACGGATGCCGATATGGATCAGAATTCTACCGGAGATGTGACTTATGCGACCGGTTCCCCTTCGAAACGTCATACTCGAGGAGTCGATCAGACTGACATCGACCCTTTCTTGCTTATGAGGGGCATGATGACCCAGATGACTCAGATGACACAGATAATGGAAACCATGCAGACTTCGATGGTTCGTGGTACACAGCAGCAAGGACTCCAGGTGCCGTTTTATGGACAGTCCAGGAGAGTGAGTCAGATTATCGGCGACATCTCTCGTTAGAGGCCGCCTATTTTTGAGGGTTCGTCGGAACCAACTGATATTGTTCATTGGCTTGAACATTTTGATAAACTCTTCGACATGGTTCAGTGCCCGGAAGAGAGTAAGGTGGCAGTAGCGGCTTACTATTTGAGTAAAGGCGCTTATTCTTGGTGGCTTTCTGTGAAACCCACCGATCGTGATTGTGTTTGGAGTGAGTTCAAGACTCTCATGTTAGAGAGGTATTATCCGGCTCCACTTCGTGAAGCCAAGATGTCAGAGGTGTTGAACCCCAAATCCGTCGAGGACGAGGGTGTTATTGTTATCGCTGAGAAGTTTCAAGGACTTCTTCAGTTTGCTTCTTCTATTATCCGTACTGAAGCGGATAAGATCAAGTATTTTAGCAAGAGGCTGAACCCACAGTTGAGAATGCAGTTGTTCAATCATAATTGTAACTCACTTGGCGAATTCATCGAGAAGGCTCTTGGAGTAGAGCTTTTGATCAAGGAGCTTGCTCGGAAGAACCCTTTAGTTTCTTCTCGTGAGAGGACTAGGATGCCGGTTCATTCAGAGGGACATCGGGCTCCGACGTCTAGGAGGTCGTTTTCTAGTCGTCCTCGTGCTGGGAAAGCATCTTCTTCTCAGGCGACGAGTTCGACTGTTGTTTGCTTTAATTGTGATTCAGCGGGGCATGTTAGCACCCGTTGTACTGTGCCAGCTATTGCTTGTTTTCTATGTGGGAGGCAGGGACACCTTCAGAAATACTGCAGGAGTTCTAGTGCCAGTAGATCTCAGGAAAGCTCATGGGCCTCAAGAGATTTTGTTACTCTAGTCCGTACTTCATCCAAGGGGTCCTATCAGGCTTCGAGAGCCAGAGGTATGGACAACCAAGGAGGAGCAGCGAGTCCAGATTTGGGTCTTCCGTGAGTCGATGAGATCGAGGAGACCGATGATCTCGAGGAGGTTGATTTCGGGTACGTTTGAGATGTAGTCTTGATTTGTATTTTCCTTGTTTCTCGGATTGATATTTGACTCACTCTGTATTGTAATATTGTGGTTGTGAACCATTTATTATTGATCTATCTTGTTATGATAGCTTTTGAGAATCTTGAGATTTGACGTCGTCTGATGCGTTATTCTTTTCCTTTCGGTATTGTACCCGAGATTTTTGTGGTGATCTGGGTAAACGTTCATTGTGATTCGAGACGTCAAGTTGCGAGGACTTGAGTGTGCATTTGATATGGTCCTAAGGACTATATTTGTGCGTTGTAATTCTCTTTTGTGACGTAAGTCAGTGATAGCATAAACGTTCGATGCTAATGAGAACAAGGGAAGTGTACACCGATGGTTGTAGGCATGTACAATGGGTGACTCCCGCGGGATGTGTACGCCGGTGCTACTAGTCATGCGGTTGGTACGACTTCCTGGCTGGTCTCTAGCGGGAGAGTTATGATTCGGCTGACCTCGCAGTTGGTTGAGTGTTTTTATCCCTTGTTTTTTCGACGTGTTCAGGCAAAGGAGACGCGGGAACCCGTGGGGTTGGCCCGATTACTCAGGCGGAGTTGCTCACATTGAGGGGTATTCCTAGATATGTTGTTTTCAGATCTTGATGGATAGTTCGTACCCCGTGTTTTTGCACCCTGAGTTTCGGGGACGAAACTCTTTTTAAGGGAGGGAGTATGTAATATCCGGGGATAATTTTTTTTTCGTGTTACTGTTGAGTTGTACGTATTCATTTGGAATTGTACAAGTATTATCGTTTTGGAATGATACAATGAATATTGTATTGGAATATTTCAAGATCGAAATATTTATACTTGTCGTCGGGTTGGTTACGTCATTTGGATGTTGGTTGGAGAGTTTGGATTTTTGGCTAAGTACACTAGCCTTAACGTACGCTACATGTGTAGACTTACGTACATTATAGGCTGAGTATTACGTACATTATGCCTGTAAGGTTACGTACGTAATGCTTGGTAGGTGGCAGGAACCTTCCTCGTAGTCACTTTCGGTCGGTGGGTCCCGAGCATCTTCCGATCGGATCTCACTATTGCAGTCAACGGACCCTTACGTACGTTAAGAGGTGAACTCTACGTACGTAATGCATGTCTTGTTAACGTACGTAATATGTTTTTGTTTACGTACGTTAAGGCCTTCGTATTTTAGTCCAGTTAGTTCTGGATTTATATTACGTACGTTAAAGTCTTAACATAGCGTACGTAATGCCTCTTACGTACGTTAACCATAATGTATAACGTACGTAATGAATTGGTCAGTCTATTTATCTTGATTTCGTCTTTCATTTCCTCACGAACCAAAATACAAATTCTCTCTCTAGAATCGTCCGTTTGGACTTGTTATTGATGTTTAGCCCGTTCCAACTCGATCTTAATCATCCTAGCTTGGATTGAAGCTTGAAGTTGGAAGCTTGTTGGTGCTCCTTTGGTGTTTGGAGGCTTCTTCTTGTTCTTCTTTGGTAAGTTCCCTCAATCTCTTGTTCTTCAAGTGATTTTCAAGTTTTTGTTGTTGTTTTCTTCGGGTATTGTTTGATTAATGGAGTATATCATGATTCTTCATGGTTTTGATAAACTTTTGATGAAGAACATGATAGTATTACTTGAGTTGGATTATGTTCTTGATGTTTTAGATTGTTTGGAGGTTTTTAATCATGTCTAGGAAGGATTATGTTAAGATTGTTATATGATTAGCATAGCCTTGAGATGATTATTGTTGTTGGTGGTGTTCTTGAAAGATTTTAACCATTTTAGAAAGGATTTATGATGATTTAGGAGGTGATTATCATAATTTGAAAATGGTTGAGTGAATCTTGTTGTTTAATCCAAATTCATGATGTATTGATGAAGGATTTTTGTTTCAAACATCATGATTATTGAGTTGATGATGTTCTTGGGGTGATAATGATAATATTGATAATATTATCATTGTAGGATGATCAATTTGATGATATTGGTGATATTATCATTTTGAGATGATTGTTTTGATGATTGTTCTTAAGTGAATCATGTTGAATGGATTTCACAAGTGTTAAGAACGTAATGATCATGTTAATTGATCATCGAGGTGTTGGAGGATATTAGAATTCGTAGTTGAGAACTATGATATTCGTTCGTGCGGTGTGATCGATTCGTGCTTGAATCAGGCTTTGTCCTTGTCGTTGTTTTCTATTGATTTTGTGTTTTTGAATGAATCGTTTTCATTCAAGGTTGTTCGAGTGTTTGTGATCGTCGGGAGGCGCCGTTCGTCGTTTCGTGCCAGGACGTTGATCGTGGAAGGACTTTCTCGCCTTCGGTTTGAGGCAAGTTTTATACTTGTACTGGTCAATGAGATTAATGTTATCATATATGTGTATGAATGTATTGTATCATTTCGAGACTTAGTCTCTCCGTGATTTGTTGATATTCGGGAATTGTTTGATGCAATACCCTTCGGCAATTATACTAGATGTTATTGTCATTCATTAACGGCCGGTTTAAGGCATTGAGATTCTTGTTGTCGATATCCGGTTCGCGGCATCGATGTATCGATTATTATTGTTGACGTTAATGTCGTTCTAAGGCATCGTTGAATCGTTATTATCGAATTGGAACTGTTGCTATGATGTTGCATTGGCCGATTGAAGGCATTTGATATATTCGTTTACCATATCTGTTTCGGTGGTCGGTTTAAAACGCCGGGACATCTATTCTACCGCATCATTGGTTATAGATTGACAGTTCTAAGGTATATCGATGTATTGAATTGGGATTATCGAAGATAATTCCCATCCGTTGTATCATTGGTTATCGATTGACCGTACTAAGGTAATCGATGTATTGAATTGGGATTATCGAAGATAATTCCCATCCGTTGTATCATTGGTTATCGATTGACCGTTCTAAGGTAATCGATGTATCGAATTGGGATTATCGAAGATAATTCCCATCCGTTATATCATTGGTTATCGATTGACCGTTCTAAGGTAATCGATGTATTGAATTGGGATTATCTAAGATAATTCCCATCCGTTGTATCATTGGTTATCGATTAACCGTTCTAAGGTAATCGATGTATTGAATTGGGATTATCGAAGATAATTCCCATCCGTTGTATCATTGGTTATCGATTAACCGTTCTAAGGTAATCGATGTATTTAATTGGGATTACCGAAGATAATTCCCATCCGTTGTGTCATTGTTATCAATTGACCGTTCTAAGGTAATCGAGGTATTTGAATTGGGACCGCCGTGGACGGTGCCCATCCATGAGTTGTTGTTGTCGTGTTGGCCGACTCAAGGCAGCACGCTATTATTCTTGTGAATTTGGTAATCTTGGGATCGTTACTGTTGTGATTAATTATGTTTTGGAGGCTAGTCTCGGCTAGTGCTCGATGGGTAAGCTTGGGGCTTGAACCTTCGCGGTTGGTTTCCGAGCACCTGCAATTCAGCAGGTCACGGTCATTGGATGACCTCATTGTGATACGGCTTCGTGCTGTGGCTTCAGCCCTCATTGTGATACGACTTCGTGCCGTGGCTTCGGCCCTCATTGTGATACGGCTTCGTGCCGTGGCTTCGGCCCTCATTATGATACGGCTTCGTGCCGTGGCTTCGGCCCTCATTGATACAGCTTCGGGCTGTTTTGCCTTCGGGCCATTGTGGTGATTAATGACTTGGTGAGTGACATTGTGGTATTATGATGATAAACAATTTACATTGTCAGGCCATTGTGATGTATCGGTAGTCCTGTTGGAGCCTTCGGGCATTGTGATTCGTATCTATTTCAGTGTTTGGCTTGGTTTACCTTCGGGTGATGTATTGTTGTGTTCTGTATTGATGATTCGCCATTGGGCACTTGTGTTCTAACCTGTTGAGCAGGTATTGATCGTATGCCGTGGGCATAGTATTCCACGAATGGTCGATTCTTACTTTGGTTTGTGAGCATCTCGTATCACCATTACTATACTATTCATTCTGCCCTTTGGATGCATATCATGTTGTACATGTATTTGATAATCATTATCTGGATGACTGACCCCGTGGGGGCGGAACATGTTTTCATGTTTTAGGTGTTTGCGAGGAGAGAGTTGAGACACATGGGCATGACGGTGGCGACGAGGCATTCGAGCGATACTAGTCCGAGATGTTTTGGTGTTCATGTCAGTCAGACAGTTGGAGTACTTCGGTTTTGTTCAGTCTTTGTCATTTTGTATTATCCGAGCAAGGCTCGTGGATGTTGTTGTATCTTATTTTGGCCATGTAGGCCCACTGTTGCCATTGAAATTCCATATCGGAATATTATGTTGGATGTCAGTGTAGGGATTGTGATTCCCCTTTTGGTCAGTTAATTGTATTTTTGGTCGTGTTAGCCTGGTGGATCTCCTGGTATGGGGTCTACGGCGCTGTAATGACCCAATGGGATTTGGGGGTGTTACAGTAACTATAATACCCAGAATTTTTATTTTTGATTGTCTTGAATTATTTGTCATTTTATGCTGAATGTTTTTTCCATTGTTGATTAATTGGAACTATTTCCCAGTTGACTGACGTACGTTGAGAGTGTATTTCCGTGTTTACTTTTAACGTGGATTGTTGGGTGTGTGTAACGTGGTACTTCACGTGTGTTTACTTCAGTTTGGATCATTGGTGTTGTAATGTTGGGTGATCGTTGTTTTCGTCGAGGAGTTTCATCATTACATTGAGTTCTTGGAGCAAAATTGTTGCCTGTCGAGAGTGCATTAGCGCACGCTAAGGGATGCAATTAGCGCGCACTAACTGAAGGACGAGACAGAACATACTGGATGTCAAGGACAAAAGCTGCTGAAATTAGGGCATTAGCGCATGCTAACTACACTATCTGGCAGAACGTACTTAATTCTTAGACCGTTAGTGCATGCTAATGTGTAGACCTAGTGCATGCTAACTGCTCCAGTATATATACTAGAGCAGCACTCTTTTCCGTCATTTTTTCTTTCCCTTCTCTCCTCTCGCGACGGCTGAGGCAATTTGGCTATGGGTGGGATGCTTGGACCGACTTTACTCTATCCAAAGGTGTTTTGGAAGGTCTTAAGTGATTATAACATCATCTAATCCATTGTTCTTCATCGGATTAAGATATTTTTCCTCAAATCTCTTATGTTTGACCTTTTGAAAAAAAAATCGTGATTTTGAATTCTAAATCGATTTTGATGAATCGATTAGTGTTATGTGATGTTTTTGATCGCGTTCTATGTAATATCCATATTTCGAGGTTGTTTTAACGGATCGATGATTTAAGTGCTCTTGAGAAATTTTGAACATTTAATGGTCGATCAAATACTTCAATGAGTTTCCTTTGGGTGTTGAATGTGTTTACCGTCGTTATTAGTTGTTATTCTTGTAGTAGTTGTTGTATATTTGCGGAGGTTGTAGGTTTTCAGGGCTTTTTGGTCAAGCCGTGTTTGTCGGAGTATTCGGGTGTCGATTATCGAGGCAAATATCTTATCTATACGAACTATATCTTGTGAGTTGAGGTTGTGGGTTGGATTCATGTCATTAATTAAATGTTATGAAGTCTTAAAGTTTTATAATTTTGAGTTTTATAACAAAAATTAAGAAATTAAATGCTATAACCAATTTTGAGTTCAATATAATTCCAAGTCCAATCAAGTATTCATGCATTGAATTTTCTTATTTCCGTTTAGTAGTCATAAAATTCATATTCATGTCACAATTTAGAAGGTCTCCCCAACTTTTATGGAGTATATGGTATAAATATGTAGCTTATGCATGGTCACAAAATTAGTTTTAGCTATCTTTATATAATAATTCTGTCATATCTGGCCACCAAGTGTTTCATAAGTTGACGAAAAGATGAGATAAAATAGTTATGGTCTATTTTTTTCCGCGATTTCATCTGTAATATTGGCAGGTTTTTCATTGATGTTGATCGAAGGCTTAGCAACACATGCACGAAACTCTTACATAATTCTAAGTAAGTTCACATTAACTTTTCCAATCTCGATCAAAAGTATTGCAAACATGTTGGATATCACAAATCATTCTAAGCCAGTAGTAGGGTCACAAACATTATTGAGTAGTGAATATTTATGCTCGATTCATCTTTAGTTTATTGTGTTTTTATTTTGGCAATGGCTATAAACGAGAGTAGAATGCAACACGAAAGATTTGGTACCTTGAAAGTGAATGAATATTTAGTTGGTGCATATGACGAGTGAAGCACTACTTGAGAATAATATAGTGCAAGAGTGAAAGATAAAGGATTAAAGTGATATTAAATCGATGTATTTAAACGCTATTATACGCTTATTTACGTATCAAAATATGCTATTTGTAAATCATATCTTATGATTGACGGTATAATTAGTTGTTTATAACCATAAAAATATACATATTTGAAGTGTTAATTGGTCAAACCAACGCGACTTCATTTTCATACGTAGAGAGTTATTTGGTTTAATAAGTTAGCCAATCTAATGTAGCTTAGTAAATTGACCTATAGAAGAGCTCATCGAGATACCATGAAAGATGATATTCTTATAAATTGATGAAATTTCTATTAATTGGATAAGTGCATTATTAACTGAAGATAAATAAAAAAGTAAAAAACTTACCACTCATGATTTCTTACAAACTATAAATAGTCACTTCTAACCTTTACTCATACTATGAAAAGTTATCACAAACAAATGTTTACATCCATTCTTAAAGAAGAAGAATGTATTTTGTTGGTCAAATAACAACGTTGATATGCTACACGTAATGTAGGAACAATGTCAATGATAAAGGTAAAATAACGCTCTTTTGTAGCGGTGAGTGGTAGTACATCCGATTTGAACAGATAAATTAAATGAATTTGCTAAAATAAAAAAAGTTGAGTTTTAGACATAAGTAAAAGTTCAATAATTTATCGAAAAACAAAATCAGTGCATCGCACGGGTCAGAATGACTCGTATAATAAAGAATTAATACTTTTTAAGAGAAAATAAATTATGCCTAGGCATTGGAACTGGTATAATACTACAACACCAGCAATGCTACATTATACCCAGGACTATGCATGTTCACGGGTCGGACCCGTCGGGTCACTGGGTCCGACCCACCGGGTCGTCAGGTCCAATAAGGGGGACCCAAATCCTAACCCGGAAATAAAGACAACCCGCCGGGTTTAGAACTCGCCGGGTCAGCGGGTCAACCCGCCGGGTCAGTGGGTCTCGGTCAGATTTTTTTTATTTTTATTTTTTATTCATAATATAAAAATTATTTTTTGAAATACAATTGTTAATTTGTTATATAGTTTTTAATGAGGATAATATGGTTGTTTTTTTAAAAAAAGGAGAGTAAAGTAGGAATGGACTAAAATTAAAAAAAAAAAAATTATGCACTGCAGAGTGCAGTGCAGTACCGTTGTTGCCAGCAAGAGCACCGACTCTATTCTAAAAAAAAGTCTGCATGCATGGTGTGGGTGGGGCCGGGCAGAAGGGAATAAATGAAAAAGAAAAAGTCGTAAAGTGTAAAGGCTGTACTACATAAGCTGTAGAAGACTAGAAGTAGAACAATTATTTTTTTAAAAATGGTCGACCCGGCGGGTCAGTGGCGGGTCGTGACCCACCGGGTCAGCGGGTAGAAATTAGGTCGACCCTAACCCTAACCCGCAACTCGTACGACCCTTGACCCGTATGACACGTGACCCGACGGGTCCGGGTCGGGACAGGTTCCCATGGGGTCGTAACCCGCCGGGTCCGGGTCGACCCTTGACCCTTGGACATGTTTACCCATGACTCGTTTATTTTATTTGATGGGAAAAAATGATACAAGGTATCAAATCTATTATTTACATATCAATCTCATATTTGTAATTCTAAATTACAAGTCCTAATAATCTATTTGATTTGTAATTTGACCTTTGCTTCAATATTTTAATATGGTACACAATTATATATTAACTGTTTTAGCCTTAGATATTTAGTAATTAAAAATATTACCAATACTCTAAAAAATTAAAATTATTTATTCCACTATATTGTTTTATATTTCGAGACATGGTTTAAAATTCGAGTGCGATTATAATCCACAATATCATTTTTAAAGTTTCAGGTTTTTATCCAAAATTAAAATATATAAAATAAAAAAATAACACTAGGTCAACTAAATCTAGTGAATTATTTGGGGAAATATCAAGTTTGATATATTTAATACTACTTTTAAAATTCTAGATTATGTTTTTTCGTTAAGAAAACAATTTATTTTTGATAGGGAAACGACAGTATTGTCCCCTCTACTTTGCAATATTATCACATAGCCCCTTGGACTGTAAGTCATATATTTTTTGTCCCTCTAATATTATGCCGTTTATTAAATCAGTTATCTGACCGTTTTTAGGATGTGCTAAAGTTGTATGGGGGACCGATTTGATAAACGATGCGATAGTAGAGGGATTGAAAATGTATAATTTGTACTGCAAGGGGCTGTTTGATTACTTTATAAAGTAGAGGGAGCAAAACGGCCACTTTCCTAAGTTCTTATTGGGAAAATGAGTTTTGGACCGAGATCCTAACTATTTGTAAAATGGTTTTGTAAATTATGTACTGAAAGTCCCCAATTTTTCCATTTGTAAAACTCCCGAGATTCCTAAAATTGTTTTCAAAACTAATTACTTGTACTTTTATGTTTCTCAAGGTGATGAGTTGCAAAACATCTATTGGGTTCCCATTGTAAGTGTTTGACGATATTTGATTTTTTGTATGATATTTACGGAATATATTTTGTATTGCTCGTATTATCTATACTTGCACTAGAAATTCCAACACTAACCTTTATAAGGTTGATATAATTGATGTATTCAGATGTTCATAGTTCGATGAGTAGTCAAATGATCGACATGTAGATGAGAAGATGCGATGCTAATCACATGGGAGTTATGCTTTTTTATTTTATTGCCAAAGTCTTGTGTTTTCTTTCCGCTGTTGTATTTTGACCCTTGTATGTGTATGTGTTGTAATTGAGTATTTTGAGTATTCCAATGAATATTCACTTCGGATCCCAATTTCATCCATTGGTTGTTTGACCTCGCAGGTCTATTTATTATGTCGTTTGACCTTCACTACAACAAAAAACCCTTCTTACAACGGTGCGCGGACATTGTAGAAGGGTTTTAACAACGTTTTCAATCTCGTTGTATAATAAGGCATTGTTAAAAGTATGACTTTTTTTTACAACGCCCATGTGGCGTCGTACACCCCGTTGTAAATACATATTTTCAGTATGCGCAGATGTTTTGACAACATTCTATTGAAATTGTATTTCTTACATCAACAACGGTACAAAGATACTGTATGTAATTCTATTACAATGTTTTGTAGAAGTGGTACATAACTATTTACAACTTCATCACATAATTATTTTTTCCATGATCAACAACGTTGTGATTATCTTGTAGGTAAATCTATTACAACATCTTTCGGTAATTGCGTTTTTTACATCAACAACTACGCAAATACGGTGTGGGTAACTCTTTAACAATGTCCTTTAAAAGATGTAAACAATAACTTACAACATTTATACAGTAGTGTCTTTCAACCATCATCAAGATCCGGAGGTCGTTGTGGTTAAATCTTTACAATGGGTTCATTACGTCTTTGTTAAGATGTATTTACAATATCATGAAAACGTTGTGGAAAACTCCTGTAACAAAAAAAAATTCAAATGCATACTAGCCGCAGAGCAATCCCTGTGAATCAACAAGCGCTCAACTTGCACAAATAAACACAAAGATATCTCATTATTGATAACATTGTATTTTCATTCAAATTCATTATTCCAAAGCAGAATCCGTTTACGACAAAATATTCCAATGCATTAAATAACAGCTGAAACCCATTAAAAAACAAAACATCTTGTACCTTAAATGAAACTCAAACCCTTAAATTAATAAATAAAACAGACAAGGGAGTGGCAGTATGCTTACCTCCCACACAATGACAAGATAATCACCAGATGATAGGTATTTGCCACTGTGAGAAAATTGCAAGGAAAATATTTTGTCTTTATGTTCTTGTAGCACCTGGAGCGTTCGAAAAACAATTGAGAGAATCTATCTAATGAATGAATTCTTAAGGATGTATTAATACATACTATCGAAGAATTATCAAATTTAATATAAAAAAAAGAGTTTCCTGATCAAATCGTTTCATGTCCATGTAGAACATAACTAGTTGCATCACAGACCAACTGAGTAGCAGTTCTAACTACAAACCAGATGATACCAAAGAGTTTCCTGATCAAATCGTTTCATGTCCATGAAGATGGAACCGCAACGAGCCCAGAATTTCTTGATATTTGACAATCACCTATAAAGAAAAAGCCACGAACAATCTCCAATCATGCACTACTCGTCTTTAATAAATAAAAAATAACCAATATGCATGACAAGGTCTCTCGTAATTGCTCTCTCCATGTCTTGCAAAAAAGAACAAACCATAAAAGAGGGGAAAGAAGGCATCACACACAAAGAACACTTGGAGTCTCCAACTTCATCAGGGAACTATTCATTGTAATAATCACAGGCTTATCACATAAGAATATACCCCTTGTAGCACAAATAATGCACATTAAGTAGAATGATCTCAAACTCCCCAAGTGGGAGACGGGAGTATTCAATAACATCATCTCGTTTAAATTATGTCAAATAAGCTCATGAAATGGATTTAGAAACATTACTCAGAAATATGACTGTCCAGTACTCTTCAGAAGAGTGGTCAGGGTTCGAATCACGTCAACGACAGTTTCATGGTATTGTTGATGATTAATTTCTTAATGAATAGTTTAAGTACTGGGGGTAGCCAAACCTGATACTTCCAACGAGCCGAGTCGCCCCTGAGAACATACGAACAAATATGCAAGCACATCAGGAACAGAGAACTAGAGAGACATAGAGCTCTAAAATAGACCCTCTTGAAGCGGTCTGTCAATTTCGATGCGACCAAGTAACAGCCGAACCCAATACAAGTAGCCAAATGCAAACTGACAGTTAAGCTGCAGAATAAATCTTTACATTAGCATTCACATATTATACGACTTATTATGACATATTACGTGTCGGTGAATAAGTGATTCTCACGGCTTTATCGATTACCTAGCATCAACCACGATGAACCGGGTAAGACAAGAATTAACAAAAGACCATACGAATAATTCACCCAAACATAGCAGATGGACCCTTTTCTTCCGCTTAATTTACAAGAACTCATAGAAATTAAGAAGAAATATTCTTTGTATGTATGTATGTATGTATGTATGGAACATACTTGGAGAGAAATCTTGAGCCTAATTACCTCGTGCCATGGTGCAATGAGATAAAAGCAATAGAAGCTCACTAACATTCCGGATAAAGCGAATAAGCTTCCCAAATACTCAGTAAAGTAGGATCCAAGGGTTGAACTTGCAGATACACAAAGCAGTGACAAGTAGAACTGCATAATAAAAAAAAAAGAGTTTCATACAAGCTTCATCATATAGAGTGCAAATAGATTTGTATTGCGACATTAAGATTCAAAAATTCAAAAGTATTGCACATTGATAGGACACAAGAATCTAAAGACCATATTACTGTATAACAGCAAACGAAATAGTCAAACACAAACAAATCTGAAACGCCTCCGGAATGCCTCGATCGGGTGAGGCATTCGCCTCAAGTCTGAATGAAATTACAGTGCCTCAAGGCATTTTCGGCGCGCCTCGCCTTGAGGCATATGCCTCTTGCGTTTTTTAAAATATTGCTTCAAATTTCATAATAACTCTTAGACAAGAGATTGCATATCCCTCTTATTCCAGTGCATTTCAGAAAAGCTTAATTTCGATTTATAACACATTCACTATATATCACAGTTCAAAGATGAAAAAGCCAAAAAATATCACCACATGAAACAAATCACCACATAATAAGCAATAACACACTCAATTCAAACAATCCAGATTTAAAAACACCACATATTTAAGCGATAACAACCCAACATACACAACAAATCTAAGCAATCTACACAGATCTAAACCATGAGTAATATTACGAACAACAGAGACCCAATCCAAAATAGCCCACATCAAATAACACCACAGGCGGATCGAAACAACCCCAAGCATTGTAACACCGCAAACTCTAAAGTAAACAACCTCAAAGACACTACGCCACAAATCAACACCACCGACCTAATCCAATATAACCCAAATCAAAAACACCTAATAATAAACAAACCAAATCAAAATAACATCACAAAACAAACAATAAACGTCACAAAGATAAAACCGCACAACTAATCATTAACACCACATCTCTATAAGAACAACCCAGACTAAAAACACTATGTACTTAATCTAGAATAGCCCAACATACAGAGTAAGAGGTGTATAAAAAAGAGAGGAATACAATATTCAAATGAAAGATGGATTAAGATTGAAGAAATTGGAAATCATACGACTGAATTAGAGGACTTGAGATGAAAATAAAACCAAGAAAAATTGTTTCGCAGCTTCACTATTTCTAGATTTCCCTCACTTGTCGTGAATTTCGAGATGAAATTTAGTTATTAAGAGTTGAATCACAAAAACGATTAAGTTCACCAAATCGCTTTCAAAGGCGATAACAGAACATGTTAGAGGACCCCCCAAAAAGATTCTGAAGAAGACAACAATACCCAGTGGAGGACCAATGTAGATGCTTGGCATCACAGTGATCTTTATGCAGGAATTATATCCTGAACATGTTGGACGACATGATTTACAATGTGTATAGTTCAATCAAAACGCCAAGGAATTGTGAAATTCTTTGGAGAAAGAAGTACAAGATCGAAGATGCAGCATAAAGAAAATCCTTAATTTCAAGATGATTGACACCAAGTCGGTGATCACCAACCGAGAAAATTAATATCATGTTGGTAAAGTTTAAACCACAAGTTGTAAAGTCTAAACCAAGAATTAAGGAACCATTGAATATGGTATTTGCTCCAGACTCATTGACCCTTGACTTGCCCAATGACAGTTGCCTCATCCGTACTCTTGTATAGTTCAAAGATCGGGAACCAAGGCAACTTCGATCCAAACACTCCAAGCATCCAGTCAGCGTCTACGGTGGACTTTGGCATTAGGATCTGTATTTGCTATTGACCCTTGAGAACAATCTCTCCCTTATTGTACCGGCTCGAATTTTGCATTTACTGTCTAACAGAGGCTCATTGGTGGTGCTATCGTGTTGCGACTGCTTTTCATAAACGCAAATAATATATATAGTTAAATATGATAAATGAGATATTCAAGGTCGAAATATTATACATTTGTCGAAAATTCACCTCGATCGTATTAACTTGTGTTATTGCACATTTTCCGATCCACTTCTATTTTCTCCTACGACCACTTTTGTTACCTCCTTCAAGTTACCATACATTAGGAATCATGTAAGTTCATACAATGACAATATTTACAAGTATATGAATTTTTACAATAACAAATACCTACTTGAATGATTTTATCAATCTTCTCCTCCGATTGCTTCATACTTTATTTGGAGTGCATGCATCATCTTTGTTGCATGTGCTTGGGCTTTCAATTTACAGTGTAACTCCAAAACCAAGTCCTACTCTTGTTTTCGGGTTTGTCTTCACGCAATATTTGTGAGAGACCATCATCTTTCAGGCTAGATGATGAACTTTGAGTACGTGATTGCGATTCTTTAATCTCTTGAATTTTTTTCTGACATTTTAACAATGAAAGATTTTAATATAAGCATACATACAAATCAGGATCTTGTACAAAGATTGAGAAAGGAAATATTAGGATACCAAAGCATCTAAAACATCTGCACTTGGTGTTTTTTCCTCTTTGTTTTATGGCCTTCTGCCCATAAATCCATCCTTGGTATTTCTACACAGTTTGGCTGCTCCTTTTTCTAACAACGGAATATAAAACAACAAAAGCTCAAACTATAGTGAAGGTTTGAGTATAAGCAGATCATAAATCTAAAACACATAAACTAGATAAGCTAAAGTGCCTTTACCATTTTATGCTCCAATCGGGCATAACCCAGTCGACTCATCGAATGGGGCAGTTTATGAAAACCCCTTATAATCCTCATGAGATCGCTCTTAGTCTACGACAAATCATAAATTCAGAACACACAAGGTAAAGAAGTTTACCAGGTATTAAACAAGGCAACACAATCAGCTAATGAACTTAAATTAGAATTAAGCTTACTTTAGTTGTAAGTGAGCGCGCCCGCTTTATAAATTCCTCCCATTCCCTATCTGTCATTGCTTTAGGTTTCAAGTTGGCAAGCTCCACTTGTGCTACATCCGTGCCAACGCCGACAACTCCCTCACTTTCTTGCCCATTCTTGCTCTGTACTCTCTTAAATATGTTGCCATCTTGCTGAAGGTGATTTGTTTGTTCATCTCATCTAGTTTGTACCTTTGCTGCAATTAAAGTAATGGATTGTAATACATAAACATTTAAGTAATTAAGGATTGTTCTAAAGCTTCCAATCACGTAAAATAACCATATACTGTACATAAACTTCACAAATTCTGCTATACATAAAATGTACAACCATTTATACCACCTAGAACTGATTATAAAAACCAGCACTTACCTTTATAATAGTCCACAAGTGCTCTTTGTTTTCCATGGGGACGTATTTCCATTTCGTAATATAAATTGATACTGAGTTTCGAAATAAGGCCCCACAGAAAGTAGCCAATTAATATGAAGCATCACCTATTGGCTTCCCCCTTTCATTGAACTCTACTTCCACTCGTTCACTTTGATAATCTATCCCAAGACCCTTAAGCTTGGTTGGACCCGTTTGTTCTTTTTAGGCATTGTCTCATTGTTAGGGTTGGGATCGAAGCATTGGGCTGGTCATCCAAATCTCCTTCTAAACTTCCAATTTCATCATTGATCATGTGAGAGAGCATTTGCTTGTGTTGTTGTGTTCCTTTTTCCTTGCTTGTTGTTTGCACCCTACATGTACATAAATAATTCATGAAGTATCTAACATATGAGTTCCTCAATGAATTAATATAAAAGATGTAAGACATACTAATTTACCTCTTTGTTGGGGTTGGGATCAGTACCATTCGGCAGGACAACAAGTGAAGGAGAAGAATTTAAATTTCCTTCTAAACTTTCATGTTCATCCGGCTGATCATGTGAGGTGGCTGGTGCATCTATTGTTCTCTTCCTTTTCCGTAACTTGATTTTTAAACCCTACAAACACATATATATATATATATTAATTCATACAAAAAGTAATCATAGGAATTCCACATTGAAGTATTATAATAATATGTATGACATACTAATTTACCTGTTTTGCACCAGCCATAGCAATTGCACTCTTCAAAGCAGGTGATGATACTTAAGCTGTTGTTAGTAATAAGAGTGCTGAAAGACAATTAGAACACATATGCTAGGATGGCAGGCAGATGAAAGAACATACATGGAGAAGGTAAATATATGATAAAAGGGTAAATGTTAACCAAATCGAATTAAGTCAAAACAGGGCATCAATCCAAGTTTAGAAGTTCATAAATGCAAACAAAACAAAACACCAAATCAAAGTTCATATATAATTTCACGCAACTAAACTAATATGCCCTCACAATCCCTCCTTTCGTATGACTCATCCTCATTATCACTATCGTTTTCAAGTCTTGATACGTCCATTGGCTGACAAGTAGTATCCATATTCTCATCATACGATTCCAATTCATGGAAACCTCGTGGTGGTGGCTTCAACACAACATACCAACTAGAAGAATTAGACTCTCTAGAATAAAATACTTGTTTCGCCTGTGAGGCTAGGATGAATGGGTCATTTTTAAATTGATTCTGATATTGATGGAGATTTACTAATGTAAACCCATCTTCAACTTTCACACCGCGATCAATGCTAGCCCAATCACACCTAAACATGGGTATTTGGAAAGCATGGTAATCCAAAACAAAAATTTCCTGTAAAACCCCATAATAAGCATTAGAGCCTACAACTGAAGCATTTTCATTCAACTCTGATTCGCGTACTGCTTTTGCTTCTAAAGAAACACCGCTATTCTGAGTTGACCGTTGAACATGTTTGGTGTGAAACCGGCGCCCATTGACAAGGAAGCCTGAATAAGACATTACATTGTCTACAGGCCCATAGGACAACCATTTGACAATATCAGATACAGGTTTGCCATGTTTTATTTCTTTCTGAACCTACAGAGAAGATACCGGTTGCATAATTAGATTTTTATGTGTAATATATGTACTTTTCAGCAAACTAGAGTACTACAACTAGTACCTTTTCCTTAAACCAATCAGAAAACAACTCTGTGTGTTTCTTCCAAAGTTGGGATTCATTTGTTAATAAGCGCTTATCACGCTTCAAGTCTTCCAAATGCAATCTATAACATAAAATTCAATAAAAAACAAATGGTCAGACTTAACAAATGATCAGACTTAACCTAAGAACAAAAAGTCATACTTAACAAATGTCAGACCTATACTTACTCCTCATAACGTCCAACATCAGATGTATTAAAAAGCACATATCGATGTGCAATTTTCAACATTTCTTGTGGCATTAATACGTGCACACCTTTGGCCAATGGGCGTCCCTCAACACTTTGGTAGGGGATTGTTCATTACGTGTAGGACGTTCGCCTATGTCTTTTACTGTTCTACATAGTTCTTTGCAGTATTTCATGCACTCCTCTTGAATGTAACACTCCGAAATGCATCCCTCCGGACGTGCTGTATTTTTGACATATCCTTTGAGTACCTTCATATATCTAGAAGACAAATGTATAGGTGATTCAAATATTCATGACACATTTAAAGTCATATGCCTTTAAAAAATAAGACGAGAAAGTGGATTGATACCTTTCAAATGGATACATCCAGCGGTATTATTGTACTGGTCCACACAGACGTACCTCTCGAGCTACGTGAATGGTCAGATGTACCATGACATCGAAAAAAGATGGAGGAAAAAACCTTTCCAACATACACAATGTCTCGGCAATTTCCTCCTCAAGACATAACAATCTATCACGATCAACAACCCTTTGGCAAATTTCATTAAAATATGAACATAACCGAAATATTGCGTTTCGTGGTCCCTTGCGTAAATGTCCTCTCAAAGCAACGGGCAATAGTTGTTGCATTAGAACATGGTAATCATGAGATTTCAGACCTATTATGTTGTTATCCTTTGCAAAACATTTACTAATATTTGAACTATACCCATCAGGTACTTTCAAATTGCGTAGCCTACTAACAAATGATTCTTTCTCGTCCTTTGATAAGGTGTAAGGTGCTGCTGGAAGTAAAGTTTTCCCATTAACCCCATCCCGTGGATGCAACTCTTTCCTAATTCCCATGTCACGCAAATCTAACCTGGAACCAATGTCATCTTTTGATTTTCCTTTAATATCCAAAATTGTGCAAATTATACTCTCGCATACATTCTTTTCCGTATGCATGACATCCAAATTGTGCCGTAACATCAAATCCTAATAAGACAAAAAAAGCAGACAAAGAAAAGCTTGCAAATGACTACGTATTGAACCCACAAAAATTAAGTCAGAACAATACAAATTCACAAATAAGATTAAGTATATTGATATACCTTCCAGTATGGGAGTTCGAAAAATATTGACCTTTTCTTCCACATTTGTAGGTCAGCATCTTCCCCAACAATTTTCTTCTTCTGTTTTGCATTAACTTTTCGTTTCCTCTTTCGACGAGAATTTTCGATGCTACTTTGCTTCTTCCTACCTTTACTAATTTCTTTCTTTGGCTTCCCAAAATCATTTTGAAAATATCTAATCTCTTCAAACACATCAGACCCTGTTTTAATTAGAGGTTTACTTCTATCTTCATGATTTCCATCGAACCAACTTTTTTGCTTCCGATACGGGTGATCAGGAGGAAGGAATCTCCTATGAGCCATATATATGGTTTTACAACTGTGGGGTAGCCATTGGGATATGGTATTAACACCACAAATAGGGCATGCTGCCTTCCCTTTTGTGGTACAACCTGCTAAGTTTCCATAAGCGGGAAAATCATTTATCGTCCACATTAAGACCGCCCTCAGGTTAAACATAGTTTTACTGAACGCATCATAAACCTCCACACCATTGTTCCATAACTCTTTGAGATCATCTATGAGTGGTTCTAAGTAAACATCAATATCGTTACAGTTGTTTCGGTCCGGAATTAATAAAGTCAGCATTATGTGCGCTTTCAACATACATAACCATGGCGGAAGGTTGTATGTAACAAGCATCACAGGCCAACAACTATGCGTGGAGCCAAGATGATTGAAGGGATTAAATCCATCGGTGGCAAGACCAAATCTTATATTTCGTGGATCATCTGCAAAATCTTTCCACTTTCTACTTATCAACTTCCAAGCCATTGAGTCAACCGGATGCCGTATCTTGTTATCCTTACTCTCATTCTTGCTATGCCACCTCAATTGTTCAGAAATTTCTATTGATGCAAACATTCGTTTTAACCTAGGGATGATAGGAAAATATCTAAGTACTTTATTCGGAATCTTTTTCCTAGGCTCATTCTCGTCTTCATTCTCTTCCACACTTGATTCTTTCACTTTCCAACGAGAAGAACCACATTTAGGACAGGTATCTCTATCGGCTAGTTCTTTTCTAAATAAACAACAGTCATACTCACAAGCATGTATTTTTTCATAATTTAGATCAAATGACTTCAACAACTTTTTGCTTCATATGTGGTTTTGGAAGCACATTATATTCAGTAGCATACCACCTACGGTTTAAGAAGTTCATCAAAACAAACCTTTGATAGACCATTTGAACTTTTTATTTTGTGCAAAGCTATTGTGGCCTCAATCTTGTTTGATTTGTACAACTTTGGGTACAATGGGGTTTCAACATCTTTCGGGACTTGAACAGAATTTCCTATTACATCACTACCACTATCGATAATCCTTTCATGTTGAAGTACTGCATCAGATACATCCGATAAATATCGTGTGATATTGTATTTTGATGTGCACTTGCAGACTTTTCCCCATGTAATACCCAAACAGTGTAGAACGGATCCATTCCATGGATCACTATGTGCTCATGCACAACTGAGCCAATAAAATGATCCAAGTTCTTACAAATCTTACAAGGACAAGAAAGTTTCTCTGGGTATCCTAAATTCCTCAATGCAAGCAGCTACAAAATTCAATGCTCCATCTCGGTATTCAATGGTATTTCTACATATTTAAAAGTGAAAATTGAACAAATATCAATTTTATCAATCAAAACAAGTAAAAATTTGGAAGCCCTAAGTCATCAAGTAACAGAAAACCTTTCACAAGACAACCAAGCTTTGTCCATTTTCGAAACACCGCACACTAGCATAAAAACATCAACACTTTCTAGATTAGGGCAAGTACCAAGTCATCAATCACACAAATCAAGCAAATTAAACAAGAATAACCAAGCTCATTATTATATTAAGTGAATCAATAAAATTACAAGCAAATTAAAGAGTAACATCAGCTCATTTTGTGTTTTGATGAATTGTAATGAATTAATTATACTTTTGAATTATCCATGTCTAAGGCATATTATGTAATCTTGAATGAAATATGTATCAGCCTATTAAATTTTCTTTTATTGATTTATTTTCTTTTATTAAAATAAAGTGTATCTTACGATACATTACGATACACGATACTATTTTTGCAAAATGACACACATCCAATATACGATATGACTACCTTGCCTCCGGCTCATCCAAAACCAAATTAATATGAATTAAACACCGTGATAGAGCAAAGGAACCCAATTCAAGGCTCGGACCCAACTTGTCACTACACCGGTAAGAGAAAGATGATATTAGTATGTTAGTATGCATAGAACGACATATTATGAAAATAAGTAAATTTAGGGAGAATTAATTAAAAGTTTAAAAAACAAGAATATCTAAGAATTTCTGTTCAAATTACAGTGTCAAAATACTTGAACAAACAACAATCCGAGAATTTATTATAGCAGCTTAATGACATAATTAGGAAGTCAGAAACAAACCCAAGCAACTAGCAAGCGTAGCAGATGCCAATTGATAGAGTTCATTAGTCTGCAAATATTAGAGGACCAAAGTCAAATACCAGAACAAAGAACACGTCTTACTGCTCAAACACAAATCATCTGTGAAGATCCCTGAACTTTGTTCTTCTATTAAAATAGTATCCGCTACAACTCACACAAAGACTAGGTTCGGCTTCTCAAAAGAAAAGACGGAGTGGTTGTGTTACTGAATTTCTTCTACTCTGAAAAACCCTAAAATCGGTACTGAAAAATCCCACCAAACAAAAAAAGTTAAAATCTAACTCGTTAAAATCCGTTGTTGTTCTTCATCAGCATCTTCTCTTCTTATCCTTCTTCTTCGTCTGTTAACAACTCCGTTCGCCTCCCGTCCCTCAAAAGAAGAAGGGGTTTAAATAAAAGAAGAGGATTAAAGGAAAATGGGTAATCCCGGCGGCCAGAGAAGAAGGAGATTAGAAGAAAATGGATTAAAGGGTAATCCCGTCGGCCAGAGAAGAAGGAGATTAGAAGAAAATGAATCAAAGGGTTTATCGGGGCATGGGAAATAAATCTCCCAAAAAAATTTCCCCCCGATTTTTCCCATGAAATCTCCCCCCTAAAATGGCTTATAGCGCCAAAATCTCCCCCCAGTTTTTCCCATAAAATTTCTCCCCTAAAATTCTCCCACTAATTAAGTTCGATAGATTTGAAGTACATATGGCAATTCGTTCGTGTCGTGTATTTTTGTGTCCTGTACTTTCGTATTTCATGTACCAAAAGTCCAAACCCATACACGACACTAAATGAATTCGTGACATGTCGTGTCGTGTACCGCGTAAATTCGTGTCGTGTCGTGTCGTGTTTTCGTGTCAGGCACATAATATAAAATAAATATTAAAATATTATAAAAGATAATAATTTTAATATTACAATATTATTTTTATAGGTTTTAGTAGACGAAATGAAATGAATGACAATGAAAACACGAATGTTTACACGAAATTTATGAAAGTTCACATTATATTTTCAAATTTTCAAGTTTAGTATAAACATAATTAATAAAATATATATTTTTATTAAATTAAATATACAATATTATATATATATTTATTTATTTATTTATTTCGTACCTCGTGTCGTGTCGTGTACCCAAAGGGTAAACACAAAACCGACACTAAATCGCGGTCGTGTACTTTCGTGTTCGTGTGTTTTCCTGTCGTGTTTTCGTGTAGTATGGTAAATTTCCGTGTCTAGTTTGAAGACTATTTTATTATTCCCCAAAACGAAACTCAAAACATATCGGTAATGCCAAAAATATCGTAGTTTTCCCTAATGAGATACAATGTAATTTGTACATTTTTTATCAAGGGCTCGGTCAGTAGGGACAAGCCGGTTTTTAAGAGATTCAAACCAGATCAACAGTTTCTTTCATTCATAGAAATAGAGCCAATACAAATAGGGACAAAATCACCCAAGCATTACATGAGCCTGTTAACGAAACATGCCTTGCAAGCCGCTTATTGTGCTATGCGTTTAATTTCCATGTCACCGAGCCATTTACCCTTATGGCTTATTCTTATGTCACGTCACTAGTCACAATGATAATAACATAATACTAGGCAAATAATCACCGCACAACCGAAGTATTGCGTAAAAAAGTTCTTTATCATATAGCATTACTTTGCACATATTATTCGATATAACGTTGTTCCAAGTTTACAATGTTATATGAACGTGGCAAGTACATTATATAACTAATTAAGGAATATAGTGAAAGTTGTATAATTGTGTATCACCATCACTTTTATTTATAATATTTTCTTACGGAATTGAGATGTAATTTTTTTCTAATATAATGTGGCATGGTATAACTAAGGTATATGTACAGAACCCTTACCACAACGGGACATATAGATTGTAGATAAACCTTACAACAATGTGGTGTCTAAGTTGTATAAGTATGATTAATTTATACTAATTTACAACGTCATCTTTGGCATTGTCGATTATGATTTAGACAGATTAATTACAACGTATATACATATGTGGTCAAATGGTGCGATTACAATGTTAAAAAGTCATTGTATAATATTGAAAATTCACAACTGTGTCTACACATTGTCAAAAATAATTATTTGACAACAACTAAAGTACTGATGTTAAAGGTCGAATTTACATCATTTCTTCTCATCATTGTAAAAAATATGAAGTCCAACAACATTTTAATGAAAAAAACATTTTACAACATACCATCTACAACGTTATTTTTACAAAAGTTGTAGAAGGTATAACTTTTTACAACATTTCAAAATATCGTTGTAGATTGTACGTTGTAAAAGGGGTTTTTTGTTGTAGTGCTTGCTGGTCAAATACATCATTGAATTGTATTGTATTCAACCTGGTAGATCCCCGTAACTATAATACCCAAAATTTTTATTTTTGATTATCTTGAATTATTTGTCATTTTATGCTGAATGTTTTTCCATTGTTGATTAATTGGAACTATTTCCCAGTTGACTGACGTACGTTGAGAGTGTATTTTCGTGTTTACTTTTAACGTGGATTGTTTGGTGTGTGTAACGTGGTACTTCACGTGTGTTTGCTTCAGTTTGGATCATTGGTATTGTAATGTTGGGTGGTCGTTGTTTTCGTCGAGGAGTTTCATCATTACATTGAGTTCTTGGAGCAAAATTGTTGCCTGTCCAGAGTGCATTAGCGCACGCTAAGGGATGCAATTAGCGCGCACTAACTGAAGGACGAGACAGAACATACTGGATGTCAAGGACAAAAGCTGCTGAAATTAGGGCATTAGCGCATGCTAACTGCACTGTCTGGCAGAACGTACTGAATTCTTAGCCCGTTAGCGCATGCTAATGTGTAGACCTAGTGCACGCTAACTGCTCCAGTATATATACTAGAGCAGCAGTCTTTTCCGTCATTTTTTCTTTCCCTTCTCTCCTCTCGCGACGGCTGAGGCAATTTGGCTATGGGTGGGATGCTTGGACCGACTTTACTCTATCCAAAGGTGTTTTGAAAGGTCTTAAGTTATTATAACATCATCTAATCCATTGTTCTTCATCGGATCAAGATATTTTTCCTCAAATCTCTTATGTTTGACCTTTTGAAAAAAAAATCGTGATTTTGAATTTTAAATCGATTTTGATGAATCGATTAGTGTTATGTGATGTTTTTGATCGCGTTCTATGTAATATCTATATTTCGAGGTTGTTTTAACGGATCGATGATTTAAGTGCTCTTGAGAAATCTTTAACATTTAATGGTCGATCAAATACTTCAATGAGTTTCCTTTGGGTGTTGAATGTGTTTACCGTCGTTATTAGTTGTTATTCTTGTAGTAGTTGTTGTATATTTGCGGAGGTTGTAGGTTTTCAGGGCTTTTTGGTCAAGCCGTGTTTGTCAGAGTATTCGGGTGTCGATTATCGAGGCAAGTATCTTATCTATACGAACTATATCTTGTGAGTTGAGGTTGTGGGTTGGATTCATGTCATTAATTAAATGTTATGAAGTCTTAAAGTTTTATAATTTTGAGTTTTATAACAAAAATTAAGAAATTAAATACTATAACCAATTTTGAGTTCAATATAATTCCAAGTCCAATCAAGTATTCATGCATTGAATTTTCTTATTTCCGTTTAGTAGTCATAAAATTTATATTCATGTCACAATTTAGATAGTCTCCCCAACTTCTATGGAGTATATGGTATAAATATGTAGCTTATGCATGGTTACAAAATTAGTTTTAGCTATCTTTATATAATAATTCTGTCATATCTGGCCACCAAGTGTTTCATAAGTTGACGAAAAGATGAGAAAAAATAGTTCTGGTCTATTTTTTTCTGCGATTTCATCTGTAATATTGGCAGGTTTTTCGTTGATGTTGATCGAAGGCTTAGCAACACATGCACGAAACTCTTACATAATTCTAAGTAAGTTCACATTTATTTTTCCAATCTCGATCAAAAGCATTGCAAACATGTTGGATATCACAAATCATTCTAAGCCAGTAGTAGGGTCACAAACATTATTGAGTAGTGAATATTTATGCTCGATTCATCTTCAGTTTATTGTGTTTTTATTTTGGCAATGGCTATAAACGAGAGTAGAATGCAACACGAAAGATTTGGTACCTTGAAAGTGAATGAATATTTAGTTGGTGCATATGACGAGTGAAGCACTACTTGAGAGTGATATAGTGCAAGAGTGAAAGATAAAGGATTAAAGTGATATTAAACCGATGTATTTAAACGCTATTATACGCTTATTTACGTATCAAAATATGCTATTTGTAAATCACATCTTATGATTGACGGTATAATTAGTTGTTTATAACCATAAAATATATATATTTGAAGTGTTAATTGGTCAAACTCAACGCGACTTCATTTTCATACGTAGAGAGTTATTTGGTTTAATAAGTTAGCCAATATAATGTAGCTTAGTAAATTGACCTATAGAAGAGCTCATCGAGATACCATGAAAGATGATATTCTTATAAATTGATGAAATTTCTATTAATTGGATAAGTGCATTATTAACTGAAGATAAATAAAAAAGTAAAAAACTTACCACTCATGATTTCTTACAAACTATAAATAGTCACTTCTAACCTTTACTCATACTATGAAAAGTTATCACAAACAAATGTTTACATCCATTCTTAAAGAAGAAGAATGTATTTTGTTGGTCAAATAACAACGTTGATATGCTACACGTAATGTAGGAACAATGTCAACGATAAAGGTAAAATAACGCTCTTTTGTAGCGGTGAGTGGTAGTACATCCGATTTGAACAGATAAATTAAATGAGTTTGCTAAAATAAAAAAAGTTGATTTTTAGACATAAGTAAAAGTTTAATAGTTTATCGAAAAACAAAATCAGTGCATCGCACGGGTCAGAATGACTCGTATAATAAAGAATTAATACTTTTTAAGAGAAAATAAATTATGCCTAGGCATTGGAACCGGTATAATACTACAACACCAGCAATGCTACATTATACCCAGGACTATGTAACACCCCCAAAACCATCCGGGATATTACAGCGCCGTGGGTCCCGCGCCGGAACCCACCAGGCTAAAAACCGTTTACAAAACCAATTCAAAAGCGCCAAAAGGCCGATGACGGTAATATTTTAAATACTCAAATATTTTCAAAAGCATAATTTTGAAATACCGTCATAAAATACCATTTGGAAATACAAGGCGAAGTGCCAAATCTCAACAGTTTAAAATATACGTTAAGCCATAACTTAAACGTACCGATAAAATAATTTGGGAAAAGAGTTTAACGAAAATAACTCAAGTTCGTAAAATGCCCAAAAGGCCATTTTAAAATACACACACGAGTTGGTAAAAATACCAAAGAGCTATTTTGAAATATACACACGCAGTGGATAAATGCAGTTCAAAATACACATTTGCAGCGGAAATAAATGACCGGAATAGAATACTCAATTCTCCGAAAACAAGCCACAACCAGTATCACATCGGGAAGCTGATCCCTTCACGACGCTACTAGCTCGATCTCCGAGTACCTAAAAATAAAGCCCACGACGGGGTCAGCCACAATACTCAATAATGATATCGATCGCATCAACATAAATAATTACATACCAATGTAATAATATAGTAAGAATACTACCAAAGTAATCTTACCGACATACCTTACCAATCCATAACAATCCATACTAAATCAATCCTTGACATATTCCACATTTCGTATTCTCAAATGACGAAATGAATTCAACAACAATCATCTCTACTGTATTCCAAAAATACCGACAATCCTCAAAACATCATCATAACTCATAAGTGTGGAAATAATCCAATCATGCCAAATCATCCGTCGGATTACACAACCAAATCTCAACATGTATAAACCAATAATGCACAACATATCTGTAGATCAACTACCACATGATAATGATAACAAATCCTGAAATATCGACATATAGTCCGAATGCTTATACGATCAATAACCAGATCAACCGATAAATCAACTGAGAATATCATCGACATGATAACTCCAACACGATCAACAAAGGATCAACAATAATTGAGAATACCATCAACAAGGTAAATCTCGAACGCAATCAATGAAGGATCAACAATAACCGAGAATACCATCAACAAGGTAAACTCCAAATGATCAACAAAGGACCAACCATAACCGAGAATACCATCAACAAGGTAAACTCCAAATGATCAACAATAATGGATCTCAAGAAATAACTCCGACTGTCGAACATACCCCTCGGGTGTATGAACAACCAGTCACAAACCGTCGAACATACCCAACCATAAATGGAGGATGAACGACCAAACAATATGGCTCAAAGATGGAAATCATAGTACGCCCGATCCGAATATGTGTCAGTGCACATGTCCACCCCGTATACGGAATCCAGGATATACGTGGGACAATGTACCTAATTAGCCTCAACGAACTACGTCTCGTGTGCACAGCCTTTCACGGAAAATATTCACGCATGACTATATATGTGCCCGGCTAAAAATCCTACACAATATCCAATCGGAACGCAGATATGACTCCAGATATGTCACGATGCAACATGACAACGAAACTCAAAGAAACACATATCCAATAAGGATCAAAAGACTCACCCAAGTGAACAACAACAGACTCACAATGAAAAGTCGACACGACTAATCAATATCCAAACATCAATCCTGGGATCATCATCCCCAAATGAATGACCAAAACGTCTACGATCTCAATACAAAAGTCCTGGGATCAACATCCCTCAACGAATAACCGATACGAAACTCACTACACGAAACCTCAATATATACAACAACTCAACATACTAATTATCCACATGATTGAACAAATACTTAGATTACCTCAAAGCCGAGGACCATATCCATCAACATCCCCCAATGAGACGATCAACACAACCATTAATACCAACAATAGTCCTTTCTAACAACATTGCTATATGAATTATAAATGAAATGAAAACCAAACCATTCATCAAATATTATAAACTGAACAAGTAGAAACTTGCCTCGATACCGATACCACGAAGCCGTTACCAAAATCCATTGCCTTTGTCTACGAGCTCCTTAGCCCCGACCAAAAGAAATCTACGAACTCTTCAACCTCAACCGCAACACAACGGTCATAATCCACGATCAAAACATATCAACCTATTGAAGTAATCAATCAACAAACACAACGGTTCTACAATATCCCGATTAAACACATATCCAAACAAGCCGAACCAATCAAACACGAACTCAAAACCACAACACGATTCCACAATCCGAAAGATCATATCAATAATCAATTTAAACCAACAAGGGTCCAACATTACCGATTCCAAATTCAATCTTAAATACGGTTACAAGTTTCCTCCTTGTAAATTCATAATATAAACCAATTACCGGTTATCATTATCAATCCGGACGATCCGATTAATTCAACATCATAGATAACCATATTCCAAAGGTTTCAAATAATTCCATTATCCGGATTGAACACTTATTCAATAAGTATGAATTTCCAAATTCAAACATGAATAATAATTCTCATCAAACTCGAAATCATATTCGTATTCCTATACGAATATTGTACCAAGATACATAACTTAGTTCTAAATGTGAATATTCCATATTCATATCCAAAACACCAACACTTTAAAACGTATTCATCAAATCAATGATCAATTCATCTCGACATTAAGGATTTTATAACATATTCGATTCCAACTTCAACTCCAATTACGAAGACAAAACTCCTTCTTGTTCATACTTGTAAATTCGTAGAAAACAATTTACCGATTATTATCGTGAATAATCACATTCCAAATTATCCGAAATCCTTCCAAAATCATAACATGTAACTCAAGAGTTCTTCAAGAACACGAATTATCCAAATTCACGTTCATAATACATAAAACAACATAACCCGATGTTTTCTAACATCTAAACAACCCTTAATCATAATTCAAGGTGTATATAATCATGTCCTTCAACATATACTTCTCATAACATCTTGGTTCGCAACAAACCACCAAGAACATCGAGAATACTACGATTCCATAATCATAACAACATAATCGAATCATTTGATCACCAATTCATTATCTTCCTTTAACAAAATTCCCATAATTACCACGAATCATCACAACAATATCATTTCAACCATCATTCATGCGAAAACGTGTAGAATTTTTCCAAGTTCTACTCATTGAGACATTTCATCGAACACTTTGAAGACATAGTCCAATTCAATAGATTATTCAAAGGAATACTCGATTTCGATCCACAAAACTTCAAGAACAACGAATAATCTCAAGAATACAACAAGATTCCATCAATAATCTGAGTTAAAACGAATCAAATCGGCCAAGACATCAAGAAACTTCAAAAATATCCAAAACCAAGTGTTTAGGTGTTCTTACCTTCGATCCGGGTGGAAGATGATGTTAATCCATGATTCAAACTTCCAAAACATGTTGTTAGATGATGATCTTACTCAAATCCATCCACTTTTCTTTGAAGGAATCTCGAAAAAGCGAAGAAAAAATGAAAATGCCGAAGTGACCCGGTCCTGTGCCTTATATAGCCGAGACACTGCCGCACGTTACGTACGTAATCGCCACCGCCTTACGTCGTAATCGCCATGGCTCGCTCGCGCCCGATTCTGCGGAACCCTTACGTGCGTAACGGCGGTGGCTTACGATTTAATCGCCCTACGGCCGTAATCGCCATTGCCTTACGTGCGTAATCGGCGATCCTAGCCATCCTGCGAGTCACGCCGACCGTGATCGGCCATCCATGCGAATCACCGCCGACCATGCTCGGCCATCCCAACGAGTCACGTCCGCCATGATCGCCATCCAGTCATCTCGGCCACGACTCGGCCGGCCGCCCGTAACGTCGTAACACTTAATCCGTTGCGTCGTAATACGTACATTGACTTGCTACAAGATATACTCGTATTACGTCGTAATAAACCCCGTATAACGTCGTAACTCCATCCGCTGACTCACTGTCCACATCTGCGCCAAAGCCGACCACGGGCCCCACTGCCCGATTCCTCTTGTTACGTCGTTATGTACACTATATAACGCACGGAAGCTAACACATTTACGTACGTAAGCTCCAAGGCTTAACGTGCGTAATGGCTTTTATACTTAGCCAAAAATCCAATCGTTCTGTCCGACGTCTCGACGTACAAAATACAAACCTACGGCATCTTGAATACACATCTTGAATCCAAAGATATTCTCATACGGTATACGATATCCAAATCAGTTCAACTCGATACAACATATCTGAATATATCACAATCAAAAGCGATAATCACACCAAGATAATCGTCTCGGTTCTCAATTTATTTTATCCACCTATAGATACCAAACTATACAAGTATATCTCGAATAAAATAACGCGAAAAATTTATATCAAAATTCGGTATTACATACTACCCCCTTAAAATAAGTTTCGTCCTCGAAACTTGTGACTGTCACCAACAATGTATAAATCCAAAACTTCCAACTCATCATGAAAACAATCAAGCGTCACCACAAGCGAAATAACCAAACCAATATACTTACAGGTGCGTGAAGCCGATGATCTCCCGTGATACTAGCACACGGCTCCCACACGAAGTCTCAACACAATCAAAACACACGAATATCACAAATAGCAGTTTGAAAAGATCTCAAAAATTTTGGAAACTCCAAAAATCGATTTGACTCAAAAGTCAAAATACTCATTTTCAAAAATCACGCTACTACCGTACCGGTAGAGCCACATAACACACACGCCTGGGTTTCACAAAACCCAAGCTCCGATACCATCTTTTGTAACACTCCCAAAACCATCCGGGATATTACATCGCCGTGGGTCCCGCGCCGGAACCCACCAGTCTAAAAACCGTTTACAAAACCAATTCAAAAGCGCCAAAAGGCCGATGACGGTAATATTTTAAATACTCAAATATTTTCAAAAGCATAATTTTGAAATACCGTCATAAAATACCATTTGGAAATACAAGGCGAAGTGCCAAATCTCAACAGTTTAAAATATACGTTAAGCCACAACTTAAACGTACCGATAAAATAATTTGGGAAAAGAGTTTAACGAAAATAACTCAAGTTCGTAAAATGCCCAAAAGGCCATTTTAAAATACACACATGAGTTGGTAAAAATACCAAAGAGCTATTTTGAAATATACACACGCAGCGGATAAATGCAGTTCAAAATACACATTTGCAGCGGAAATAAATGACCGGAATAGAATACTCAATTCTCCGAAAACAAGCCACAACCAGTATCACATCGGGAAGCTCATCCCTTCACGACGCTACTAGCTCGATCTGCGAGTACCTAAAAATAAAGCCCACGACGGGGTCAACCACAATACTCAATAATGATATCGATCGCATCAACATAAATAATTACATACCAATGTAATAATATAGTAAGAATACTACCAAAGTAATCTTACCGACATACCTTACCAATCCATAACAATCCATACTAAATCAATCCTTGACATATTCCACATTTCATATTCTCAAATGACGAAATGAATTCAACAACAATCATCTCTACTGTATTCCAAAAATACCGACAATCCTCAAAACATCATCATAACTCATAAGTGTGGAAATAATCCAATCTGTGCCAAATCCTGTCCATCGGATTACACAACCAAATCTCAACATGTATAAACCAATAATGCACAACATATCTGTAGATCAACTACCACATGATAATGATAACAAATCCTGAAATATCGACATATAGTCCGAATGCTTATACGATCAATAACCAGATCAACCGATAAATCAACTGAGAATATCATCGACATGATAACTCCAACACGATCAACAAAGGATCAACAATAATCGAGAATACCATCAACAAGGTAAATATCGAACGCAATCAATGAAGGATCAACAATAACCGAGAATACCATCAACAAGGTAAACTCCAAATGATCAACAGAGGACCAACCATAACCGAGAATACCATCAACAAGGTAAACTCCAAATGATCAACAATAATGGATCTCAAGAAATAACTCCGACTGTCGAACATACCCCTCGGGCGTATGAACAACCAGTCACAAACCGTCGAACATACCCAACCATAAATGGAGGATGAACGACCAAACAATATGGCTCAAAGATGGAAATCATAGTACGCCCGATCCGAATATGTGTCAGTGCACATGTCCACCCCATATACGGAATCCAGGATATACGTGGGACAATGTACCTAATTAGCCTCAACGAACTACGTCTCGTGTGCACAGCCTTTCACGGAAAATATTCACGCATGACTATATATGTGCCCGGCTAAAAATCCTACACAATATCCAATCGGAACGCAGATATGACTCCAGATATGTCACGATGCAACATGACAACGAAACTCAAAGAAACACATATCCAATAAGGATCAAAAGACTCACCGAAGTGAACAACAACAGACTGACAATGAGAAGTTGACACGACTAATCAATATCCAAACATCAATCCTGGGATCATCATCCCCAAATGAATGACCAAAACGTCTACGATCTCAATACAAAAGTCCTGGGATCAACATCCCTCAACGAATAACCGATACGAAACTCACTACACGAAACCTCAACATATACAACAACTCAACATACTAATTATCCACATGATTGAACAAATACTTAGATTACCTCAAAGCCGAGGACCATATCCATCAACATCCCCCAATGAGACGATCAACACAACCATTAATACCAACAATAGTCCTTTCTAACAACATTGCTATATGAATTATAAATGAAATGAAAACGAAACCATTCATCAAATATTATAAACTGAACAAGTAGAAACTTGCCTCGATACCGATACCATGAAGACGTTACCAAAATCCATTGCCTTTGTCTACGAGCTCCTTAGCCCCGACCAAAAGCAATCTACGAACTCTTCGACCTCAACCGCAACACAACGGTCATAATCCACGATCAAAACATATCAACCTATTGAAGTAATCAATCAACAAACACAACGGTTCTACAATATCCCGATTAAACACATATCCAAACAAGCCGAACCAATCAAACACGAACTCAAAACCACAACACGATTCCACAATCCGAAAGATCATATCAATAATCAATTTAAACCAACAAGGGTCCAACATTACCGATTCCAAATTCAATCTTAAATACGGTTACAAGTTTCCTCCTTGTAAATTCATAATATAAACCAATTACCGGTTATCATTATCAATCCGGACGATCCGATTAATTCAACATCATAGATAACCATATTCCAAAGGTTTCAAATAATTCCATTATCCGAATTGAACACTTATTCAATAAGTATGAATTTCCAAATTCAAACATGAATAATAATTCTCATCAAACTCGAAATCATATTCGTATTCCTATACGAATATTGTACCAAGATACATAACTTAGTTCTAAATGTGAATATTCCATATTCATATCCAAAACACCAACACTTTAAAACGTATTCATCAAATCAATGATCAATTCATCTCGACATTAAGGATTTTATAACATATTCGATTCCAACTTCAACTCCAATTACGAAGACAAAACTCCTTCTTGTTCATACTTGTAAATTCGTAGAAAACAATTTACCGATTATTATCGTGAATAATCACATTCCAAATTATCCGAAATCCTTCCAAAATCATAACATGTAACTCAAGAGTTCTTCAAGAACACGAATTATCCAAATTCACGTTCATAATCCATAAAACAACATAACCCGATGTTTTCTAACATCTAAACAACCCTTAATCATAATTCAAGGTGTATATAATCATGTCCTTCAACATATACTTCTCATAACATCTTGGTTCGCAACAAACCACCAAGAACATCGAGAATACTACGATTCCATAATCATAACAACATAATCGAATCATTTGATCACCAATTCATTATCTTCCTTTAACAAAATTCCCATAATTACCACGAATCATCACAACAATATCATTTCAACCATCATTCATGCGAAAACGTGTAGAATTTTTCCAAGTTCTACTCATTGAGACATTTCATCGAACACTTTGAAGACATAGTCCAATTCAATAGATTATTCAAAGGAATACTCGATTTCGATCCACAAAACTTCAAGAACAACGAATAATCTCAAGAATACAACAAGATTCTATCAATAATCTGAGTTAAAACGAATCAAATCGGCCAAGACATCAAGAAACTTCAAAAATATCCAAAACCAAGTGTTTAGGTGTTCTTACCTTCGATCCGGGTGGAAGATGATGTTAATCCATGATTCAAACTTCCAAAACATGTTGTTAGATGATGATCTTACTCAAATCCATCCACTTTTGCTGAAGGAATCTCGAAAAAACGAAGAAAAAATGAAAAATGCCGAAGTGACCCGGTCTGTGCCTTATATAGCCGAGACTCGCCAAGACGTTACGTACGTAATCGCCACCGCCTTACGTACGTAATCGCCATGGCTCGCCATCGCCTGGCCGCGGAACCCTTACGTACGTAATCGGCATGGCTTACGACGTAATCGCCCTTACGGCCGTGAATCGCCATTGCCTTTACGTAATCGCCGCCCTAGCCATCCTCGCGAGTCACCGCCGACCGTGATCGCCATCCATGCGAATCACCGCCGACCATGCTCGCCATCCCAACGAGTCACGCCCGCCATGATCGCCATCCAGTCATCTCGCCACGACTCGCCACCGCCCGTAACGCACGTAACACTTAATCCGCTTGCGCACGTAATACGCATTGACTTGCTACAAGATATACTCAGACACGCACGTAATAAACCCCGTATAACGACGTAACTCCATCCGCTGACTCACCTGTCCACATCTGCGCCAAAGCCGCCACCACGGGCCCCACTGCCCGATTCCTCTTGTTACGCACGTTATGTACACTATATAACGCATTTTAAGCTAACACATTTTACGTACGTAAGCTCCAAGGCTTAACGTACGTAATGGCTTTTATACTTAGCCAAAAATCCAACTGTTCCTGTCCGACGTCTCGACGTACAAAATACAAACCTACGGCATACTGAATACACATACTGAATCCAAAGATATTCTCATACGGTATACCTGATATCCAAATCAGTTCAACCTGATACAACATATCCTGAATATATCTGTCAATCAAAAACGATAATCACACCAGTATAACTGTCTCGGTTCTCAATTTATTTTATCCACACTGTATAGATACCAAACTATACAGTATATCTCAGATAAAATAACGCGAAAAATTTATACTGAAAATTCGGGTATTACATACTACCCCCCTTAAAATAAGTTTCGTCCTCGAAACTTGTGACCTGTCACCAACAACAGATAAATCCAAAACTTCCAACTCATCATGAAAACAATCAAGCGTCACCACAAGCGAAATAACCAAACCAATATACTTACAGGTGCGTGAAGCCGATGATCTCCCGTGATACTAGCACACGGCTCCCACAGGAAGTCTCAACACAATCAAAACACACGAATATCACAAATAGCAGTTTGAAAAGATCTCAAAAATTTTGGAAACTCCAAAAATCGATTTGACTCAAAAGTCAAAATACTCATTTTCAAAAATCACGCTACTACCGTACCGGTAGAGCCACATAACACACACGCCTGGGTTTCACAAAACCCAAGCTCCGATACCATCTTTTGTAACACTCCCAAAACCATCCGGGATATTACAGCGCCGTGGGTCCCGCGCCGGAACCCACCAGTCTAAAAACCGTTTACAAAACCAATTCAAAAGCGCCAAAAGGCCGATGACGGTAATATTTTAAATACTCAAATATTTTCAAAAGCATAATTTTGAAATACCGTCATAAAATACCATTTGGAAATACAAGGCGAAGTGCCAAATCTCAACAGTTTAAAATATACGTTAAGCCACAACTTAAACGTACCGATAAAATAATTTGGGAAAAGAGTTTAACGAAAATAACTCAAGTTCGTAAAATGCCCAAAAGGCCATTTTAAAATACACACATGAGTTGGTAAAAATACCAAAGAGCTATTTTGAAATATACACACGCAATGGATAAATGCGATTCAAAATACACATTTGCAAATGAAATAAATGACCGGAATAGAATACTCAATTCTCCGAAAACAAGCCACAACCAGTATCACATCGGGAAGCTCATCCCTTCACGACGCTACTAGCTCGATCTGCGAGTACCTAAAAATAAAGCCCACGACGGGGTCAACCACAATACTCAATAATGATATCGATCGCATCAACATAAATAATTACATACCAATGTAATAATATAGTAAGAATACTACCAAAGTAATCTTACCGACATACCTTACCAATCCATAACAATCCATACTAAATCAATCCTTGACATATTCCACATTTCATATTCTCAAATGACGAAATGAATTCAACAACAATCATCTCTACTGTATTCCAAAAATACCGACAATCCTCAAAACATCATCATAACTCATAAGTGTGGAAATAATCCAATCTGCCAAATCGTCCATCGGATTACACAACCAAATCTCAACATGTATAAACCAATAATGCACAACATATCTGTAGATCAACTACCACATGATAATGATAACAAATCCTGAAATATCGACATATAGTCCGAATGCTTATACGATCAATAACCAGATCAACCGATAAATCAACTGAGAATATCATCGACATGATAACTCCAACACGATCAACAAAGGATCAACAATAATCGAGAATACCATCAACAAGGTAAATATCGAACGCAATCAATGAAGGATCAACAATAACCGAGAATACCATCAACAAGGTAAACTCCAAATGATCAACAGAGGACCAACCATAACCGAGAATACCATCAACAAGGTAAACTCCAAATGATCAACAATAATGGATCTCAAGAAATAACTCCGACTGTCGAACATACCCCTCGGGCGTATGAACAACCAGTCACAAACCGTCGAACATACCCAACCATAAATGGAGGATGAACGACCAAACAATATGGCTCAAAGATGGAAATCATAGTACGCCCGATCCGAATATGTGTCAGTGCACATGTCCACCCCATATACGGAATCCAGGATATACGTGGGACAATGTACCTAATTAGCCTCAACGAACTACGTCTCGTGTGCACAGCCTTTCACGGAAAATATTCACGCATGACTATATATGTGCCCGGCTAAAAATCCTACACAATATCCAATCGGAACGCAGATATGACTCCAGATATGTCACGATGCAACATGACAACGAAACTCAAAGAAACACATATCCAATAAGGATCAAAAGACTCACCGAAGTGAACAACAACAGACTGACAATGAGAAGTTGACACGACTAATCAATATCCAAACATCAATCCTGGGATCATCATCCCCAAATGAATGACCAAAACGTCTACGATCTCAATACAAAAGTCCTGGGATCAACATCCCTCAACGAATAACCGATACGAAACTCACTACACGAAACCTCAACATATACAACAACTCAACATACTAATTATCCACATGATTGAACAAATACTTAGATTACCTCAAAGCCGAGGACCATATCCATCAACATCCCCCAATGAGACGATCAACACAACCATTAATACCAACAATAGTCCTTTCTAACAACATTGCTATATGAATTATAAATGAAATGAAAACGAAACCATTCATCAAATATTATAAACTGAACAAGTAGAAACTTGCCTCGATACCGATACCATGAAGACGTTACCAAAATCCATTGCCTTTGTCTACGAGCTCCTTAGCCCCGACCAAAAGCAATCTACGAACTCTTCGACCTCAACCGCAACACAACGGTCATAATCCACGATCAAAACATATCAACCTATTGAAGTAATCAATCAACAAACACAACGGTTCTACAATATCCCGATTAAACACATATCCAAACAAGCCGAACCAATCAAACACGAACTCAAAACCACAACACGATTCCACAATCCGAAAGATCATATCAATAATCAATTTAAACCAACAAGGGTCCAACATTACCGATTCCAAATTCAATCTTAAATACGGTTACAAGTTTCCTCCTTGTAAATTGATAATATAAACCAATTACCGGTTATCATTATCAATTCGGACGATCCGATTAATTCAACATTATAGATAACCATATTCCAAAGGTTTCAAATAATTCCATTATCCGAATTGAACACTTATTTAATAAGTATGAATTTCCAAATTCAAACATGAATAATAATTCTCATCAAACTCGAAATCATATTCGTATTCCTATACGAATATTGTACCAAGATACATAACTTAGTTCTAAATGTGAATATTCCATATTCATATCCAAAACACCAACACTTTAAAACGTATTCATCAAATCAATGATCAATTCATCTCGACATTAAGGATTTTATAACATATTCGATTCCAACTTCAACTCCAATTACGAAGACAAAACTCCTTCTTGTTCATACTTGTAAATTCGTAGAAAACAATTTACCGATTATTATCGTGAATAATCACATTCCAAATTATCCGAAATCCTTCCAAAATCATAACATGTAACTCAAGAGTTCTTCAAGAACACGAATTATCCAAATTCACGTTCATAATCCATAAAACAACATAACCCGATGTTTTCTAATATCTAAACAACCCTTAATCATAATTCAAGGTGTATATAATCATGTCCTTCAACATATACTTCTCATAACATCTTGATTCGAAACAAACCACCAAGAACATCGAGAATACTACGATTCCATAATCATAACAACATAATCGAATCATTTGATCACCAATTCATTATCTTCCTTTAACAAAATTCCCATAATTACCAAGAATCATCACAACAATATCATTTCAACCATCATTCATGCGAAAACGTGTAGAATTTTCCAAGTTCTACTCATTGAGACATTTCATCGAACACTTTGAAGACATAATCCAATTCAATAGATTATTCAAAGGAATACTCGATTTCGATCCACAAAACTTCAAGAACAAAGAATAATCTCAAGAATACAACAAGATTCCATCAATAATCTGAGTTAAAACGAATCAAATCGGCCAAGACATCAAGAAACTTCAAAAATATCCAAAACCAAGTGTTTAGGTGTTCTTACCTTCGATCCGGGTGGAAGATGATGTTAATCCATGATTCCAACTTCCAAAACATGTTGTTAGATGATGATCTTACTCAAATCCATCCACTTTTGCTGAAGGAATCTCGAAAAACGAAGAAAAAATGAAAATGCCGAAGTGACCCGGTCTGTGCCTTATATAGCCGAGACTGCCAAGACGTTACGCACGTAATCGCCACCGCTTACGTACGTAATCGCCATGGCCTCGCCACCGCCGATTCTACCGGAACCCTTACGTACGAATCGGCAAATGCTTACGTACGTAATCGCCCTTACGGCCAGAATCGGCCATCGCCTTACATACGTAATCGGCCAGTCCTAGCCATCCCTGCGAGTCACTGCCGACCGTGATCGGCCATCCATGCGAATCACTGCCGACCATGCTCGGCCATCCCAATGAGTCACGTCCGGCCATGATCGGCCATCCAGGTCATCTCGGCCACGACTCGGCCAGCCGCCCCGTAACGTACGTAACACCTAATCCGTTGCGTACGTAATACGTACGTTGACTTGCTATAGTATTATACTCGTATTACGTACGTAATACACCCTGTATAACGTACGTAACTCCATCCGTTGACTCACCTGTCCACATCTGTGCCGAAAGCTGCCGACCACGGGCCCCACTGTCCGATTCCTCTTGTTACGTACGTTATGTACACTATATAACGTACGTAAGCTAACACATTTTACATACGTAAGCTCCAAGGCTTAACGTACGTAATGGCTTTTATACTTAGCCAAAAATCCAACTGTTCCTGTCCGACGTCTCGACATACAAAATACAAACCTACGGCATACTGAATACACATACTGAATCCAAAGATATTCTCATACGGTATACCTGATATCCAAATCAGTTCAACCTGATACAACATATCCTGAATATATCTGTCAATCAAAAACGATAATCACACCAGTATAACTGTCTCGGTTCTCAATTTATTTTATCCACACTGTATAGATACCAAACTATACAGTATATCTCAGATAAAATAACGCGAAAAATTTATACTGAAAATTCGGGTATTACAGACTATGCATGTTCACGGGTCGGACCCGTCGGGTCACTAGGTCCGACTCGCCGGGTCGTCGGGTCCAATAAGGGGACCCAAACCCTAACCCGGAAATAAAGACAACCCGCCGGGTTTAGAACTCGCCGGGTCAGCGGGTCAACCCGCCGGGTCAGCGGGTCTCGGTCAGATTTTTTTTATTTTTATTTTTTATTCGTAATATAAAAATTATTTTTTGAAATAAAATTGTTAATTTGTTATATAGTTTTTAATGAGGATAATATGGTTGTTTTTTTAAAAAAAGGGGAGTAAAGTAGGAATGGACTTAAATTAAAAAAATTTCAGATCGCAGAGTGCAAGCACTACCGTTGTCGCCAAAGAAGAGCACCGGCTCTATTCTAAAAAAAAGTCTACATGCATGGTGTGGGTGGGGCCGGGCGAAGGGAATAAATGAAAAGAGAAATCGTAAAGTGTAAAGGTCAGACTACATAAGTCAGTAGAAGACTAGAAGTAGAACAATTATTTTTTAAAATAGTCGACCGTGGTCGGTGGTGGGTCGTGACTACGGTCACGGTAGGAATTAGGTTGACCCTAACCCTAACCCACAACTCGTACGACCCTTGACCCGTATGACCCGTGACCCGACGGTCCGGTCGGGATAGGTTCCGCGGGTCGTAACCCGCCGGGTTCGGTCGACCCTTGACCCTTGGACATGCTTACCCATGACCCGTTTATTTTATTTGATGGGAAAAAATGATACAAGGTATCAAATCTATTATTTACATATCAATCTCATATTTGTAATTCTAAATTACAAGTCCTAATAATCTATTTGATTTGTAATATGACCTTTGCTTCAATATTTTAACATGGTACACAATTATATATTAACTGTTTTAGCCTTAGATATTTAGTAATTAAATATATTACCAATACTCTAAAAAATTAAAATTATTTATTCCACTATATTGTTTTATATTTCGAGACATGGTTTAAAATTCGAGTGCGATTATAATCCACAATATCATTTTTAAAGTTTCAGGTTTTATCCAAAATTAAAATATATAAAATAAAAAAATAACACTAGGTGACTAAATCTAGTGAATTATTTGGGGAAATATCAAGTTTGATATATTTAATACTACTTTTAAAATTCTAGATTATGTTTTCTCGTTAAGAAAACAATTTATTTTTTATAGGGAAACGACATTATTGTCCCCTCTACTTTGCAATATTATCACATAGCCCCTTGTACTGTAAGTCATATATTTTTTGTCCCTCTAATATTATGCCGTTTATTAAATCAGTTATCTGACCGTTTTTAGGATGTGCTAAAGTTGTATGGGGGACCGATTTGATAAATGATGCGATAGTAGAGGGATTGAAAATTTATAATTTGTACTGCAAGGGGTTGTTTGATTACTTTATAAAGTAGAGGGAGCAAAACGGTCACTTTCCTAAGCTCTTATTGGGAAAATGAGTTTTGGACCGAGATCCTAACTATTTGTAAAATGGTTTTGTAAATTATGTACTGAAAGTCCCAAATTTTTCCATTTGTAAAACTCCCGAGATTCCTAAAATTGTTTTCAAAACTAATTACTTGTACTTTTATGTTTCTCAAGGTGATGAGTTGCAAAACATATATTGGGTTCCCATTGTAAGTGTTTGACGATATTTGATTTTTTGTATGATATTTACGGAATATGTTTTGTATTGCTCGTATTATCTATACTTGCACTAGAAATTACAACACTAACCTTTTTGAAGGTTGATATAATTGATGTATTCAGATGTTCATAGTTCGATGAGTAGTCAAATGATCGACATGTAGATGAGAAGATGCGATGCTAATCACATGGGAGTTATGCTTTTTTATTTTATTGCCAAAGTCTTGTGTTTTCTTTCCGCTGTTGTATTTTGACCCTTGTATCTGTATGTGTTGTAATTGAGTATTTTGAGTATTCCAATGAATATTCACTTCGGATCCCAATTTCATCCATTGGTTGTTTGACCTCGCAAGTCTATTTATTATGTCGTTTGACCTTGCCGTCAAATACGCTATCAATTGTATTGTATTCAACCTGGTAGATCCCCGTAACTATAATACCCAAAATTTTTATTTTTGATTGTCTTGAATTATTTGTCATTTTATGCTGAATGTTTTTCCATTGTTGATTAATTGGAACTATTTCCCAGTTGACTGACGTACGTTGAGAGTGTATTTTCGTGTTTACTTTTAACGTGGATTGTTTGGTGTGTGTAACGTGGTACTTCACGTGTGTTTGCTTCAGTTTGGATCATTGGTGTTGTAATGTTGGGTGATCGTTGTTTTCGTCGAGGAGTTTCATCATTACATTGAGTTCTTGGAGCAAAATTGTTGCCTGTCCAGAGTGCATTAGCGCACGCTAATGGATGCAATTAGCGCGCACTAACTGAAGGACGAGACAGAACATACTGGATGTCAAGGACAAAAGCTGCTGAAATTAGGGCATTAGCGCATGCTAACTGAACTGTCTGGCAGAACGTACTGAATTCTTAGCCTGTTAGCGCATGCTAATGTGTAGACCTAGTGCACGCTAACTGCTCCAGTATATATACTAGAGCAGCAGTCTTTTCCGTCATTTTTTCTTTCCCTTCTCTCCTCTCACGACGGCTGAGGCAATTTGGCTATGGGTGGGATGCTTGGACCGACTTTACTCTATCCAAAGGTGTTTTGGAAGGTCTTAAGTGATTATAACATCATCTAATCCATTGTTCTTCATCGGATCAAGATATTTTTCCTCAAATCTCTTATGTTTGACCTTTTGAAAAAAAATCGTGATTTTGAATTCTAAATCGATTTTGATGAATCGATTAGTGTTATGTGATGTTTTTGATCGCGTTCTATGTAATATCCATATTTCGAGGTTGTTTTAACGGATCGATGATTTAAGTGCTCTTTAGAAATCTTTAACATTTAATGGTCGATCAAATACTTCAATGAGTTTCCTTTGGGTGTTGAATGTGTTTACCGTCGTTATTAGTTGTTATTCTTGTAGTTGTTGTTGTATAGTTGCGGAGGTTGTAGGTTTTCAGGGCTTTTTGGTCAAGCCGTGTTTGTCGGAGTATTCGGGTGTCGATTATCGAGGCAAGTATCTTATCTATACGAACTATATCTTGTGAGTTGAGGTTGTGGGTTGGATTGATGATGGTTATTTCATCTTATTTGAATGTGTCCGTGTGAATTGTTATGAATACTTCGCTGTAGAGTCCTTGTTGCATTGATGTCGTTTCTTGAATATTTCTTGTCGTGAAACATGTCGATTGTGATGTTCTTATTGGTTAGTTAATACACTTGGATGTGTATTCCGATGAATTGTGAATTATTGTATTGTTATGAAGTTGTGATATTCATGATGATTGTATTGATTTGTTATACTCTTAGATATCTATCGTGTTGTATGTTGACCGGTGAGTATGTTATGTTGACTATTGTATTGCTAGGATGACGGTTGAAAGGTTGATATTGCGCTTTGTGTGTTGGTTGTGTAAAGTTCGTGATGATTGATGTAATGATCGACCATGTACATTATGTGTGAATCAATGTCAATGTTATGCGCTGTGTTGCTAAGTTTACTCGTGTGGGTTCGACGGGGCCTACGAGGATTCATGGCAAGGGATCATGGGATTGGAACTTACTATGTGATTTTGAGGTCCAACTATGTGAGTCTAACGAGGCCTACGATGATACATGGTAGGAGATCATAGGACCAGGACACAGCACATCCAACCGTGTGGGTTCGACGGGGCCAATGGTGACTCGTGGCAAGGGATCACCGAGTTGGGACTCGATGTTGTGATTATTGTGATTGTTATGTTTGGCTCAATCCATGCAGGTTATCGAACCTGCGAAGACATGTGGAAGGAGATCACGGGGTCACGAATATGTTTGATGTTTGATGTATTGTTTGGCTCAATCCATGCGGGTTGATGAACCTATGGAGACACATGGCAGGAGATCACGGGGTCGCGAACATGTTTTGAATGATCAAGAACTTTGAAATGTTGGCTTTGAAGAATGATTGTTGGGTCGAGACCCAGACGATTTTTGGAAAGGATTTTCATTTCATTAAATTCTTGTGATGGAAATGAGATTTGGGACTAAGACCCTAATGTTTAGAAAATGTTTTATAACTTTGGACTGAGGTCCTAAAAGACTTTTTTGTTTTCTAGAAATCCTGAGTTGATGATTCATTTCAAAGACTTTAATTTGTTTGTTTTCTTATCACTAAAACCTCTCGGGAATATTTGTTGAATGATTGTCATTATCCGATTCGTGATTGATGTTTGCGTGATATATTTTGTATGATTAGAATACCTATACTAGAAAATTTGAATTGCTAACCCTTTCAATGGGGGAAATATATTTCATGCATTTCAGGTATACTTAGATCGAGTGAGCGGTCACAGGATCGACATTGAAGATGATGAGCTGCAATACTATTCAAGAGATAGAGAGTTCGATTTATTTTATTTCGTTATGAGTGAGTTGTATTTCATTTCCGCTGTATTATATTTTGGCCCCTGCATGGGTACATGTGGTAATGTAGTTTGTTTCGATTTTGGTTCAGCTGCGGTGTAGTTTGACCTTGTCGGTCAAATGTTGTGTCATATTTTGGTGCCCAACCTGGTAGATCCTTGTGAGAAGGATCTACGGCGTGTGACATTCTCGGGTAATTTCTGGAGGTTTTACGGTGACAAGGGTACGACAAATATTCTCGATCGAGTTATGAGTGTTACAGATCGTGTATTTTAAGTCCTTAGGAATATATCTCGTTAGAGATCTTGACACATACACCCATACACATACACACACACAATATATATATATATATTATGTGTATGTGCGCGCGCGTATGTGTGCATGGGTGTATGTGTGTCAAGATCTCTAACGAGATAAGTTCTGCATATTCAGCTTTTATGGAATCTATCAAACTGATAAGGTAGCGAAATGTTATGGCGTCCATTATTTGAGATATATCCCCTCGAATTATGAATCTGATAGTGTTGAGAAAATCCTTACATCACTAGGTGAGCGTTGTATCTAACAATCCCATTTTTCTCACTGCACTTCCTTTTGAATGACCATTAACATTCTATATGTTTAATATGAGTAGGTGTAGGAACAACATGCTCGAACACCTTTTTTTTTGTCACAGAATCTAATTCGACTTGGATTGCTTTTCCTTTTTTTGGCCAGTCTTCTCAATGTCGACATTCATGGACAAAGCAAGGTTTGATATCATCATTTATTATAATTTTGGTTGTTACACGAAGATAAAAATATCATCAACGATGATCTCACGGATTCTGAATCTCACTTAAGCATCCATAGTTTACAGAGATCTCTTTATTCTTTGGAACGAGTACTTTATTTTCGATAATACTACCTCCGTTCTTTTATAATTACAATATTTGGACTTTCACGCTTGTGAATGCACAACTTTGATCCTTAATATCTTTAATTCTTTATTTTTAAAAATTATACGAAATTGATATTTTGAAAGTATATTTCGAGATGAATCTAACAAGATCTCACATGACTATATTTTTCTATATGTATAAATCACAAAAGACGGTAAAAAGAGAGTATGTGAATAGTGTAATAGTCAACACGTTGCAATAATGAAGTAATGAAGGAAGTATCGAATATCATATTTATATTACATATTATTTCAAGGCCCGAGCATTCACAGTTTTTATTTTTCGAGTGAAATTATTCTAAGTTAAAACATCCTATTTTTATATAACATATTGAATATCAAGTATGACCTAGGCTGGGTTATTAACATGTTAAAATGACTTGTACTCAAAATGTGCAATATATTTATCCATGATACTAACACCATAAAAAATTACATGTGCATTTCTTAAGATGGATTATATCTCACTGAAGCAAAATATTTGTTCGTATTTACAGAAATCAATACGAACTACTTTTTAATTAGTAGCATTGAACTATCATTTATAGCTTATTCGGTGGTGCATCCTAGCGTCAATATGTGGGGTACTATATGAGGTTGATTTCAAACAATGGGTTCATATGTAACATATTAAGATATCGAATTGATATCTATATAGTCAAGTTATCAAACATGTACGATCATTTAAAATGAATGATTTGTTGCCATTTAATCAAACACTTACTACGCCTACGCTACGTATTTGAATTATTTTTTCTCACATATTTTTATACTTCCACCAACAACCTAACACCGACCAAAACCACCACGTAACCACACCCTTATCGTCAAACCACCACCAATAAACCTCCATCGCTGGAATCTCGGGTCTCCTGTAGAATGTATTTCGAGCTTATAAGTAAGCTACAAACTCGGGTTTTGGGTTTGTGTTCAGATCTAGATATTTCAGTGGCCGACAGCGGTTATGGCGATGGTGGTGGGGTTTCGGTGGTCGAGAAGGTAGAACCAACGATGTGGACACCCTTAGCTCAATTCCTTTGATACTCATCAATATTGAAAATCCATCTTGGCAATCGATCCATTATTTTGGCTATAAAGAACTCGATGTCATCTTTATTTTTTAAAGATTTGGTGGGAATTGACAATTTTATTTTATAATGTTTTAGATATCTCATGGTTTGTAGGTATCTGTAGGCTATTTTGAATAGAAACGTTTTAGTTGTTTAATTGTTTATAAAAAAATTGTTTGAGATTTCAAGTTTGCTATGTCAGCGGCGGAACCACTAAAACAACAACGAAACCACCCAAGCTCGAAACACCACCTATTGAATTAATATTTGGTGGTGTCGGCGGCGGAAGCAGTTGATGTTGGCAGCAGTTCCGGTGGCTGTGGCGGCAGAAGAATCTGTTTTACTGGAGGTGGTTGGTGTGACCTGTTTTGTGGGTGAGTTGTGTGACTTTTTGGTTTGTTTATAAGGGAGTATAAATACCTCGAAGAAGAAGTTGAAAGAGTTAAACAATAAATATACTTTGTGTGGTATGACTATAAAAATTCTTTAAATTTAATAATGAGACTTTGACATGTTTTAATTGGTTGAATTAATTTAGTTTATGGCAATGAACAGGTATGTATACGTTTTTTATTCTTGCATTTTTTTTTAATTGTGGTTTGTAAAAGCTCTTTAAAGCTTAGAGATTAGCAATAAATTGATATGAATGACTCTAGCTTATGATATAAATGCTCACATTAATACACAAAACTCAACTTTTATATATACGAGGCATTCAAACCCGTGCGCTGCATCGGTTATTTATTTTCGATAAACTATTGAACTTTTGCTTATATCTGACCTGGTAGCATCAGTTTATTTGTAACTACCTTCTGATAAATGGCTTTGTTACATAACTTGCAAACTCGTGTGTCAAAGTCAAATATTAAGCTCTTCTACATAGTTGAAACTGGAAGTAGATTTTGCCAATATGAGTTGCACCTTTAGCTGTATAATAAGCCTTAACACAATTATAGCTAAGTTTGCTATATTAGTACTGTAATAAGGATTACAAAACTTGTTCAAATGTGGGTTTAACAATGTCTCATGGGGTTCAAGAAAGACAAATGGTTTAAAGTATACATGACAAATAGCTGCAACATCAGGCCTCTTCGAGCTTTGATGCAGAGATCCAGGCGCTTGCTGTTGGACTGATTTTGGCTTCCCAGAGATCGAAACATGTTTGGATTGAGCCTGATGCTGCTGCTGTGGTGACCCTGCTTTCATCTGGCCATCGGGGCTCTTGGCAGGTTCGTCACACCCTTATGCGTATCCGACATATTCTCCGAGATATTCAGTACATAGTCACTGGGATCAACATCCAAATGAATGACCAAAACGTCTACGATCTCAATACAAAAGTCCTGGGATCAACATCCCTCAACGAATAACCGATACGAAACTCACTACACGAAACCTCAATATATACAACAACTCAACATACTAATTATCCACATGATTGAACAAATACTTAGATTACCTCAAAGCCGAGGACCATATCCATCAACATCCCCCAATGAGACGATCAACACAACCATTAATACCAACAATAGTCCTTTCTAACAACATTGCTCTATGAATTATAAATGAAATGAAAACCAAACCATTCATCAAATATTATAAACTGAACAAGTAGAAACTTGCCTCGATACCGATACCACGAAGCCGTTACCAAAATCCATTGCCTTTGTCTACGAGCTCCTTAGCCCCGACCAAAAGAAATCTACGAACTCTTCAACCTCAACCGCAACACAACGGTCATAATCCACGATCAAAACATATCAACCTATTGAAGTAATCAATCAACAAACACAACGGTTCTACAATATCCCGATTAAACACATATCCAAACAAGCCGAACCAATCAAACACGAACTCAAAACCACAACACGATTCCACAATCCGAAAGATCATATCAATAATCAATTTAAACCAACAAGGGTCCAACATTACCGATTCCAAATTCAATCTTAAATACGGTTACAAGTTTCCTCCTTGTAAATTCATAATATAAACCAATTACCGGTTATCATTATCAATCCGGACGATCCGATTAATTCAACATCATAGATAACCATATTCCAAAGGTTTCAAATAATTCCATTATCCGAATTGAACACTTATTCAATAAGTATGAATTTCCAAATTCAAACATGAATAATAATTCTCATCAAACTCGAAATCATATTCGTATTCCTATACGAATATTGTACCAAGATACATAACTTAGTTCTAAATGTGAATATTCCATATTCATATCCAAAACACCAACACTTTAAAACGTATTCATCAAATCAATGATCAATTCATCTCGACATTAAGGATTTTATAACATATTCGATTCCAACTTCAACTCCAATTACGAAGACAAAACTCCTTCTTGTTCATACTTGTAAATTCGTAGAAAACAATTTACCGATTATTATCGTGAATAATCACATTCCAAATTATCCGAAATCCTTCCAAAATCATAACATGTAACTCAAGAGTTCTTCAAGAACACGAATTATCCAAATTCACGTTCATAATCCATAAAACAACATAACCCGATGTTTTCTAACATCTAAACAACCCTTAATCATAATTCAAGGTGTATATAATCATGTCCTTCAACATATACTTCTCATAACATCTTGGTTCGCAACAAACCACCAAGAACATCGAGAATACTACGATTCCATAATCATAACAACATAATCGAATCATTTGATCACCAATTCATTATCTTCCTTTAACAAAATTCCCATAATTACCACGAATCATCACAACAATATCATTTCAACCATCATTCATGCGAAAACGTGTAGAATTTTCCAAGTTCTACTCATTGAGACATTTCATCGAACACTTTGAAGACATAGTCCAATTCAATAGATTATTCAAAGGAATACTCGATTTCGATCCACAAAACTTCAAGAACAACGAATAATCTCAAGAATACAACAAGATTCCATCAATAATCTGAGTTAAAACGAATCAAATCGGCCAAGACATCAAGAAACTTCAAAAATATCCAAAACCAAGTGTTTAGGTGTTCTTACCTTGGATCCGGGTGGAAGATGATGTTAATCCATGATTCAAACTTCCAAAACATGTTGTTAGATGATGATCTTACTCAAATCCATCCACTTTTGCTGAAGGAATCTCGAAAAAACGAAGAAAAAATGAAAAATGCCGAAGTGACCCGGTCCAGGCCTTATATAGGCCGAGACCTGCCGGCACGTTACGTACGTAACCGGCCACTGCCTTACGTACGTAACCGGCCATGGCTCGCCATTGCCTTCTGCGGAACCCTTACGTGCGTATCGGCACTGGCTTACGCATTTAATCGCCCTTACGGCCGTAGAATCGCCATTGCCTTTACGTATTTAATCGGCCGATCTAGCCATCCCTGCGAGTCACTGCCGACCGTGATCGGCCATCCATGCGAATCACTGCCGACCATGCTCGGCCATCCCAACGAGTCACGTCCGGCCATGCTCGGCCATCCAGGTCATCTCGGCCACGACTCGGCCAGCCGCCCCGTAACGTACGTAACACTTAATCCGTTGCGTACGTAATACGTACGTTGACTTGCTACAGTATTATACTCGTATTACGTACGTAATACACCCTGTATAACGTACGTAACTCCATCCGTTGACTCACCTGTCCACATCTGCGCCGAAAGCTGCCGACCACGGGCCCCACTGTCCGATTCCTCTTGTTACGTACGTTATGTACACTATATAACGTACGGAAGCTAACACATTTTACGTACGTAAGCTCCAAGGCTTAACGTACGTAATGGCTTTTATACTTAGCCAAAAATCCAACTGTTCCTGTCCGACGTCTCGACGTACAAAATACAAACCTACGGCATACTGAATACACATACTGAATCCAAAGATATTCTCATACGGTATACCTGATATCCAAATCAGTTCAACCTGATACAACATATCCTGAATATATCTGTCAATCAAAAACGATAATCACACCAGTATAACTGTCTCGGTTCTCAATTTATTTTATCCACACTGTATAGATACCAAACTATACAGTATATCTCAGATAAAATAACGCGAAAAATTTATACTGAAAATTCGGGTATTACATACTACCCCCCTTAAAATAATTTTCGTCCTCGAAACTTGTGACCTGTCACCAACAACAGATAAATCCAAAACTTCCAACTCATCATGAAAACAATCAAGCGTCACCACAAGCGAAATAACCAAACCAATATACTTACAGGTGCGTGAAGCCGATGATCTCCCGTGATACTAGCACACGGCTCCCACACGAAGTCTCAACACAATCAAAACACACGAATATCACAAATAGCAGTTTGAAAAGATCTCAAAAATTTTGGAAACTCCAAAAATCGATTTGACTCAAAAGTCAAAAAACTCATTTTCAAAAATCACGCTACTACCGTACCGGTAGAGCCACATAACACACACGCCTGGGTTTCACAAAACCCAAGCTCCGATACCATCTTTTGTAACACTCCCAAAACCATCCGGGATATTACAGCGCCGTGGGTCCCGCGCCGGAACCCACCAGGCTAAAAACCGTTTACAAAACCAATTCAAAAGCGCCAAAAGGCCGATGACGGTAATATTTTAAATACTCAAATATTTTCAAAAGCATAATTTTGAAATACCGTCATAAAATACCATTTGGAAATACAAGGCGAAGTGCCAAATCTCAACAGTTTAAAATATACGTTAAGCCACAACTTAAACGTACCGATAAAATAATTTGGGAAAAGAGTTTAACGAAAATAACTCAAGTTCGTAAAATGCCCAAAAGGCCATTTTAAAATACACACACGAGTTGGTAAAAATACCAAAGAGCTATTTTGAAATATACACACGCAGCGGATAAATGCAGTTCAAAATACACATTTGCAGCGGAAATAAATGACCGGAATAGAATACTCAATTCTCCGAAAACAAGCCACAACCAGTATCACATCGGGAAGCTCATCCCTTCACGACGCTACTAGCTCGATCTCCGAGTACCTAAAAATAAAGCCCACGACGGGGTCAACCACAATACTCAATAATGATATCGATCGCATCAACATAAATAATTACATACCAATGTAATAATATAGTAAGAATACTACCAAAGTAATCTTACCGACATACCTTACCAATCCATAACAATCCATACTAAATCAATCCTTGACATATTCCACATTTCATATTCTCAAATGACGAAATGAATTCAACAACAATCATCTCTACTGTATTCCAAAAATACCGACAATCCTCAAAACATCATCATAACTCATAAGTGTGGAAATAATCCAACTGCCAAATCTCGTCCATCGGATTACACAACCAAATCTCAACATGTATAAACCAATAATGCACAACATATCGTAGATCAACTACCACATGATAATGATAACAAATCACGAAATATCGACATATAGTCCGAATGCTTATACGATCAATAACCGATCAACCGATAAATCAACCGAGAATATCATCGACATGATAACTCCAACACGATCAACAAAGGATCAACAATAATCGAGAATACCATCAACAAGGTAAATATCGAACGCAATCAATGAAGGATCAACAATAACCGAGAATACCATCAACAAGGTAAACTCAAATGATCAACAGAGGACCAACCATAACCGAGAATACCATCAACAAGGTAAACTCCAAATGATCAACAATAATGGATCTCAAGAAATAACTCCGATTGTCGAACATACCCTCGCGTATGAACAACCCGATCACAAACCGTCGAACATACCCAACCATAAATGGAGGATGAACGACCAAACAATATGGCTCAAAGATGGAAATCATAGTACGCCCGATCCGAATATGTGTCAGTGCACATGTCCACCCCATATACGGAATCCAGGATATACGTGGGACAATGTACCTAATTAGCCTCAACGAACTACGTCTCGTGTGCACAGCCTTTCACGGAAAATATTCACGCATGACTATATATGTGCCGGCTAAAATCCTACACAATATCCAATCGGAACGCAGATATGACTCCAGATATGTCACGATGCAACATGACAACGAAACTCAAAGAAACACATATCCAATAAGGATCAAAAGACTCACCGAAGTGAACAACAACAGACTGACAATGAAAAGTCGACACGACTAATCAATATCCAAACATCAATCCTGGGATCATCATCCCCAAATGAATGACCAAAAGGTCTACGATCTCAATACAAAAGTCCTGGGATCAACATCCCTCAACGAATAACCGATACGAAACTCACTACACGAAACCTCAACATATACAACAACTCAACATACTAATTATCCACATGATTGAACAAATACTTAGATTACCTCAAAGCCGAGGACCATATCCATCAACATCCCCCCAATGAGACGATCAACACAACCATTAATACCAACAATAGTCCTTTCTAACAACATTGCTATATGAATTATAAATGAAATGAAAACGAAACCATTCATCAAATATTATAAACTGAACAAGTAGAAACTTGCCTCGATACCGATACCACGAAGACGTTACCAAAATCCATTGCCTTTGTCTACGAGCTCCTTAGCCCCGACCAAAAGCAATCTACGAACTCTTCGACCTCAACCGCAACACAACGGTCATAATCCACGATCAAAACATATCAACCTATTGAAGTAATCAATCAACAAACACAACGGTTCTACAATATCCCGATTAAACACATATCCAAACAAGCCGAACCAATCAAACACGAACTCAAAACCACAACACGATTCCACAATCCGAAAGATCATATCAATAATCAATTTAAACCAACAAGGGTCCAACATTACCGATTCCAAATTCAATCTTAAATACGGTTACAAGTTTCCTCCTTGTAAATTGATAATATAAACCAATTACCGGTTATCATTATCACTCCGGACGATCCGATTAATTCAACATTATAGATAACCATATTCCAAAGGTTTCAAATAATTCCATTATCCGAATTGAACACTTATTTAATAAGTATGAATTTCCAAATTCAAACATGAATAATAATTCTCATCAAACTCGAAATCATATTCGTATTCCTATACGAATATTGTACCAAGATACATAACTTAGTTCTAAATGTGAATATTCCATATTCATATCCAAAACACCAACACTTTAAAACGTATTCATCAAATCAATGATCAATTCATCTCGACATTAAGGATTTTATAACATATTCGATTCCAACTTCAACTCCAATTACGAAGACAAAACTCCTTCTTCTTCATACTTGTAAATTCGTAGAAAATAATTTACCGATTATTATCGTGAATAATCACATTCCAAATTATCCGAAATCCTTCCAAAATCATAACATGTAACTCAAGAGTTCTTCAAGAACACGAATTATCCAAATTCACGTTCATAATCCATAAAACAACATAACCCGATGTTTTCTAACATCTAAACAACCCTTAATCATAATTCAAGGTGTATATAATCATGTCCTTCAACATATACTTCTCATAACATCTTGATTCGAAACAAACCACCAAGAACATCGAGAATACTACGATTCCATAATCATAACAACATAATCGAATCATTTGATCACCAATTCATTATCTTCCTTTAACAAAATTCCCATAATTACCAAGAATCATCACAACAATATCATTTCAACCATCATTCATGCGAAAACGTGTAGAATTTTCCAAGTTCTACTCATTGAGACATTTCATCGAACACTTTGAAGACATAATCCAATTCAATAGATTATTCAAAGGAATACTCGATTTCGATCCACAAAACTTCAAGAACAAAGAATAATCTCAAGAATACAACAAGATTCCATCAATAATCTGAGTTAAAACGAATCAAATCGGCCAAGACATCAAGAAACTTCAAAAATATCCAAAACCAAGTGTTTAGGTGTTCTTACCTTCGATCCGGGTGGAAGATGATGTTAATCCATGATTCCAACTTCCAAAACATGTTGTTAGATGATGATCTTACTCAAATCCATCCACTTTTGCTGAAGGAATCTCGAAAAAACGAAGAAAAAATGAAAAATGCCGAAGTGACCCGGTCCAGGCCTTATATAGGCCGAGACCTGCCGGCACGTTACGTACGTAACCGGCCACTGCCTTACGTACGTAACCGGCCATGGCCTGCTCACTGCCCAGTTCTGCCGGAACCCTTACGTACGTAACCGGCAGCTGGCTTACGTACGTAACTGGCCCTTACGGCCGTAACCGGCCACTGCCTTACGTACGTAATCGGCCAGTCCTAGCCATCCCTGCGAGTCACTGCCGACCGTGATCGGCCATCCATGCGAATCACTGCCGACCATGCTCGGCCATCCCAACGAGTCACGTCCGGCCATGATCGGCCATCCAGGTCATCTCGGCCACGACTCGGCCAGCCGCCCCGTAACGTACGTAACACTTAATCCGTTGCGTACGTAATACGTACGTTGACTTGCTACAGTATTATACTCGTATTACGTATGTAATACACCCTGTATAACGTACGTAACTCCATCTGTTGACTCACCTGTCCACATCTGCGCCGAAAGCTGCCGACCACGGGCCCCACTGTCCGATTCCTCTTGTTACGTACGTTATGTACACTATATAACGTACGTAAGCTAACACATTTTACATACGTAAGCTCCAAGGCTTAACGTACGTAATGGCTTTTATACTTAGCCAAAAATCCAACTGTTCCTGTCCGACGTCTCGACATACAAAATACAAACCTACGGCATACTGAATACACATACTGAATCCAAAGATATTCTCATACGGTATACCTGATATCCAAATCAGTTCAACCTGATACAACATATCTGAATATATCATCAATCAAAAACGATAATCACACCAGTATAACTGTCTCGGTTCTCAATTTATTTTATCCACACTGTATAGATACCAAACTATACAGTATATCTCAGATAAAATAACGCGAAAAATTTATACTGAAAATTCGGGTATTACAGACTATGCATGTTCACGGGTCGGACCCGTCGGGTCACTAGGTCCGACTCGCCGGGTCGTCGGGTCCAATAAGGGGACCCAAACCCTAACCCGGAAATAAAGACAACCCGCCGGGTTTAGAACTCGCTGGTCAGTGTCAACCCGCCAGGTCGTGAGTCTCGGTCGATTTTTTTATTTTTATTTTTTATTCGTAATATAAAAATTATTTTTTGAAATAAAATTGTTAATTTGTTATATAGTTTTTAATGAGGATAATATGGTTGTTTTTTTAAAAAAAGGGGAGTAAAGTAGGAATGGACTTAAATTAAAAAAAAATTCTGCACTGCAGAGTGCAGTGCACTACCGTTGCTGCCAGCAAGAGCACCGGCTCTATTCTAAAAAAAAGTCTACATGCATGGTGTGGGTGGGGCCGGGCAGAAGGGAATAAATGAAAAGAGAAATCGTAAAGTGTAAAGGCTGTACTACATAAGCTGTAGAAGACTAGAAGTAGAACAATTATTTTTTTAAAAATAGTCGACCCGGCGGGTCAGTGGCGGGTCGTGACCCGCCGGGTCAGCGGGTAGGAATTAGGTTGACCCTAACCCTAACCCACAACTCGTACGACCCTTGACCCGTATGACCCGTGACCCGACGGGTCCGGGTCGGGATAGGTTCCCGCGGGGTCGTAACCCGCCGGGTTCGGGTCGACCCTTGACCCTTGGACATGCTTACCCATGACCCGTTTATTTTATTTGATGGGAAAAAATGATACAAGGTATCAAATCTATTATTTACATATCAATCTCATATTTGTAATTCTAAATTACAAGTCCTAATAATCTATTTGATTTGTAATATGACCTTTGCTTCAATATTTTAACATGGTACACAATTATATATTAACTGTTTTAGCCTTAGATATTTAGTAATTAAATATATTACCAATACTCTAAAAAATTAAAATTATTTATTCCACTATATTGTTTTATATTTCGAGACATGGTTTAAAATTCGAGTGCGATTATAATCCACAATATCATTTTTAAAGTTTCAGGTTTTATCCAAAATTAAAATATATAAAATAAAAAAATAACACTAGGTGACTAAATCTAGTGAATTATTTGGGGAAATATCAAGTTTGATATATTTAATACTACTTTTAAAATTCTAGATTATGTTTTCTCGTTAAGAAAACAATTTATTTTTTATAGGGAAACGACATTATTGTCCCCTCTACTTTGCAATATTATCACATAGCCCCTTGTACTGTAAGTCATATATTTTTTGTCCCTCTAATATTATGCCGTTTATTAAATCAGTTATCTGACCGTTTTTAGGATGTGCTAAAGTTGTATGGGGGACCGATTTGATAAATGATGCGATAGTAGAGGGATTGAAAATTTATAATTTGTACTGCAAGGGGTTGTTTGATTACTTTATAAAGTAGAGGGAGCAAAACGGTCACTTTCCTAAGCTCTTATTGGGAAAATGAGTTTTGGACCGAGATCCTAACTATTTGTAAAATGGTTTTGTAAATTATGTACTGAAAGTCCCAAATTTTTCCATTTGTAAAACTCCCGAGATTCCTAAAATTGTTTTCAAAACTAATTACTTGTACTTTTATGTTTCTCAAGGTGATGAGTTGCAAAACATATATTGGGTTCCCATTGTAAGTGTTTGACGATATTTGATTTTTTGTATGATATTTACGGAATATGTTTTGTATTGCTCGTATTATCTATACTTGCACTAGAAATTACAACACTAACCTTTTTGAAGGTTGATATAATTGATGTATTCAGATGTTCATAGTTCGATGAGTAGTCAAATGATCGACATGTAGATGAGAAGATGCGATGCTAATCACATGGGAGTTATGCTTTTTTATTTTATTGCCAAAGTCTTGTGTTTTCTTTCCGCTGTTGTATTTTGACCCTTGTATCTGTATGTGTTGTAATTGAGTATTTTGAGTATTCCAATGAATATTCACTTCGGATCCCAATTTCATCCATTGGTTGTTTGACCTCGCAAGTCTATTTATTATGTCGTTTGACCTTGCTGGTCAAATACGTCATTGAATTGTATTGTATTCAACCTGGTAGATCCCCGTAACTATAATACCCAAAATTTTTATTTTTGATTGTCTTGAATTATTTGTCATTTTATGCTGAATGTTTTTCCATTGTTGATTAATTGGAACTATTTCCCAGTTGACTGACGTACGTTGAGAGTGTATTTTCGTGTTTACTTTTAACGTGGATTGTTTGGTGTGTGTAACGTGGTACTTCACGTGTGTTTGCTTCAGTTTGGATCATTGGTGTTGTAATGTTGGGTGATCGTTGTTTTCGTCGAGGAGTTTCATCATTACATTGAGTTCTTGGAGCAAAATTGTTGCCTGTCCAGAGTGCATTAGCGCACGCTAAGGGATGCAATTAGCGCGCACTAACTGAAGGACGAGACAGAACATACTGGATGTCAAGGACAAAAGCTGCTGAAATTAGGGCATTAGCGCATGCTAACTGCACTGTCTGGCAGAACGTACTGAATTCTTAGCCCGTTAGCGCATGCTAATGTGTAGACCTAGTGCACGCTAACTGCTCCAGTATATATACTAGAGCAACAGTCTTTTCCGTCATTTTTTCTTTCCCTTCTCTCCTCTCACGACGGCTGAGGCAATTTGGCTATGGGTGGGATGCTTGGACCGACTTTACTCTATCCAAAGGTGTTTTGGAAGGTCTTAAGTGATTATAACATCATCTAATCCATTGTTCTTCATCGGATCAAGATATTTTTCCTCAAATCTCTTATGTTTGACCTTTTGAAAAAAAATCGTGATTTTGAATTCTAAATCGATTTTGATGAATCGATTAGTGTTATGTGATGTTTTTGATCGCGTTCTATGTAATATCCATATTTCGAGGTTGTTTTAACGGATCGATGATTTAAGTGCTCTTTAGAAATCTTTAACATTTAATGGTCGATCAAATACTTCAATGAGTTTCCTTTGGGTGTTGAATGTGTTTACCGTCGTTATTAGTTGTTATTCTTGTAGTTGTTGTTGTATATTTGCGGAGGTTGTAGGTTTTCAGGGCTTTTTGGTCAAGCCGTGTTTGTCGGAGTATTCGGGTGTCGATTATCGAGGCAAGTATCTTATCTATACGAACTATATCTTGTGAGTTGAGGTTGTGGGTTGGATTGATGATGGTTATTTCATCTTATTTGAATGTGGTCCGTGTGAATTGTTATGAATACTTCGCTGTAGAGTCCTTGTTGCATTGATGTCGTTTCTTGAATATTTCTTGCCGTGAAACATGTCGATTGTGATGTTCTTATTGGTTAGTTAATACACTTGGATGTGTATTCCGATGAATTGTGAATTATTGTATTGTTATGAAGTTGTGATATTCATGATGATTGTATTGATTTGTTATACTCTTAGATATCTATCGTGTTGTATGTTGACCGGTGAGTATGTTATGTTGACTATTGTATTGCTAGGATGACGGTTGAAAGGTTGATATTGCGCTTTGTGTGTTGGTTGTGTAAAGTTCGTGATGATTGATGTAATGATCGACCATGTACATTATGTGTGAATCAATGTCAATGTTATGCGCTGTGTTGCTAAGTTTACTCGTGTGGGTTCGACGGGGCCTACGAGGATTCATGGCAAGGGATCATGGGATTGGAACTTACTATGTGATTTTGAGGTCCAACTATGTGAGTCTAACGAGGCCTACGATGATACATGGTAGGAGATCATAGGACCAGGACACAGCACATCCAACCGTGTGGGTTCGACGGGGCCAATGGTGACTAGTGGCAAGGGATCACCGAGTTGGGACTCGATGTTGTGATTATTGTGATTGTTATGTTTGGCTCAATCCATGCAGGTTATCGAACCTGCGAAGACATGTGGAAGGAGATCACGGGGTCACGAATATGTTTGATGTTTGATGTATTGTTTGGCTCAATCCATGCGGGTTGATGAACCTATGGAGACACATGGCAGGAGATCACGGGGTCGCGAACATGTTTTGAATGATCAAGAACTTTGAAATGTTGGCTTTGAAGAATGATTGTTGGGTCGAGACCCAGACGATTTTTGGAAAGGATTTTCATTTCATTAAATTCTTGTGATGGAAATGAGATTTGGGACTAAGACCCTAATGTTTAGAAAATGTTTTATAACTTTGGACTGAGGTCCTAAAAGACTTTTTTGTTTTCTAGAAATCCTGAGTTGATGATTCATTTCAAAGACTTTAATTTGTTTGTTTTCTTATCACTAAAACCTCTCGGGAATATTTGTTGAATGATTGTCATTATCCGATTCGTGATTGATGTTTGCGTGATATATTTTGTATGATTAGAATACCTATACTAGAAAATTTGAATTGCTAACCCTTTCAATGGGGGAAATATATTTCATGCATTTCAGGTATACTTAGATCGAGTGAGCGGTCACAGGATCGGCATTGAAGATGATGAGCTGCAATACTATTCAAGAGATAGAGAGTTCGATTTATTTTATTTCGTTATGAGTGACTTGTATTTCATTTCCGCTGCATTATATTTTGGCCCCTGCATGGGTACATGTGGTAATGTAGTTTGTTTCGATTTTGGTTCAGCTGCGGTGTAGTTTGACCTTGTCGGTCAAATGTTGTGTCATATTTTGGTGCCCAACCTGGTAGATCCTTGTGAGAAGGATCTACGGCGTGTGACATTCTCGGGTAATTTCTGGAGGTTTTACGGTGACAAGGGTACGACAAATATTCTCGATCGAGTTATGAGTGTTACAGATCGTGTATTTTAAGTCCTTCCGGAATATATCTCGTTAGAGATCTTGACACATACACCCATACACACATACACACACACAATATATATATATATTATGTGTATGTGCGCGCGCGTATGTGTGCATGGGTGTATGTGTGTCAAGATCTCTAACGAGATAAGTTCTGCATATTCAGCTTTTATGGAATCTATCAAACTAATAAGGTAGCGAAATGTTATGGCGTCCATTATTTGAGATATATCCCCTCGAATTATGAATCTGATAGTGTTGAGAAAATCCTTACATCACTAGGTGAGCGTTGTATCTAACAATCCCATTTTTCTCACTGCACTTCCTTTTGAATGACCATTAACATTCTATATGTTTAATATGAGTAGGTGTAGGAACAACATGCCCGAACACCTTTTTTTTTGTCACAGAATCTAATTCGACTTGGATTGCTTTTCCTTTTTTTGGCCAGTCTTCTCAATGTCGACATTCATGGACAAAGCAAGGTTTGATATCATCATTTATTATAATTTTGGTTGTTACACGAAGATAAAAATATCATCAACGATGATCTCACGGATTCTGAATCTCACTTAAGCATCCATAGTTTACAGAGATCTCTTTATTCTTTGGAACGAGTACTTTATTTTCGATAATACTACCTCCGTTCTTTAATAATTACAATATTTGGACTTTCACGCTTGTGAATGCACAACTTTGATCCTTAATATCTTTAATTCTTTATTTTTAAAAATTATACGAAATTGATATTTTGAAAGTATATTTCGAGATGAATCTAACAAGATCTCACATGACTATATTTTTCTATATGTATAAATCACAAAAGACGGTAAAAAGAGAGTATGTGAATAGTGTAATAGTCAACACGTTGCAATAATGAAGTAATGAAGGAAGTATCGAATATCATATTTATATTACATATTATTTCAAGGCCCGAGCATTCACAGTTTTTATTTTTCGAGTGAAATTATTCTAAGTTAAAACATCCTATTTTTATATAACATATTGAATATCAAGTATGACCTAGGTCAAGTTATTAACATGTTAAAATGACTTGTACTCAAAATGTGCAATATATTTATCCATGATACTAACACCATAAAAAATTACATGTGCATTTCTTAAGATGGATTATATCTCACTGAAGCAAAATATTTGTTCGTATTTACAGAAATCAATACGAACTACTTTTTAATTAGTAGCATTGAACTATCATTTATAGCTTATTCGGTGGTGCATCCTAGCGTCAATATGTGGGGTACTATATGAGGTTGATTTCAAACAATGGGTTCATATGTAACATATTAAGATATCGAATTGATATCTATATAGTCAAGTTATCAAACATGTACGATCATCTAAAATGAATGATTTGTTGCCATTTAATCAAACACTTACTACGCCTACGCTACGTATTTGAATTATTTTTTCTCACATATTTTTATACTTCCACCAACAACCTAACACCGACCAAAACCACCACGTAACCACACCCTTATCGTCAAACCACCACCAATAAACCTCCATCGCTGGAATCTCGGGTCTCCTGTAGAATGTATTTCGAGCTTATAAGTAAGCTACAAACTCGGGTTTTGGTTTTGTGTTCAGATCTAGATATTTCAGTGGCCGACAGCGGTTATGGCGATGGTGGTGGGGTTTCGGTGGTCGAGAAGGTAGAACCAACGATGTGGACACCCTTAGCTCAATTCCTTTGATACTCATCAATATTGAAAATCCATCTTGGCAATCGATCCATTATTTTGGCTATAAAGAACTCGATGTCATCTTTATTTTTTAAAGATTTGGTGGGAATTGACAATTTTATTTTATAATGTTTTAGATATCTCATGGTTTGTAGGTATCTGTAGGCTATTTTGAATAGAAACGTTTTAGTTGTTTAATTGTTTATAAAAAAATTGTTTGAGATTTCAAGTTTGCTATGTCGGCGGCGGAACCACTAAAACAACAACGAAACCACCCAAGCTCGAAACACCACCTATTGAATTAATATTTGGTGGTGTCGTGAAGCGATTGATGTTGGCGGCGATTGGTGGTGTGGCGTAAGAATGCATTTCTTGGAAGTGGTTGGTGTGACCTGTTTTGTGGGTGAGTTGTGTGACTTTTTGGTTTGTTTATAAGGGAGTATAAATACCTCGAAGAAGAAGTTGAAAGAGTTAAACAATAAATATACTTTGTGTGGTATGACTATAAAAATTCTTTAAATTTAATAATGAGACTTTGACATGTTTTAATTGGTTGAATTAATTTAGTTTATGGCAATGAACAGGTATGTATACGTTTTTTATTCTTGCATTTTTTTTTAATTGTGGTTTGTAAAAGCTCTTTAAAGCTTAGAGATTAGCAATAAATTGATATGAATGACTCTAGCTTATGATATAAATGCTCACATTAATACACGAAACTCAACTTTTATATATACGAGGCATTCAGACCCGTGCGCTGCATCGGTTATTTATTTTCGATAAACTATTGAACTTTTGCTTATATCTGACCTGGTAGCATCAGTTTATTTGTAACTACCTTCTGATAAATGGCTTTGTTACATAACTTGCAAACTCGTGTGTCAAAGTCAAATATTAAGCTCTTCTACATAGTTGAAACTGGAAGTAGATTTTGCCAATATGAGTTGCACCTTTAGCTGTATAATAAGCCTTAACACAATTATAGCTAAGTTTGCTATATTAGTACTGTAATAAGGATTACAAAACTTGTTCAAATGTGGGTTTAACAATGTCTCATGGGGTTCAAGAAAGACAAATGGTTTAAAGTATACATGACAAATAGCTGCAACATCAGGCCTCTTCGAGCTTTGATGCAGAGATCCAGGCGCTTGCTGTTGGACTGATTTTGGCTTCCCAGAGATCGAAACATGTTTGGATTGAGCCTGATGCTGCTGCTGTGGTGACCCTGCTTTCATCTGGCCATCGGGGCTCTTGGCAGGTTCGTCACACCCTTATGCGTATCCGACACATTCTCCGAGATATTCAGTACATAGTCACTCACATTTTCCGGGAGGGCAACAGACTGGCTGATTATCTCTCTGAGCTCGGCATGTCGTCCCTCCGTATTCAGACTTATACATATGATACTGCTCCTCTGTTTCTCCTCTATTTCATTCATATGGATCAACTTGGCTATCATTCTTTTAGATTTAGGTAATATTTTACCGCTTGATTTATTGCTATGAGCCCGAACATTAGCCCATTTTTTCTTAGTGGTGCACCTTGTATTTTTTAGCGGGCTGCTGGCATTTTAGTTTCTAGGATATGGTTTATGGCCCACTTTTGGTCATAATTCGTATGTGATGTTTTACCTTTCGGTCCGCACATTAGCCCACGCCTTTAGTGGTGCAGCTTGTATTTTTTTAGCGGGCAGTCGGCACTTCGTTCTTTAGATTTAGGATCCGGATTATGGCCCATTTTTTGTCATAATTTGGGACTTATTGCTTGTACTCTCGATATTTTCTTTATCTCACAGGTTGGTGGGTCCCGCCTCAACCCCCCGTCCAAAGTGGACGTTTTTTCTTTTTAAAAAAAATGCCTTGGGCAGCTAGTCTCGCTTTGTAACGCATGACCTCATTCTTATCATTGCGTTTACGAACAAAGACCCAATTATGTCTAACTGGTTTAATGCCCACTGGTACAGGCTCGATACGGCCAAATACCTCACGTTTAGCCATTGAGTCTAGTTCAGCTAGCATTGCATCTTTCCATTTAAGCCAATTGACTCGTCGTTGACATTCAGCAACCGAGCGCAGCTCAGCATCGTTGTCTTCAATAATTTCTTGAGCGATGGAGTAGGCAAAAGCATCATCGACTAGCGTGGACGACCTGTCCAATAGTACGTATTCACTCGTACATTGCATCGCGATTTCTTTATTCTCTGACATCAACAAAGTTTCCGACGCGTCCGTCGATTGTTCCATTGTTGATTCGAGGACATATCCGTAGCCAGAGAAAATCTCGTGTGATGGAGTCACTGTGTCGATAATGAGAGGATTTAGTGCATCCGTTCCTCTTCTCTTTTGAGGTTTGGTATCCTTTCTACCCACTGGTCTCCCCCTCTTTCGAGCAGGGATAAGAGCAACCGAAGCAGCCGTCCCACCACTAAGGTCGATGCCGGGGGCATCATTCCTTTGGGAGGCTGAACCTTACCCTATAACTGGGACTTCTAACCTTGCAGGAACATTTGCAGTGGGAATGGTAGATCTTGTCACTTTCGCAGTACCAGTAAAGTTGTCGGCATCGAATCCGCAACTTTCTGAAGACTTAGAATATGTTACACTTCCAGCTCAAATTGAGCCGTACGGGGATCTTGATGAGGCAAACAGGGAGCACACCAGACAATTTACTAGCGTTCAACTGAAATCGTTCGATTCCTCTCTCCCCCTAACGATGGGAAGTTTGTCTCATCAAAGTGACAGTCTTCAAATCTTGAAGTAAACAGATCTCCTGTCAAAGGTTCCAAATAGCGGATAATTTTAGGCGATTCATAGCCAACGTATACACCTAATCGTCTTTACGGATCCATTTTAGTATGTTGTGGAGGCGTAATTGGCACATAGACTGCACAACCAAAAATGCGTAAGTGTGAAATATCAGGCTCATATCCAGTCACCAACTGGTACGCACTAAACGGTTGAATGGCAGTGGGTCGAAAGCAAATAAGTATATCTGCATGCAAAATTGCATAACACCAGGCAGAAATCGGCAAGTTGGTGCCCAATACCAATGCTCGGGCGATAAGTTGTAACCGCTTAATCATAGCCTCAGCAAGGCCATTATGCGAATGAATATGGGGAACGAGATGTTCAACTTCAATCCCAATCGACATGCAATAGTCGTCAAAGGACTTTGACGTAAACTCACCAGCGTTGTCCAATATTAATAATGAGATTGGAAAGTCGGGGTGGTTAGCCCGTAAATTGATGATTTGTGCTAGGAGTTTAGCAAATGCATCATTTCTTGTGGATAGCAGAGCGACGTGTGACCATCGCATCGATGCATCAACCAGAACCATAAAGTATTTGAATGTTCCGCACTCTGGTTGAATAGGTCCACAAATGTCCCCTTGAATTCTTTATAAGAAGCGAATATTTTGTGTTGAGTCTTTAGCAAAGGATGGAGAAGGTAACAACTTTGCTAGTGAATAGGCTTTACAAAATGATTTATGGGTATTGGAAATTGCCATGGAAGCCTCGGGATTTACGAAAGATGCACCGTCAACCTTATCACGGCGTGCTATCTTTAATCCCGGTGATATGGTATCAGACTCACTCACATCAATGTCGATATCGAGTGGTGCTTCCAATCATTTTTTGGACTTGAAAAATGGATGACCATCTGATTTTTTCAAAATGCGAATCATCATATCGCGTCTAGGGTGACCGAGTCGGTCATACCATAGTTGGTATGCTTCGGAATCACAAAGTTCATGACTTAGAGCCTAGGATTCAATAACCCTTATTATAATCTGGTATAAACCACTACTTACTCATAAGTTTCTCGAGAATGCGACGTCTTCCGCATTCTGCCAGAGTAACACACAAAAATTCTATTCCATTCTCCCAGTGTGTATCAAGGTGACAACCGTTGGCACGGATGTCCCTAAAACTTAGCAAGGTTCGGTTTGCTCTTGGGGCATAGAGAGCATTTGTGACATTAATATGCGTACCATTAGGTAGCAAGAAATGAGCAGGTCCCCTCCCTTGAATTACTTGGGAGGAACCAATCATTGTTGTTACTGAGGATATATAAGGCACAATATCCTTAAATAATTGCCTATTCCGAAGAATAGTGTGGGTTGTTCCACTATCAGCAAGGCACTCAATTTCACCACGAGACATCTATAACAAGACATGAAACTCGATTAGTCTTGTGATGAAAGACATAGCGAAAACACATTAACTTCGAGTTTGGGGAAATTAGACCAAGTTGGTTAGGATCAAAGTTTAGCACAATCGCTGGAAATAATTCCCGCGTAGCTTGACCTTTGTTCACTAAAACAGCAATAACTCCTTCGTTAAGAAGTCTATGGACGAATGGTCAGTTGTTCTGGAAACTAGACTTCCGTATATTTCTGTCCACAGATCGTACACTTTCTGGATCATTAAACTTAGGTCTCAGTACTCTTTTCAAGTTGCTATTTTGGTATTTCCCTATTGTTGAGTGATAGAGCAAGGTTGAAACCTTTTTCAAAGGCATTATTGTTGATACAATACTATGACAATGATGGCCATAGAAGCGTTTAAACATTTCAAAACGCATCGGGGTATTCGATTTATATCTCGAGTAATGATCCTTTCGGCAACTCCAACTTGGTAGACTTGCAGAGAAAGTAGGAATCTCGGTACAGCTAAGGCTGTTTAAAAACTAGGGGTGTAACTGATGCGAGTCGAGCTCGAGTATTGGTATACTCGACTCGAACTCGATAATTATTTCTCAGGCTCGAACTCGACTCGAAAACTCGCGAGTAGTTAAAATCCAAGCTCGACTCGACTCGTTAGTATGTCGAGTCGAGCTCGAGTTTGAGTCGAGCCTACTCGAGTCGAGTGTTGACCGAGTTTTGACCGAGTCGATCTCGAGTAGTTCACGAGTTGACTCGTCTAGTTTACACCCCCACATAGTACCCTTTGGTAAGGGCACATGGCTAAATATATTAAAGGAGAGTCTTCCAACCTCCTTTAAAAATCTCATTTGAGTCACAATCATAATTATATGGGCGATATGGGACAAAGGGATTTGGCTTAAATTTATTACCCACTTGTGAGCCAAAATAAACAGCACCCAACCGATGTGGGAGAAGCTATTTTGCTTTTAACTTGTGTAAACACTTCAAACACCCTTAACCAATATAGAATAATTTCGATTTTTATTATCTAGTAATTTTAATTTTTCAACAATAAATTGCTATTTATTTTATTTAAAATAGAAATCTAATATGTATTATTAATTTTTTATTTTTTTGGCCAATTAATATTTTTTATTTTTTATTTTACAAAGTATATTATAAAAACTAACTATATATAAAAAAAATTCGAGTATCTCACGAGCTTATCGAGTCGAGTATTAGGTAGCTCAACTCGACTCATTAGTATGTCGAGTCGAGCTCGAGTTTTAGTCGAGCGCCTACTCGAGTCGAGTGTTGACCGAGTTTTGACCGAGTCAATCTCGAGTAGCTCGCGAGTTGTCTCGTCTCGTTTACACCCCTATTAAAAACCACTGATTCCGTTTGAACTTTCGAAGCATAAACAAATACCAAGGAGGATGCGCCTAGTCTTGATCAAAAGTTTTGATGAAATCCACCAATATACCAAATTAACCAAGAAATTCTTTACTGAGCAATTTTTTTGTAATAAACCAAACATGCTTTTGAAGGGAAAAATAAAATTCATTTTTTGCACAATCACAGCAATTAAAAGAATTTTATTCATCATGGCCAACTTTATTACATTCATAGAAAATTCGAAAGTAGTTCTCTAAAGAAAACTAGAAACAAGACAAAACATAATCAAAGCGTAAAATTAGTCAAACTACAATGATCTAGTCAAAGTCAGCAATATCCAGATGTTGGTCTTTGTCCGCAATGGTGAGAGGAGGGATCTCAATATGGTTCACCTCCGTATTCTCATTATATTCCTCCATGTAATTTGACTCTTGAGTCAAGTACTGTTTATAGTGCTTGTAGTAGGCTTGGATGTTCTTTGGCGCCTTGCAATTGCGGTAAGTATGCTTCTTTGAGCCGCAAGTATATCAATTCCGGCAATCCTTTGGAGTGGGTCCAATCCCGACGGCAGGAGGCGGTCCACATGGTTGGGCTCCACTAGGACCCGTGGCCGAGCCACCTTGCCTCTCCCACACATTGGAACGACGACCTCGTATTTTCCCTCACTTTCTCGAGTCATGCACCCGTGGTGCTTGCAAAAACTGAGTAGCATTGCCTTTTCTATTTTGTTGTGGTGCCTTCTTGTAGGTAGCCTGATTCACTTCCGGAATCGGCTTCGTACCAGCTGGGCGCGCATTGCTGTTGAGAATGGTCTCATGACGTCTTTCTTTTTTCGCGAGGTGGGAGATAAGGTCACTAAAATTTCTAATTCTCCCATCCTCATAGGCAACGCGCAGCTGATGAGCAATCACACTTACTCCCACGGGAAACGTGTTAAGAATCTTCTTGATCAAGTCTTGATCAGACTTCTTGACACCATAAAAACCAAGATCAGTGCGAAGATCGTGGATGGCTTGGTTATAGGCCTCCACATTTGCATAATCCAAAAACCGGATTTGCTCCCAATGAATTTGTAATTCGGGAAATCGTTGATCATGCACATTATTAAACCGTTGTTCGAGTGTATCCCATAGTTCTGTGGGGGTTTGTAATTCATGTAACACTTTTCCAACAACGGATGTATATGTCTACGCAAATACATCAGTGCATTAGCCTTGGTTTCCTCGCTCGGTTCTTGAGCGGTAGGCTCATTAGAGGGAAAGATGGTGGTGCTAAATCTCTTACCAACAAACGCCAAGCGAATGTTTGAGACCCACCTATGGTACTCCTTACCAGCATGGTCAAGGATGTCGAACTCTGGGTGAACATCGGAGCTTTGTGCCATCTACAAGATATAAACAAGAGGAAGTTAGTCTTGTTGGATTTTCAGTGACAATATAAACGGTCATAATCGATGCTTTTAAAAGCATGTAACCTAACCGTTACTCGATGTACTTCCCTTAATTATTGTTTAGTAAAGTCGACAAAAACGGTGATATCAAATCGCACCCAAATACGTGGTGTATGCAACAACCACAAGTATCGACTTTCAACAATTCTGTGACTCCCCCAGGACCATCACACAGTTTTCTTCGACACGCAGAGATACCGACTTCTCTCGCGGTCTCATCCCCTCAAAGTAGCGTGGGAGATAAAGAACCCAATAACCCATGTCCCCTCAAAAAATTCCCAAAACAGAGAATTGAATAGGGACAAATTCAGATAATTACCTCGAGTATAAAATTAGGCACGTGATATGGATGAATTTATAGTGTGCTTCGATCTATCGATTGGTGCTCGATGCGATGACGTGAAAGCGGGGGCGTAATTTTGACGGTTTCAGAAAATAAATTAAGTCGATATTTGGGTTTTTGGTCCGAGATTTTGAACTGGGTCGGACTGGCTGAACTGGATCGGGTCGTGGCTTTCGGAGCAGACGACTGGGCTGGAGCTGGTCAGATCGCGACTGGGCTGGATCGACAGGCACCGAACGACTAGGTTGGAGCTGGTCGGATCGCAGCTAGGCTGGATCGGCAGGCACCGAATGACTGGGCTGGAGTTGGTGGAATCGCGGCTAGACTGGATCGGCAGGCACCAGACGGAATCTGGTCGGCACAGGCGAGTTGCGGTCGTGGTCGATCGATCGGCAGTACCGTGACGGATCGACAGTGCACCGGGCCGAAAGGCGGTCGCGCTAGCCGATCGGCTGTGTACCGGATGGAATCGGAAGGTACCGGACGGATCTCGGCCGTGGATCGATTGACAGTACCGGATGGAATCGGTCGTCGGCCGGACTGGTCGACGGCTGCCCGGCTGTGGGTCGGCGGTGATCGGATGTGGTCGATCTGGGTCGATCGGTGTTCCGACAGGGATCGGCTGTGATCGGCGGTGGTCCGACGGTGATCGGCGGCGATGGTCGGCGGTGGTCAGCGGTGGTCGGCTAGGGTTTAGGGGCCGATTTTTTTTCCGAGCTACGTGATGATAACGTGTTTCAGAAGAAAGTAAAAGATTGTAAATATGAGTCAATCAATTGTATTCATAATACTGATAGAGGGGCCTTTATATAGGCATTACAATTAGAGTCCTTCCATACATAGGATTCCTAGATAAGGTAAGACATCTAATAGGATCCTACTACCTCTAGAAGGATCTAGAACCTTCCATTTTTGTATCCCCTACAACCAGTATTAGGTAAGACACCAATAAGGGAAGGATATCCAGGAACAGCAACAACGATATATAATCTTTCATTTTAGCTAGATATTATTAGGATACACTTTATGGATCTAGAATTCTCCATACTTCATATTCACATTGTACGATTTGGGGATCAAGATAAGACGGTGTGGGGAAATTCCACATCATCTCTCATCGTTCATTAGGAACATTGATGTTCTTATATCCATCACAATGGGAAGACTTTAACACTCGAAGTAATTATCCGTAAATCTAGCAGCAAATAAATTGTCTATCAAGGGATCTATATGTAGTGTATAACATATGGGGATTCATATCTGATATATATACCCATCATTCAGTGAGGACTCATTTTTGTATATTGTGGGGCCGCAATTATCAGGTTCGTACTCGGTCACCAACGGTAACACATGTAAGGTTAGTTAGCAGTGGGCTTCAACCAAATCAACATTTCTGCGTGCAAGATTGCATAGCCCCACAAATGAAAGAGGAAGCTTTGTGCGCATTACCAAGGTTAAGATAATCGGTTGTACTTTGTTAATTAACTATTCTGCGAGACCATTTTAGGTGTGACCATATCAGAACAAATGTTCTAAAATAAATCCCAAGGGAGATATAATAATTTCGATGTAAACTCTGTAGTATGATCAAGTCTGATGGACTTAGAAGGCTAATTTGGTGGTGATCCCTTAGTTTAATGATTTGAATATGGGTTTTAGCAAGAGCAGCATTTCTTGTGGATAATAATATTACATGTGATCACTTTCTCGAGTCATCAAACAGACCATGACCCGTTTATGTGGTCTGCATGGTGGTTAGATAAGTCCACTTATTGCTCTTGTAATTTGGTGCATAAAAATAATGATATAATAGTCTTTGCATTTGATGATCTAGTACACAACTCATATATGAGTAAACTTAGCTGAGCTTAATAAAAGAACCTTGTTCAAAAAGGGATGCTCGTGTGATAACTTTAGGACAATTACATCATCATTTAATATTGACTAAGTAGTGACTTAAATTAGTTAGCTATTCGCTAATTGATTTTACAAAGCTAAGTAATGATGGTTATAATCGCCAATGGCCTTATGGTCCAGCGGCACAGGTGCATGCCCTCCCTCCTTGAAGTCGAGGGTTCAAGTCCCGTTCGGGACATAGATGGAATTAGGAGTAATTTAGGAGTAGATTAGAGTGTGTGAGTTTGTCGTTCTACAAAAAATGATGGTTATAATCAAGACTTATCTGTATAATAGTTAAACAACTTTAATACATACTTCAGGCAATATAAAGTGAAGGTTATACGAACACAATCAATTCTCTATTTTTTTGTGGTAACTATTAATTGGTTCACATATCCTTGAAATTCAGTGACGCTCTTCTAGACCGTTTGAGAATATGAGTCCCGATAACGGTAATCTATCGCTAGTAGTCAAATGATCCTTCATCGTATTGAATTAGTCTGATATGGTCGTCTTAGAGGTATGGATATACAATACACTTTCGAAAATATCTCATATATTTGAGATAGACAATGGGTCTTCCCCATAAATTTGCATATTCATATATTTAATTCAATGGACCGCATTTCTAAACTGAATCAAAAAAACATGTTCCAACATGACCATATTACTATAATCCGAAATCACAAATCACCATAAAACTATCTAATTATCATTATTAAATTGTAATTACATGCATATCAAATGTGTAAAATCTGCCACACAATTCTCTCAGTCAGTTTTTAGCGATGTTGGAGATAATAATGATCAACACTCAATTGTAAATATGAAATATATGAGGAACTTCAAGTAGTTCGGTAACATTAATTGACAAAGTATTGATATATGGTTGATCAGGTATGATAAATTTATAAAGGAACTTTATAGTTCCTTATGGCACAATCGAAACTCCAGGTTTAATATTGTATACGAAATACGGGTTCATGTATGAATATCAATTTCAACGATTACATGTAATATCACACACGCGCATAACACAACAAAAGTATAAGTAGATAATACATATATTCTAGAAGAAAAGAGCAAAATTTATAGTGGTAACAAATGACTTGGGCATGTACCAATTCCTCTATTGTGTATTGAATGACTAAACACAACTTGGTTACTTGACCGCACTTGAAACAATTAAATTACGACAAATGACGATTCTCCGAGTATGGCCAACACGACTACAATTGAAGCATGGTTTCACACCGCTTACATTACCAGCTGTAGAAGTAAAACGTTTGGTCTGCTCAAATGAACGAGTGGTCTTCTTGGAAGAATGGTGTAATACCCCTAAAAATTATACGAGAATATCACACGCCGTAGATCCTTTTCAAAAGTTCTACCAGGCTAAATACCACAAGACAATCTAATGTTTAACCGTCCAGGATTAAATTACGTAGCGACACGGAACGATAAGGTCGAATAATCACAATACATGGACCGACAAGGTTACACAATGAAATCATGACCGAAAAAAATCTCATTACAGCACATACCCATGCAGTGGTCAAAATATACTATAGCGGAAATGGATACAACTTAACAATATAAACCATAATTAGACTCTTGATTGATTAGTATCACAACTTGTCATCTTCCATGCCGACCCTGTGACTGCTCCTCGAACTAATATATCTGAAATGCATAACAAATTCCCCCCATTTAAGGGGTTAGCAATTTGAATTTGCTATTAAAAGTATCATAACTATACAAAATATATCACATAAACAACAATCATCAATCAGGTAATGACAATCATTCAACAGATTATCCCGAGAGGTTTTAATGATAGAAAACAGATAAACTAAAGTCTTTGAAAATGAATCATCAACTCGGGAGTTTTAGAAAATAAAAAAAATCATTTATGACTTAAAGTCCGAAGTTATAAAACCTTTTTAATACGTTAGGGTCTCATCCCCAAATCTCATTTCACATCAAAAGAGTTTTATAAGACGGCAATCCTTTCCAAAATCGATTGGGTCTCGGCCCAACAATCGTTTATCAAAACCAACTTTTCAAAGTCCTTAAACATCCAAAACATGCTCCAGACCCTGTGGTTTCTTGCCATGTGTCTCCGTAGGTTAATCAACCCACACGGATTGAGCCAAACAATACATCAAACATCAAACCTGCTCGTGATCCTGTGATCTCCTGCCACATATATCTGTATGTTCGACAACCCACACGGATTGAGCCAAACACAACAATAACAACAATCACAACACTTAATCCTGACTCCATGATCCCTTACCAAGAGTCACTACAGGCCCCGTCGAACCCACATGGTTGGACGTGTTGTGCCCTAATCCCAGATCTCCTGCCATGTGTCATCGTAGGCCTCGTCAGACCCACATGATTGGACCTCGGCACCACATACTAAGTTCCGATCGCTTGGTACCTCGCCATGAATCCTTGTAGGTACCGTCGAACACACACGAGTGAACTTAGCAACATAGCACACAACATTCACATTGGTTCACACATAATGTACACGGTCAATCATTACACCAATCATCACGAACTTACACAACCAACACATAAAGCACAATATCAACATATCAACCATCACCACAAACAATACACAATCAACACAACATATCTCACGATCAACACACAACACAATACACATTCAAATGTACAAACAGTCCAACACAATTATCACAACCAACACAATTCCACAACAATGGGCATTCTAGAATAACATAAACACCTCAATCATTCATGATAAACAATTCCTAACCAATTAACATGAACTATGTTCAAGAAGGTAAAATAATCATCACAACCCAACACATTACTTTCGTTTTCAAGATGTAAATTGTATATGCAAGATACTTGCCTCAGAATAGACTTGAGAATACTCCGACGAACACAGTACGGTCGAAAAATCCCAAAAACCTACAACCTCCACGATAGAACAACAACACAATCATTACGAGAATAACAACTAATAACGATGTAAAATGAACCCAACAACCGAAAGAAACCCATTGAAATATTTAATCGACCATTAAATGTTCAAGGTTTTTCAAGAAAACTCAAATCATCGACCGAATTAAAAAAACTTGAAATATGGATATACAATCCATAAAGCACTATCAACAACATCATATAACACTAACTTATTCATCAAAATCGAGCTAGAATTCGAAAGAAAGAGTTTTTCCTAAAAAGACAACTCTTAAGAGATTTGAATATAAGTACATTGATCCGACGAAGAACAACGAATTAGATGATGTTATAATCACCTAATGTAACACCCTGAGATATTCAGGATTATTACAACGCCGTAAATCCTTGATATAAGGATTTACTAGGCTAAGACTTTAAAAACAACATTATTAAATACCAACTGTAAAATTTATTATTACACCACACGTCTGAAAATTACAACTCAGCCAACACCCGAAAGTAAACCCCAAAAGACAAACAAAACAACAGCGTACTCGAGTACTTTATTAAAACAAAACACAACTGTCAAACCATTCCGACCGTAACATCACTCTGCACCCTCGTCATCATGTAGCTCTAGTGGTTGTTTTCCCGTCCTCCTGTATCCTGAACATAAAACAAATGTCCACCCCGAAGGGATTAGCACAATTATGCTAGTACAAGTACGATAATTATACAACAACATATTATTCAACATCTCAAGAAGAATAAGACAACATCATCAATGATAAAAATAACAACGAGTCTCTACTACGAGAAGACTCAAAATACCATACACAACATGATAAGCACAACATTACATCACAACATACACATGGTAATTCCGATGATCCAGCGTTCACTACATAGATCTCAAGATGATCCCGTCAGACCATCACGAGGTGAAAAACCTGTCCAATGATCCAGCGCACACTAGCATAGATCCCAAGATGATCCTGTCGGACCAACACGAGGTGGACATACAACAACGACACGTATGCACTCCAACATGTATAACACCAATACTTAAAACATAATTAAAGTACTTGCCTTTGAAAGATGGCAAGAAATAAATACTTCAACGACTTCAACAAACTCGAAGGCCACTCCTTCGATCAACCGTTCGTAAACTTCGAACCTTACAGAAAAGAAAATAATGACAACTCAACTTACGTAACAATACTATCACACGAACATTCTAAACGTTTCAATAGTGATCGAGTATAACCATCATTGTTCGACCGATTCCCGGTTAACTACTCAAAGAACACTACGTCGAATGAATACCATACTACATGCGAAATGAAAGGTCATAATGGGGATAACACTTTGATGTCTACGGGTTTCCAGCATATTCAAATCATTACAATTCACTTTCAAATATGTCTAACTATTTCTAATGCATGTGTCGGTTATCTAAACGAATTCATAATCATAAAAGTACGTTCAACCGAATTTCTAAGTTAATCCCACTTATGATTCTCATTCTTCTGCAAGTAAATTCATCTAATCCAGTTCTACATTCACCACGATTGTTACAACATGATCATACCGTTCTAACCATTCATATGAAGATTATCAATCCAACAATCTTTACAAACCCTGGATTATAATTGAAGAACGATCCCTACGTTCATCATCTCGAATTCACCTAGTCTAAGTGATAACATAATCGATTCATTCATCATTTAATCATCACGAAATCATCATCAAGGCGGGTTAAAATCTTCTAAAATTATATCCTTATGATAAGCATAATCTAGGTTCAACTATTACCAATTAAAAGTCTACGTTCATCCAATCCAATCTTTTTAAACTTTTTGTTTGATTCATAATTATCATAACAAACTCCATAATCTCAGTTGCATGTTCATAATCGACACTAAGGATATGAATTTCAGGTGGTTAAAGCATCACATACCTTACTACAGAACGAAATGACAAGACACTCGGTGAAACTCAACACCGGGAGCTTGAACACCAATCCACAAAAGTCTATGATCTTCAAAACCAAGTTGAGAGGCTGATACAAGGAATTTATAGGGTTGGGGAACTCTCAAGTTTGCAGAAATCGAACAAGGGGTGGAGGTGAAATGAAAAGAGATCGATGTCTATAATTAGAGTTTTAAACCTTACATACGTTATCCACAAGACATTACGTACGTTAGCGTCTAACGTATGCTAGCAACAAATCCTTATGTACGCTATCGTCAGGCAGTAGCTCACTGTCTCGTTATTTATCCTCCATAATGTACGCTAACAACACCTTTACGTACATAATTTGATCAACATAGCGTGCGTTATTCTACCCTTCTTAACGTACGCTATGCTTCGTTGACTTGCTTTAACAAAAAGTTATCTAGGTTCATGCGTGCGATCCGACAATATCCTCATCTGGCCCCGCACGACGACCACACCTTATCTGCCTTGACCGCCTATTACGTACGCTATGTTTCAACCGTAATGTATGTTACCTGCAGTTCATATGTAAAACTCTTAACGTACGTTGGTGTCATGCAGAAGCATGAATTGACAAACTCCACAAGATATGATCATGAATATCTGAATACGAATACGGAAAAATCACACTTCGATTATCAATACGACATAATCAAATACCACAAGGTTCAAATACATATGAAAATACACAATAATTATCCAGGTATTACATAATCCCCCTCTAGAAAGAAGTTTCATTCCAAAACTTAAGAGATAAATAGTTCCGGGTATCTAGGCTTCATACTATCTTCCGTCTCCCAAGTTGCTTTTTCGACTCCATGTCGTGACCACTGAACTTTTACCAAGGAGATTGGTTTATTTCTCAGTTGCTTGATTCGACTCTCAAGTATCTTGATTGGCTTTTCTTCGAACGTGTCATCGCTAGCTACTTCGATCTTGCCAAAGTCGATGATGTGACTGGGGTCCGCTACATATTTTCATAGTTGCTATACATGAAATGTGATATCCCACATCGACTAGCAGAGAGCAGGGCGAAGTGCCTTATATGTGCATGCGGAACTCCAACTATTATTGTAGGTGAACTCAATCAATGGCAGATGGATTTCCAAATCAGTCGACCAATCTAAGGCACAGGCCCTCAACATGTATTCTACTATCTGAATAGTCCTCTCGGACTGTCCATCAGTTTGAGGATGGTAAGTTGTGCTAAAGTTCAGCTCAATTCCCAAGGCTCGATGAACCGCTTTCCAAAAATATGACACGAAGCGACCATCTCGATCTGAAATAATGGTCTTCGGTGTACCATGTAATCATACTATCTCCACAATAAACACTCGTGCCAACCTCTCTGGTCCCCAAGTATCCTTAATGCCCACAAAATGAGCCGATTTGGTTAGGCGATCAACTATTACCCAAATCATATTCATTCTCGTCCTGCTCTTTGGCCTATTGGTGATAAAGTCCATTGATATATCTTCCCACTTCCATTCAGGAATCGAAAGTGGCTTCAACATTCTGATGGGTCGCTGATGTTCGATCTTAACCTGCTGATAGGTTAAACACTTCGAGACATATTCCGCCACATCATTCTTCATGTTGCCCCACCAAAAATTCTGCTTCAGATCCTTATACATCTTAATGGTGCCTAGGTGAATATAATAGGCGTACTGTGAGCTTCCTTCATGATTGTATGCTTCAAAACATCAATATCGGGAATACAAAGTCGAATTTAGAGTCTCAAAACTCCATCTTCACGAATCAGAAATCCTGGGTCCTTTCCCTTGCCCACTTCATCACATGACCGAATCATCAGAGGATCGTCTAATTGCTTAGATTGATTTCTTCGATCAACGATGAAGTTAATTCCATCACACATAATTGTCCTTGAACGCCTTATAACCATACTTCAATTCCTTCATAGATCAATTCTTGCTGTACGCTGGATTGGGACGTGAGCGTCTCCAGCATTCGAATAGAAACGGGTTTGCGGCTCAGTGCATCAGCTACTACGTTCGCTTTTCCTAGATGATAAAGAATTTCCACGTCATAGTCTTTAATCAGTTCCAGCTATCTCCTCTGTCGCATGTTCAACTCTTTCTGACCGAAGATGTATTTAAGACTCTTATGATCTGTGAAGATCTGACAGTGGGTCCCGTACAAATAGTGTCTCCATATCTTCAGGGCGAAAATAACAGCTGCAAATTCCAAATCGTGTGTTGGATAATTAACATCATATGGCTTCAACTCCCGTGAAGCATAGGTGATCACCTTCTCATTCTACATCAGTACACAACCGTGACCTTGATTTGAAGCGTCACTGTAAACTATGAACCTTTCAGTTCCTTGGGGTAGTGTTAGAACTGGAGTTGTCGTCAATCTCTTCTTCAGTTCATCAAAACTGGCCTGACACATATCATTCCATTCAAACTTTTGGGTTTTCTGCAGTAATCGAGTAAGTGGACGGGTAATTTTGGAAAACCCTTCTACGAACTGATAATAATATCCAGCAAGTCCTAAGAAACTTCTGACTTCCTTCATGATCTTAGGAGACTTCCATTCCAAAATTGCCTCGACTTTCTGGGGATCTACTCGGACCCCTTACACTGATACCACGTGACAAAGGAACATGACTTCCTTTATCCAGAATTCATATCTAGAAAGTTTGGCATATAACTGCTTGCTCCTAAAGAGGTTCAAACCGATCCGTAAGTGCTGCACATGCTCTTCCAGATTCTTAGAGTAGACCAAGATATCATCTATAAACACAACTACGAATTTGTACAAGTACTCTATGAATACTCGATTCATTAACTGCGTAAACACAGCAGGCGCATTAGTGAGACCAAATGGCATTACTACAAACTCATAGTGCCCGTAACGAGTTCTGAATGATGACTTCAGGACATCAGATTCTTTAATCCTCAACTGATGGTATCCCAATCTCAAATTGATCTTCGAAAACACTGTCGCTCCTTGCAACTGGTCGAACAAATCATCAATATGTGGCAACGGGTATTTATTCTTGATCGTCATCCTGTTTATCTCTCGGTAGTCGATGCACAGTCAAAGCGATCCACCTTTCTTTCGAACAAATAAAACTGGTGCTCCCCAAGGCAAGAAACTTGGATGAATATAGCCTCTGTCCAGCAATTCTTCCAATTTCTTTTTCAGTTCATACATCTCGGTAGGTTCCATTCAATATGTCGCCTTAGAAATCAGTGTAGCTCCCGACTCTAGCTCGATGGTAAAATTTACATCTCGTTGTGGAGGTAGTCCAGGTAATTCATCAGGGAACACGCCTGGAAATTCGCTCGCAACATGAATAGATGAAAGCTCTACTCTTTCTTCTTCTCTCTTCATCGCATAACACCAGTACCCGGTGCAACCTTGCTTTAGTAGTTTGACGGCTTTCCTAGCTTTGATCATTTTCCTTGAGCTTCCTGGTCTCTATCCTTCGAATAATAATTTAGAACCATCTTCGGCCATCATCGAGATATTCCTCTTCTGATAGTTCATAATAGCTTCATAACGGCTAAGCTAATCATCTCTGAGAATTAGATCGTCTCTTTGTATCTCTACTACAATCAGATTTGAGGGCCACTCTTTGCCTCCAATTGATACAGGAAAATCTCTAGTTTCTAAATTCCCCATAATTCTTTCCCCTCTCGGTAAACCCATAATATAAGGCTCACATTCATGAAAATAAGAAATGTTCAACCGATTAACACAAGACAATGATATAAACGAATGTGTAGCTCCTGTATCGAACAAAACATTAACTGGTTGTGAAAGTATCTGAACGGTACCTGATGCGACAGCTGCATTCTAATCGTCTGCCCTTATCATCTTATAAAGGCGTGGATGAGCAGATCCATCACTCGATGCTTCTTTTCGGTTGTACTGTCCTCTGCCTCTACCTCAGCCAAAATTCTGGGGTGGCTGAACACTCTGTTGCGTCTGAGGGACACTCGCCTCTTTCTGAACTGGTTGCGAAGTACGGGCTCCAAAAGATTTTGCAGCCTCTTCACAGAACACCGCATGATGTCCTTCTCATCCACAATCATAACACATCATGGAGGGAAGTTAGCAATCACGTCGATAATGTCATGCCCAACCACAGTTAAAACATTTCCTGGCTGCATCTGTCATTGCTGATACTGATCTGGAGTTCTTTCCACCTTTGGAGGGATGCGGAGGCCTCTTGAATGAATGAAAGGATAATTGGGTTTTGTGGGCCCCGCTACTTTTGTGCTCTGTAAAACCACCAGAGACTTTCTGTTTCTTGGACTCAGAGAACTTTCCATAGCTGCTTCTTTTATTTCATACGACAAAGCTTTGTCTTGATACTGGCGGAGAGTGGTGCATTCAAAACGTGACATGTACCTCTTTATCTCCGGCTTCATTATCATATCAAAGTGAATCATCATTTCTGCATTGGTTCTGACCAGGTGTCGAACAAATGCCAGCTGCTGATTAAACGTCTTAATCGTTTAGGCCACAGATATGTCCGACGGTTGCACGGAGAAGAACTCTCGAACCTTAGCTTCCCTCACCGATCGAGGGCAGTATTGGGCTTTCATCATCAGTTTGAACTCTCCCCAATCGGCATCATGATCAATAGGTAGGATGGCTTCCCACCGCTCGGACGCTTCTCCCGTCGGGAAATATTGGGCAATGGGGCTCTCCGGTCATCCGGGCAGTTAATCCCTACAAATACTTTCTCTAGCTCTCTCATTCAGTGATCCCATGTCGGAGTCTCAAAGAAACCATCGAACTTCGGTGGTTGCATCTTCGCCACCTCCTGTAGCCATCTATCTCCTCGATTTCCCAAGTCTGGGACGCCTTGCTGTCTCTCTCCGACTGAAATCCTACCGCCACTTGCATTCTGTCCACAACTTGAGTAAATTGGGTCATTTAGTTGACCACCTGACAAAGGATGTCGGGAACAGCAGATTCGGCATTTGCGTCCACGGTTTTCTCTCGTTCATTGTTGACAGACTCTTGTTGTTCGCCAGAACTGGGAGTTAGCCTGATTTGACAACGAATCAGGAACAAAGGGTGAAGCTTCCATCTCAGCATTTCTACGTCCGCGTCCATGATGGAGACCACGTTCACGCCCTCCTCTCAACATACTATAAGCATAAATACTCAATATACATGGAACAATATCGTCCCAACGTTCAATTATGAAAAGGGTATAACATGTAAAGGATAAGATAGAGTTTAGGAAAATTACAACCACCATTCACACGAAGACGTAGGCCGTACAGTGATGTTATTCGCGGCCGGTTACCTCAAAAGACACATATGAACCCTATTTTAATGCAACGGCCAAGATATCCATAATCTTAGCTCCGATACCATATTCTGTAACACCCCAAGATATTTAGGATTATTACAGCATCGTAAATCCTTGATATAAGGATTTTACTAGGCTAAGAATTTAAAAACGACATTATTAAATACCAACCGTAAAATTTATTATTAGATCACATGTATAAAATGTACAACTCAGTCAACACCTGAAAGGAAACCTCAAAAGACAAATAAAATAACAGCGTACTCGAGGACTTTATTAAAACAAAACACAACTGTCAAACCATCCCAACTGTATCATCACACTGCACCCTCGTCATCATGCAGCTCTAGTGGTTGTTTCCCCATCCTCTTGTATCCTGAACATTAAACAAATGTCCACCCCCGAAGGGGTTGGCACAAAGATGCTAGTACTGTAATACCCGGTTGTGGATTCATTGATTATCATTCAGTAATTGTCACTCAGAAATTTTTCACTCAGTAATAATCATTCACCATTCATATTCATTCAATTATGTTCACCGTTCGGCGTACTTTAGAATTATGTATCAGTTGTTATTCGTCATTCATCACTGTTTGGGATCGAGACGAGAATATTTTCATCATCATCATCGTGATTGGTAGCCTTGTGTTGGGAGTATCATTATTGCATATGATTGGACTTAATCATACTCATGCAAGTTATGTGCGTCGGATCATTCATCATTCGTATCAAGGAGGCAGAGTTTTTGCATTTTTTCTCTCCAGCTGAGAGTTACGGCCGTAACCTATCATTCATTATGGCCGTAACATGCGTTCGTTAGTTCAGGGTGTTTTGGCCGAAGGTAACTTACGGCCGTAAGGTTGTCCTTGTTACGGCCGTAAGTCGGGAAATTGGTCAGTATGGGTTTTTTAGACGAATTGTAGTTACGGCCGTAAGTAAAGGTTGTTACGGCCATAAGGTCGTTGACTTTGGGAAGTTACGGCCGTAAGATGGTAGAGTTACGGCTGTAACTCTGCGCAGTAATTAAGGAATTGGACGAATGTTTTACCCTCACTTCATCATTTCATCAATTGAGTCCGAGAGAGAGAGAGAGAGAGAGTCTTGGGAGAGGATTTCTCATCATCAAACACTTGTATGTTCATGTTCTAATCATCAATCTCCGATTATAGAGCTTGGGGAGTCATTTTAACACGAGTTCAATGGATCGAAGAGTTTGGATCTTCAAAGGTAATTTCTCCAAAACCTTAGAATTTGATTTTGAGATGGAATATGATGTTTTGGATGTTATAATCATGATATGTATAAGGATATACATGTGTTTATGAGTTTCTATAAATTATAATTGAATTGTTGGAGGATTATTCAAGAAATTTCGAATGTTGATTTTGGAATTGGGGGTTCCGATTAGATGTTGTAGTAATTTCAAATTGTGTATTCCTATGAGAATATTGATTGTATATAAAATGTTTTGTTGTATTGAATTATTCATTGGAGGTTTGGAATCGATATAATCGAGATTAGTTATAAACAATTGAAGATTTTTTACAACGTGTTTGTCGAATTGCCCCAATGAGTTGGGTAGTGTTGTATCGACCTTTTGAGTTGATTTTGTTTATACATGGATATGTATATTAAGCGAATCGTTGGTAAGTGTGTTATTCAAGGTTGTTCGAGCGGCCAGTATTTTCATTAAGGACGTTGATCGTGGAAGGACTTTCTCGCATTCGGTTTGAGGCAAGTTTTATACTTGTACTAGTCAATGAGATTAATGTTATCATATATGTGTTTGAATGTGTTGTATCGTTCCGAGACTTAGTCTCTTCATGAGTTCATTGATATTAAGGGGATCGTTCGATATGATACTCTTCGGCAATTATGCCAAATGTTTACTATTGTTCATTAAAGGCCGGTTCAAGGCATTGAGATATTCATTGTTAATGTTATTGTCGATAGCCGGTTTGCGGTATCGATGTATCGATTGTTGTTGTTAATATTGATGTCGATCTAAGACATTACTGTAATCATTGTTATTAATGTTGGCGTCCTATCATTCATGTTGTATTGGCCGATTGAACGCATTGGCGTATTCGTTCTCATCTTTGTCGTTGGTAACCGATTAAAGGTGCCGAGACATTCATTGTATCATTGTTATCGATTGGCCGTTCTAAGGCAATCGAGGTGCCCAATCATTCTTCGTATCATTGTTATTGATTGGCCGTTCTAAGGCAATCGAAGTGTTCAATCATTCATGGTATTATTGTTATCGGTTAGCCATTCTAAGGCAATCGAAGTGTTCAATCATTCATGGTGTTACAAGTACAAGTACGGTGATTATACAACAGATTATTCAACATCTCAGGAAGAATAAAGACAACATCATCGACGAAAACAATAACAACAAGTCTCTACTACGAGAAGACTCACAATACCGTACACAACATGATAACCACAACATGACATCACAATATATACATGGTAATACCGATGATCCAACGTTCACTGCATAGATCCCAAGATGATTCCATCGGACCAACACGAGGTAGACATACAACAACAACACATATGAACGACAACATGTATAACATCAATACTTAAAAGATAGCTAAAGTACTTGCCTTTGAAAGATGGCAAGAAATAAATACTTCAACGACTTCAACAAACTTGAAGGCCGCTCCTTCGATTAACCATTCATAAACCTCGAACCTTACACAAAAGGAAATAATGACAACTCAACTTACGTGACAATACTATCACACGACTATTATAAACGTTACAATAGTGACCGAGTATAATCATCATTATTCGGATGATTCCCGGTTAACTACTCAAAGAACACTACGTCGACGAATACCATACTTCATGTGAAACGAAAGGTCATAACGGGGATAACATGTTGATGTATACGGGTTTCTAGCATATTCAAATGCATGTGTCGGTTATCTAAACGAATTCATAATCATGAAAGTACGTTCAACCAAATTTCTAAGTTAATCCCACTTATGATTCTCATTCTTAGCAAGTAAATTCATCTAATCCAAGTTTTAATTTCACCACGATTGTTACAACATGATCATATCGTTCTAACCATTCATATGAAGATTATCAATCCAACAATCTTTACAAACCCTGGATTATAATTGAAGAACGATCCCTACGTTCATCATCTCGAATTCACCTAGTCTTGGTGATAACATAATCAATTCGTTCATCATTTAATCATCGCGAAATCATCATCAAGGCAGGTTAAAATCTTCGAAAATCACATCCTTATGATAGGCATGATCCAGGTTCAACTATTACCAATGAAAAGTCTACATTCATCTAATCCCATCTTCCTAAACTTGTTGTTTGATTCATAATGCTCATAACAAACTCCATAATCTCAGTAGCATGTTCATAATCGACACTAAGGATATTAATTTCAAGTGGTTAAAGCATCACATACCTTACTACGGAAGGAATCAACGAAACACTTGGTGAAACTCAACACCGGGAGCTTGAACACCAATCCACAAAGGTCTATGATCTTCAAAACGAAGCTGAGAGGCTGATACAAGGAATTTATAAGGCTGGGGAACTCTCAAGTTGCAGAAATCGGATAAGGGGTGGAGGTGAAATGAAAATAGGTTGATGTCTATAAATAGAGTTTTAAACGTTATGTACGTTATCCACAAGACATTACGTACGTTAGCGGTCTAACGTACGGTAGCAACAAATCCTTATGTATGCTATCATAGGGCAGTAGCTCACTGTCTCGTTTTCTATCCTCCATAACGTACGCTAACAAAACCTTTACGCACATAATTTGATTAACATAGGATACGTTATTCTACCCTTCTTAACGTACGCTATGTTTCGTTGACTTGCTTTAACAAAAAGTTGTCCAGGTTCACGCGGGGGATTAGACAATATCCTCATCTGGCCCCGCACACCGACCACACCTTATCTGCCCTGACCGCCTATTATGTACGCTATGTTTCAACCGTAACGTACGTTACATGCAGTTCCTAGCGTACGATATGTATAACTCTTAACATACGTTATTGTCATGCAGAAGCATGTATGAATTGACAAACTCCACACGATATGATCATGAATATCTGAATACGAATACGGAAAAATCACACTTCGATTATCAATACGACATAATCAAGTACCACAAGGTTCAAATACAGAAGAAAACACACAACAATTATCTAGGTATTACACCTAAGACCTCCCAAAACACCTTTGGATGGAGTAGAATTGGTCGAAAAATCCAACCCTAGCCAATCGCCTCAGCCGCTGCGGAGGAAGAGAATGAAATGAAAAAATGCAGAAGAAGAACTGTTGTCCAGCATATATATACTGGACAGTTTCGCAATCGCTAGGCACACTGATTAACGTGCACTAATGGGGTAGAATTTCGGCATGTTCTGCCTGACATTACAGTTAATGCGCGTTAATTAAGCTCCTTAGCATGCGCTAACGTTATCTAATTTCAGCAGCTTCTGCCCACGGCCTCCAGTATGTTCTATCTCGTCCTTTAATAAGTGCATGCTAATTACATACCTTAGCATACGCTAATGCACTCTGAACAAACAACAATTCATCTCCAAAAACTCGATGCAACAACAAAACTTCTCGGTGAAACAATGATCACTCAACATGCAATGAAATGCTAACATACAACACCAACGATCCAAAATAAAGAAAGACACATGAAGAAGCATGACACACAATCTATAAACACATGCACCACATTATCCAAGTTAAATGGTAAACACGGCTTCACAATATCAATACACGCCAGTCAACTAGAAAATAATTCCAACTACTCGACAATGGAAAAATATTAAGCATAAAATGAAAATCAATGCACGACAATTGGACATAAAAATCTTGGATATTTCAAATGGTATAAAATTTTGACTATCTTGCAATACTGAACTTAATGCTCCATGTGCCTGCATTCCTAACAAGTCTCTGATGGCAAAGGACAATTCACACGAACATATACAACAATATTATAGTAGAATAACTTCCTCACATTACCTGAAGTCAACGATACCGATTTGAATCTCTTAGCTCATCCAATATTGATAGGGTTCCATCAATAAATGATGCAGTGGTTGAGGTTTAGAAACTCGAATCCCCTTACTCCCCAAGAAATTTCCAGAAGTCTTCTGCTTCTTCAACTCGGATGTAGATTCAGTCAACGAGAAGGACATCTCGTAAGTTAACACTCGATCTTGAAACGAATGAGTCACCTCAACAAGTTCACAATCGAGACCACGATCACGTCGACATCCTCTACCTCTCGGTATACTGAATACACAACTACTCAGCACAGCAACATATTACCGCTACATATTTGCAAGTTCAATCTCAAGCCAATATCTCAAGTCACAAACGTAAACACACAACTAAAGTAAAATTAAAGAGGCTTACAATCACAGATCATATGAAGATGATGGTTACACCACGATACTAATCACGACCGTTAACTCGGATGACACGACATAATTATATAACTCGATTCTACCAATTGTTTGAAGTAAAACGTAGCAGAAGCGAAGTCTGAAAGATTTGAATAACGTATTTTGCGCATCCACAAGTACAAGATCTATCTAGGCATTCTAATTAATTAATTACTAAGACTAATAAGCAACCTAAATATAATTTATTATTTATTAAATAATATTATTGGTAAACTAAATATCCTAGTCTAGATGAAGAGATCATAGGATATTTACCTCTTGAAGCAAAGTGATTGCTATTGATTTCTTCCTCAAAATCTTCTAGAGTATATCCCCGCCTTAATCTAGACGTTGTGTGGAAAATGAGCTACCGAATCTTGCTTGACACTTGAGATGGATCAACCAAATTTTTATTCTCACAACTCTCGATTTTTCTTTTTCTTCAAGTAATTTCAATTAACAATCAAGAATTAGAGTGTTATCTCAATTGTGGAATCAAAAGACAAGTCAAGATACACAACAAAACACTTAGAAGAAAAAATCAAAATCCATTGTGTGATATGTATCATATCGGCCGAACCCCTCCCTAATGTCCTATTTATAGGCTTTGGTCCACTCTAGGGATCTTAAGAAGGATTAGAGTTAGGACTCCTAGTATAACCCAACCTTCCCTATTAAGCCCTTCCTAATATGGTTGAGTTTACTAATATTAATTCAATCCACTAAAGAATTAATATTGCACTTCCAACTCAAATCCCAATTTATAAAACCGGGCTCCTTATTTAAATATATGGGCCATTTACATCAGACTACCTTTTTGGATGGCCTAATTACAGTTTAGTCCCTATTGTTTCAGATATTACAATGAAGGACAAACTTTGCTCTGTCCAGAAATTATATTTACAATGAAGGACAAAAGTCAAACTTTCAGATAATGTCACAGGAGAGAGTACTGATATTCTGGAATTGCCCTTTTATTTTTCCTTTTATTGTTTACCCATTTATTTTTGGCACATACAACACACATAAAAAACACACACACACACACGCATGCCTGCACACATAAAACAGACACCCATGCTGGAGCCCGAATTATCGGCAACCCAACCCACCGAACTTCGTCATACATCAAGCCCGACCGTCAACAACTTCGGTCCAGACCAGAGGTCACCACAAATAGAGCTCGACTCCCAATCTGGAAATTCACCTTGCCGCCGGAAGACATGTCCGACCAATCCACATCGCCGGAACCTCAAGGCCCGAACAGCTCACCCGGTCTTCCACAGTTCCGACCATCCTGAACTTCCGACCAGATCTATGTTTCTCAGTACGCCAACCACCACACCATCGTCCAGTACCAATTGTCATCGTCGGAGACACCAGCCCATCGCCGCACGCGACATCGGCCGTCACTCCTCGGCTCCGATGACCCTCATCCATCCATGGCTCCAACCATTTGAATCCCGTCATGCTTCCCCGCCGGTCGTTGCTGAAGAAGAAGAATAAGAGGAAGGGTGGGGGCCGGTGGGTGTTATGTCCGTGAGGGCTAGGTGGGAAAGATAAAAAAATTTAAGGGGAAATGGAGAAGGGAGAGAGAGAACGGGAGAAGGTATAATAAAAAGAAAAAAAAAGAAATATTTGATTCAAGTAAATAAAGGAGAATTTTTATCTTTTTAATGGAAGTCAATACCAAGACAGATTTTTATCCTTCGCTGTAATTTTTAAAACAATAGGGACTAAACTGTAAACAAGTCATCTAATAAGGTTGTTGGATGTAATATCCCCTTAAATATATTAATTCTCGTGTTTAAGATATTGAATGTATATTTTTAAGCTACTGACAACTTTATTAATTAACTAATTACTTATCCAAGAGTAGTACTATTCGAACCTTATTATTATAATAGAATTAAATCCACATGCAGGATTTAATATAATAATCATTATCGATCTCCTTAAGGAAACATCATCAACCCGCATGAGGTGAGACATGATTTCTATTTATGATAATAATTGTCATACAAATAATATTATTGCCCAAGATACGAAGCATATTGATTCGATCATTTTGATTTTCACCCATCATAAATCAAAGCAATAATTATTATAAATATAATAAAATATTATATACTTAGAATCTAGAAATAATACTTATTCGGGATTTACGTTCTTCTTACAGTCATCACAGAAGACACTATCTCACTGCGATCTAGTTCAACATATGCAAAATACGCTAATGTATGACCAACTAATATCAAGCATATATTACATCATTTTTCTTACAGTCAGCATAGAAGACACTATCTCATTGCAATCCAGTTCAACGTATGCAAAATACGCCAATATATGTTGATAGTCAAGACCAACTAATATCAAGCATACATTACAATCTTTCATATAATTTGTCAAATTATTATATAGATTATGAACAATTAAATTATTTTATAAGGCACCAATAATGTGATCTTTCGTGTGACACGAATATAAACTAAATAACGAATACATTTTCATAACCATAACCTGAATTAAATATTCAAAACATGTGATATAATATAATTAATATTCTCATGGGTAATTATATGGAAATAAGGTAATACAAGCATAAAGTATGCTTTGTAATATACAACCCTAACAATCTCCCACTTATACTCAAAACATGCTTTTAAGTATACTACTATATTACATAATCTATCATATTTCCCACTTATACTCAAAGCAATGCTGTCATACACCGTAATCCCATTCCTTCCGCGTGCCCTTCAAAAACTTTTAAAGGTAACCTTTCGTGAAAGGATCAACAAGATTATCTTCCGATGCAACCCTGGATAAAACTATGTCTCCTTCCTTAACAAAGTGACGTATGATATGGTACTTGCTGTTGATATGTTTACTTGTCTTATGCGCTCGTGGTTCCCTCAAATTTGCGACTGCATGGTATTATCGCAGTAAAGTGTAAGACCCTTTGGCAAATGTGGAATCACATCTAAGTCTTGCAGGAAGTAATTGAGCCATACCGCTTCTTTGGCTGTCTTAGAGGCTTCCACGTACTCGACTTTGAGGGTAGAGTCCGAGATGTATTTCTACTTCACACTCCTCCAACTAAGGACTCCACCTCCCAGAGTAAACACATAACATGAAGCAGACTTGGACTTCTATTTGTCTGATGAAAAATCTAAGTTAGTATAACCCACTGGACATAGGTCATCTGATTGATATACTAGCATGTAAACCATAGTCCTTATCAGGTACTTGAGTATGTGCTTGACAGCAATCCAGTGTCCTGGTCCAAAGTTCGACTGGTATCTAGCAGCCATGCCTATGGCATGACAGATATCTGGTCTAGTGTAAAGCATAGCATACACTAGACTTCCCAGTGCCGACTCATAAGGGACTAGCTTCATACATCTATCTCCTTTTGTGTCTTAGGACACATATCCTTATATAGTTGAATTCCATGCATGTAAGGTAGAAAACCTTTCTTGGAATTCTCCATGCTAAACTGCTTTAGCACTGTATCGATATGGGATGTATGGGATAAGCACAATATCCTTTTCTCCGATCATGAAAAATCTTGATCTCAAGGATGTGCCCTGCTTCTCCCAAATACTTCATATCGAGCCTCTTAGACAGTCATACCCGTACGTCCAACAACCCCTCCATGTTGTTTCCATCGTACTTCTTAGAAGAATATTATCTACGTACGGTACAAGAAACATCAACACATTTCCATCGTATTTATTATACACACAACTCTCACTCGGACATTGGACGAATCCATATGACAGGACAACCTCGTAAAATTGAGTGTTCCAAGATCTAGATGCATGCTTAAGTCCATAAATTGATCTCTTAAGCTTGCACACTAAGTGCTCTTCTTTGATGAATCCCTCTGGTTGGCGCATGTAGATCTACTTGTCTAGACTTCCATTCAAAAATGCAGTCTTGACATCCATTTTCCAAATATACAGATCTAAATACACTGCTATAGCTAAATGAATCCATATTCAGCATGGCTACCGGCGAAAAGGTTTCATCCTAATCGATGCCCTCCTTCTAAGTAACCTTTCTATGCAAGCCTAGCTTTGAAGGTTTTAACCTTCCCATCACCTCCTTTCTTTCACTTGTAGACCCACTTACTTCCAATGGCTTGTACCCCATCAGGTAGTTCTACTAGCTCCCACACTTGATTGAAATCCATAGATCTCATTTCTTATTCTATTGCTACTTTCCAGGAGTCATCATATTTATCTTGGATTGCCTCCTTGTAAGTCCAGGGATCTAATTCATATTCGTCTGGGACTGAGTCCGAAGACTTTCCCACGCCTATGGATCATTCCGGTTGATGAAAAATCCTTCTATTACGACGAGGCAAATCCTAAGTTGGTGTAACAGTCTCAAAATTGATATGTGGTGCAATGTTAGTTGGTACTTGTACGATTGGTATAGGTTGAGTCTCGCCCCTAAACTCTTCCAAAATTATTTCGCTCATGAGCTTTTGACTAATCACGTAATCCTCTTCCAGGAATCGGTCTTTCGTGCTGACAATGACCAACTAATCCCGAGGACTATAGAACAAGCCACCATTCGTTCCCTTAGGATATTCTATAAACACTCGTACCTCTATATGAGATGCCAACTTATGAGCATCCTTATTGAGCACATGTGTTGGAGTACCCCAAATCCAAATATGTCCAAGACTGGGCTTTCGCCCACTCCATAGTTCTGTGGGTGTTTTTGGAACTGATTTCGAAGGTACCAGGTTTAGTATGTATGTCGCTATTTCCAAGGCGTACCCCCACAACCAAATAGGTAAATCTGAGTAACTCATCATTGATCTAACCATTTCTAAAAAAGTTTTGTTCCTTATCTTAGCAACACCATTTTGTTTTGGAGTTCGTTGTGCAGTGAGATGGGACGTAATCCTCTCATTTGCCTAGAAATCTAAAAATTCTCCACTAAGGTACTCGCGATCATGATCATATCGTAGTGACTTGATACTCTTCCCATTATGCTTCTCTGTTTCAGCCTTGAAATCTCTGAACTTGTCAATGGCTTCAGATTTACATCGCAACAAATAGATTTATCCGTATCTCGAATAATCATCTATAAACATGATGAAGTAATCTAAACCACCCATAGCCTGGATGTTCATTGTGTTAGGGTTATATATTGCAAAACATGCTTTGTGCTTGTATTACCTTATTTCCATGTAACTACATATGAGAATTTTAACTACATTTAATCACATGTTTGCACATTTATTCATGTTATGGTTATGCAAATGTATTGTCTGTTTATTTTATATTATAGATAATGTGTTGTGTTGGTGTCACAAGTGTAACACCCCCAATCCGCTCAGGGATATTACACGCCGTAGAACCTTTCCTCAAGGATCTACCAGGCTGGTAACGACATTTAACATCTCGACAATGCCTTCAAGGCTACAAAGACTCAGTAGACCGATTTGGTCTTTCCACAGATACATACAACTCAAATACAACTCATGCCCACGCAGGGGACAAAATACAACTACACCTGCATAAACGGAACAATACAAATGAAAATAAAGTAAAACTTAACCAACACAAGATTTACGGTTACTCATTTTATTAGTATATAAAATCTTTCATCATCCTTCGTGCCGACCCGGTGTTATGCTCCAAAACCTGAATGCAAAAATAGACATCCACCCCCCGAATACTCGGGGGTTAGCAAAACTCCACTGTTTTGCTAGTGCAAATACAAAGTGCAAATACGATCCATACAATTCACATTCCACGAATAACAATAACCGAGGATCCTCAAAGATCCAAACGAAACGAAAAGTACTTCCCGAGGCAAGGGTTTGAGAAAAACATTTCAAAAACGAAATATCATAAATCAATGGAAGTAATTTATAAAACAGTTTAGAATGCCATCGAGAGTTTTAATAGAAAACAATTTAGGATTATCAAATCCTACTTTTCGAAAACCAAAAGACAAAAGGGGTCACCGCCCCAAAGGTTTACTTTCTGAAAAAGGACATTAACCAACCGTTGGGATTTTAGCCCCAAATCCGTAAAACGACTTTTACAAAACCATTGGGATTTTAGCCCCAAATCTCATCAACTCACAGTACACAAGAACGACCACGAGGTTCGTATCCCAACATCAAGATCCACAAATAAAGGATTTAAAACAAACAACAAAATACTCCAGTGCCATCCTAGCCAAGTAAGCCAAACGAACACTTACCTCTTACACACTTAGTCAATGCATGCAATCATGAAAACCGTTCGAAAGCACTCATTTCCGGAAATGCCAATATCAAATCACATTTGCAAAAATGCACCACAATTAACCGTCGATCCACACCTCCGTGGACCCCTACCGAGACCCCGTCGGATCTAACCCGTAGTGGTTAAAAGCAAAGCTCGTCGATCCACACCTCCGTGGACCCCTACCGAGACCCCGTCGGATCTAACCCGTAGTGAGCATACACCCACACACGTTACTCATGCAACACTAATATGCTAAGAATGTAAGTTCATTAAGAATACTCACTAGAGATGGCCATTAACTCGACACCATTACCAAACTCTTCAAAAATACAATAACAAGCTTAAATACGGAATACACGATTCCATAACTTTAAACAAGAGGAGTATCCTCATAAAATCCTTCAACGTTCAAAATAATCAAATCATAATCAATTCTCAAAACACCGTTCACAAAACACGCGCGTTTTGAAAGAAAGCCTTTAACGAGGCCAAACCTAAATCCTTTGAAACTTCATTTCAAATAACCAAACAAACACATCAAGACGACCACCGATCATCATATACATAAAACGAGAAAAGTATGGGCAAGGTACTTGCCTCGATACCACGAGCACGGAACCACGAACGGATACGGCTCAACCGGGAAGCTTCGGAACGCCCGATGCTAACGAAAAGGAATACGACAACGAACGGAACGGAAGAATCAAGCACGACCGCGAGGAACCGAAAATGAACCTAACGATTCGAATAGCACAATCACAACCACTTCTAAACGATTACGGAAATGGAATACACCCGGAAACCCGCCTACGATTCATGTATATTTGCACAAAAATAACAACGAGGGCGGACCACAACCAAACCCTCTCGATTCCGTAAAACTATGAAAATATACCATGAATCCGTAGGAAAACTAATGATATCAACAAGATTAATCATATTCATCAAGAATCCATCAACAAAACGGAAAGAATCGGACAAAACCCCAAAATCCCCAATTATCCAAAAAGGTAGGGTTTCAAGAGATATTACCTTGAGTGATTCAAGTATTAAGATCCGTAGAACACGCGTTAGATTGATTATCCGAGCCTCACAACCGAAAAGAAATGATGAAAATCGACCCCGGATGAAGAACTCTCCCCCTCTAAATCTCTCTCTCGCAGCAGATGAAAAAATGGGGAAGGAATGAGTCATTCGCTCAAAACAACACATTTATAGTGTAACACAAAGAGAACCTATCGGCCGATAGGCCCAACCGATACCCATACGGGATGCCGGCAGAGAGTCTATCGGCCCCCTATCGGCCGAAAGGCTCCTGGAAGTGCTCGCCAAAAACTCAAACGACCATAACTCTCTCGTCCGACTCAGATTGACTCACCGTTTGAACCATTGGAAAGATAACTCGATGTTCTAAAAAATTGCAAAGATTAATAATTTAATGAGAAACCAAAAATTAATGGTGATCTAACAAAGACGAACTCATACTTAGAAAAGTCGTTTAGAAATCCTGAATTCAACAAAACGACACCGAAACCCGAACCTGAATACGAACCGAAGATACGGTTACGAAGTACTCACAAAGACGAATATAAGAGCTAGTAGGACACACGATTCCGACCACCCGAAGGCTCGAAATTCGACAACGGAAGGTAATTACCCCAAACTTTGGGAAATTACGAAAAAGGCCCAAAGGACAGAAAATCACGTTACTTGATCTATTAACCAACCCGAAGTTAACAACACGTCCAACAAAGATAAACGGACTTGCGGAAACTCGAAACAACAGCTTCGGATGAGATTCGCAAGAATCGAACTCAAGCGGAAAAGTCGCTAAAAAGCACGTAACTCAACGAAACGACACCGAAACGAACTCGGATGTCAAAAGTGTAGAATTAATCATTCTCGGAATGACGAAACGGTCATGAGCGAAGTCGTCAAAACGGACTCACCGAAAAAAAAGAAATTACCGGAATTAAAATTGCGGATATTACATTCTACCCTCCTAAAAGAAGTTTCGTCCAAACTTAAAACAAGTAGGAGAAGAAATATTCCGCCAGAAAACTCAACGAGACACACAAGAATGCGTAACTAACGCCCAACGGCGAAATGTTACAAACAACGCAAAGGAACATACGGCGTGAAAACACGCTCCACGGCGACTAACACAACGTCATTTAGGGATATAATAAAACCAACAAATGACAAGCGTCATCAACGGATAATATAGCCAAGTCAATTATCCGACAATCGCAAAACACAACGAACGAAATTCAATATGATTGACCAACCCAACGGTACATCAATCAAAACGCGAGCCAACCGAACAAACACTAATCCCACCGCCTAAGGGATGGAAGATCGAAACGAAACTAATTTCCCGAATCAAGGGAATTACAAAGGAGTCTCGAATGCTCAATAATCACGAAACGAGAACAAAACCGAACAAACAAACGATCGAGACAACAAAAATCGAACAATCATGTCCAAACACGAAGGATAATAAAATTCAACAATAACTCCCGGGATGATCGGTGAGAACTACAAGACATGCATTCCCATAAGATCCACAGGAAAGGGAATAGCGATTGAAAAGTCACAACGACAAATAAGTTATTAGAAATGATATCACACTCGTTCGATAAACGAAACAAGGGCAGACAAGCTCAAATGTCAACGAACATAAATGAGTCGACAAAGTAGAAAATACAGAAGTTCAAAATCCGATCCCTTCGAATAAAAGGACTAGTAGAACCAAATGATGTTACTCCCGAACAAAGTTCACAAGAATCGAACCGAACTCGAAAAAAATCACACCGATAACCAGATCGGCCTACAACAAGATCACAGCTCGTTCGGACGATGAAACTGAAATACCGAACAAGTTCATAAAGTACCAACGAACATGAGCGAATCGATAGACTGGGGAAGAGAAAACACAGAAGTCAAAATAGTACGGGCATTACCTCCGACCTCGTCCACGAAATTCACAAAAACGGGAGCAAGGTAACAAGACATTAAACAATCGACGCATAACGGAACCATCACCGATGCACACGGTCATACCAAATCAAGCTCTAACAGCTCGCACATGCGCGACAACGCAGAAATTGCCATGAGGCGACAACATTCAATACCAACACTCCGCCTCTCACGGGGCTAGCACAACCAATGTGTGGAAAGCGTCTCAACGCTCACACCGCCAATTCGGTCATACTCGGGAGAAAGTATCAAAAGGACAACGCGAACATCACACATACATACCACCTCAAACGGAATGGATAGGTTTTAAAACGAAAACTTCATTTTGAAAATAATTTAGAAGAACACCGATTGATCTTGAGTATCATCTTTCAAAAAAGTACAAACGTGAAACATCGTTATCGAGACATTGGAGAACCATTTCGCATTTGATAAAAATGAAGACACTTTCTCTTAGTGAAAACTTTCAAATTATTCGACCCTCGGGTCTAAATAAAAGTGTTGAAAATATCTCAAAACATTTTGGTCCTCGAGGTAGAAAATTTTTGAAATACATTGTGGCATCTAGGATGTACCACAAGAAAATAACTCATTTGAAAAGTATGTCTCGAAATTTATTTTTCTAAGATACTCAAGGTTTTCAAAAATCCAATAGGCCAGAATGCCCAAAACTCACACATACCGACGTTCACTAAAACAACTCCTAGCACAGGCATCAAAACGTTTAAAATCAAGACAATACAAGTCTTTAAACGAAAATAAACGATAAAATACCACATTCAGAACAAAACCACTGATAAAATACCCTCCCGATCGCTAGTGAACAAGTCGAACGTGTATAAGCACAAAGCTTCCACAAGAGACTTGTAAAACGTGCAAATCGATTCGAAAATCATCAACAACGGAGAAAAACAACAATAAAAAGACATCACAAACGACGACACTCCTCGTATAAATCAAATACGAGAGTCGACTAAATACATATCGTGAAATCAAAATTCACATAAAATTCCACCACTTAACAAATAATCATAAAAATAGCTCGTGTCACACGAGGCACAACACAAAGAAGGGAGACTTACTTCCACAGGTCGCACGAAGATGATGATCGCCCCACGATACTAATCACGACCAACAAACTCAAACGACGCGTCGCGACACGACTCAGTCAGATAAAATCCGACGAAACAAGACTCAAACAACAAGACTTGACCCGATAGCCTAGGTTTCCTCAACCTAAGCTCCGATACCATTTATGTAACACCCCCAATCCGCTCAGGGATATTACACGCCGTAGAACCTTTCCTCAAGGATCTACCAGGCTGGTAACGACATTTAACATCTCGACAATGCCTTCAAGGCTACAAAGACTCAGTAGACCGATTTGGTCTTTCCACAGATACATACAACTCAAATACAACTCATGCCCACGCAGGGGACAAAATACAACTACACCCGTACAACGGGAACAATACAAAGAATGAAAATAAAGTACAATCGAACCAACACACGATGTACGGTTCCTCATGTGATTAGTATCGATCATCTTTCATCATCCTTCGTGCCGAACCGGTGTTATGCTCCAAAACCCGAATGCAAAATAGACATCCACCCCGAATACTGGGGTTAGCAAACTCCACCGTTTTGCTAGTGCAAATACAAAGTGCAAATACGAGCCATACAATTCACATTCCACGAATAACAATAACCGAGGATCCTCAAAGATCCAAACGAAACGAAAAGTACTTCCCGAGGCAAGGGTTTGAGAAAAACATTTCAAAACGAAATATCATAAATCAATGGAAGTAATTTATAAAGCGATTTAGAATGCCATCGAGAGTTTTAATAGAAAACAATTTAGGATTATCAAATCCTACTTTTCGAAAACCAAAAGACAAAAGGGGTCACCGCCCCAAAGGTTTACTTTACGAAAAGGACATTAACCAACCGTTGGGATTTTAGCCCCAAATCCAGAAACGACTTTTACAAAACCACTGGGATTTTAGCCCCAAATCTCATCAACTCACAGTACACAAGAACGACCACGAGGTTCGTATCCCAACATCAAGATCCACAAATAAAGGATTTAAAACAAACAACAAAATACTCCAGTGCCATCCTAGCCAAGTAAGCCAAACGAACACTTACCTCTTACACACTTAGTCAATGCATGCAATCATGAAAACCGTTCGAAAGCACTCATTTCCGGAAATGCCAATATCAAATCACATTTGCAAAAATGCACCACAATTAACCGTCGATCCACACCTCCGTGGACCCCTACCGAGACCTCGTCGGATCTAACCCGTAGTGGTTAAAAGCAAAGCTCGTCGATCCACACCTCCGTGGACCCCTACCGAGACCCCGTCGGATCTAACCCGTAGTGAGCATACACCCACACACGTTACTCATGCAACACTAATATGCTAAGAATGTAAGTTCATTAAGAATACTCACTAGAGATGGCCATTAACTCGACACCATTACCAAACTCTTCAAAAATACAATAACAAGCTTAAATACGGAATACACGATTCCATAACTTTAAACAAGAGGAGTATCCTCATAAAATCCTTCAACGTTCAAAATAATCAAATCATAATCAATTCTCAAAACACCGTTCACAAAACACGCGCGTTTTGAAAGAAAGCCTTTAACGAGGCCAAACCGAAATCCTTTGAAACTTCATTTCAAATAACCAAACAAACACATCAAGACGACCACCGATCATCATATACATAAAACGAGAAAAGTATGGGCAAGGTACTTGCCTCGATACCACGAGCACGGAACCACGAACGGATACGGCTCAACCGGGAAGCTTCGGAACGCCCGATGCTAACGAAAAGGAATACGACAACGAACGGAACGGAAGAATCAAGCACGACCGCGAGGAACCGACGAAAATGAACCTAACGATTCGAATAGCACAATCACAACCACTTCTAAACGATTACGGAAATGGAATACACCCGGAAACCCGCCTACGATTCATGTATATTTGCACAAAAATAACAACGAGGGCGGACCACAACCAAACCCTCTCGATTCCGTAAAACTATGAAAATATACCATGAATCCGTAGGAAAACTAATGATATCAACAAGATTAATCATATTCATCAAGAATCCATCAACAAAACGGAAAGAATCGGACAAAACCCCAAAATCCCCAATTATCCAAAAAGGTAGGGTTTCAAGAGATATTACCTTGAGTGATTCAAGTATTAAGATCCGTAGAACACGCGTTAGATTGATTATCCGAGCCTCACAACCGAAAAGAAATGATGAAAATCGACCCCCGGATGAAGAACTCTCCCCCTCTAAATCTCTCTCTCTCGCGCAGCAGTGAAAAAATGGGGAAGGAATGAGCTGTTCGCTCAAAACAACACATTTATAGTGTAACACAGCAGAACCGATAGGCCGGCCGATAGGCCCAACCGATACCCATACGGGATGCCGGCAGTAGAGTCTATCGGCCCCCCCTATCGGCCGAAAGGCTCCTGGAAGTGCTCAGCCAAAAACTGAAACGACCATAACTCTCTCGTCCGGACTCCGATTGACTCACCGTTTGAACCATTGGAAAGCTAACTCGATGTTCTATAATATTGCAAAGATTTATAATTTTTGGAGTTACCAAAAATTAATGGTGATCTAACAAAGACGAACTCATACTTAGAAAAGTCGTTTAGAAATCCTGAATTCAACAAAACGACACCGAAACCCGAACCTGAATACGAACCGAAGATACGGTTACGAAGTACTCACAAAGACGAATCTAAGAGCTAGTAGGACACACGATTCCGACCACCCGAAGGCTCGAAATTCGACAACGGAAGGTAATTACCCCAAACTTTGGGAAATTACGAAAATGGCCCAAAGGCCCGAAAATCACGATACGTGATCGAATAACCAAACCGAAGTTCACAACACGTCCAACAAAGATAAACGGACTTGCGGGAAACTCGAAACAACAGTTTCGGATGAGATTCGCAAGAATCGAACTCAAGTGCGGAAAAGTCGCTAAAAAGCACAGAACTCAACGAAACGACACCGAAACGAACTCGGATGTCAAAAAGTGTAGAATTAATCATTCTCAGAATGACGAAACGGTCATGAGCGAGTCGTCAAAACGGACTCCGACCGAAAAAAAAAGAAATTACCGGAAATCGAAAATTGCGGATATTACAACAAGAAAGATCATATTATCGGTGCCTTATAAAATAATATAATAGTTCTCAACCTATATAATTACTAGACAAATTATATGAAAGGTTGTAATGTATGTTGGAGATTAGTTGGTCTTGACTATTAGTATGCATTAGCGTATTTGCATACGTTGAACTGGATCGCGGTGAGATAGTGTCTTCTACACTGACTGTAAGAAGAATAAATTTCGAATAATTATTATTTCTTAATTCTAAGTATATAATATTTAATTGTCTTTTTATAATATTTATTGCCTTGGTTTACCATGGGTGAGAGTCACAGTGATTGACACAATATGCTATCTTGGGCAATAATATTAGTTATATGACAATTATTATTATAACTATAAATCATGTCCCGACTTGTGTGGGTTGATGATACCCCCCCTGAGGAGCTCGATAATAATTATTATAATAAGCCCTACATGTGGATTTAATTTCGATATAATAATAAGGTTCTAGTAGTACTACTCTTGGATAAGAAATTAATTTATTAAATCTGTCAGTAGCTTAAATTAATTAATGGATATTCAATATTTTAAGCACGGGAAATAAATGTATTTAAAATAAGGAGCCCAATTTTGTAAATTGTGTTTGGGTTGGAAGTGCAATATTAATTTCTTAGTAGATTGAATGATATTAGTGAATTCAACCATATTAGGAAGGGCTTAATATGGAATGTTGTGTTACACTTGGAGTCCTAACCCTAATCCTCCTTAAGATCCCTAGAGTACCCCAACGTATATAAATAGTACATGGGGGAATATAGCGGGTTCGGCCGTGAGATAACATCTTACACAAGGAATTTCAATTTTTTCTTCTAAGTATTTTATTGTGGATTTTGAATTGTGTCTTTGATTCCATTATTGAGACAACACTTTAATTCTTGCTATCAATCGGAATTACTTGAAGAAAAGAAAAATTGAGAGTTGTAAGAATAAGAATTTCGACCAATACATATCCATTGTCAAGCAAGATTCGGTAGCTCGTTACCCACAAAACGTCCGGATTAAGGTGGAATCATACAGTAGAAGGTTTTGAGGAAGAGATCAAAAGTAGCAACCACTTCATTTCAAAAGGTAATATCCTATAATATATTGAACTAGTTAGGATATGGAATTCACCAATAATATTATTTAATAAATAATAAATAGTATTTAAATTGCTTATGAATCATAATAGTTAATTAGCATGCCTAAATAGATTTTATACTCGTGGATGCGTAAAATGCCTTATTCAAATATTATCAAGTTCGTTTCTGATGCGTTTTATTTCTAACAATTGGTATCAGAGCCAGGTTTCTAAGCTTTTTCAATTTTAATTAATTTTGGTGATTAATTGATAGCAATTTAAATATTCATGTTATATGATGTTGGAATATTTTGCTAGATGTTTTCTTGCAGGGAATATGATCCAATTATCATGGTTGTGTGAATGGTTATCTTTTTATTATTTATGCTATTGTTGGTTTGGACCAGTTTGAAGGCATGTGGTTTTTCCCATAAGAAAATCCATTGGTAGATTTAGGGTTTTATTTTTCGTGTAATTTTGATGTAATTAGATGTATTTTATTTTTTATGAAATTGTAATCGAATTCGGAAAAGACTAAATTTATAAAAAAATAAAGCAGAACCGAGAAACCCTCACTTGGTTGACCGTGGTAGGCAAGAAGCAGCAGCGTGCATCGCCAGCAAAGACACGGCCGCCGCCGAGCAATGAGCTACTCGCCGAGGGCGGCAGTGGACTGCTCGGCGTCGGTCGTCCAAAGATTTGGTTCGGTCCGTTTCACCAATGTTCGTTGCATCCGTGGGAGAGTCTAGATTTTAAAATTGATTTTTTATGTAATTAATTTTGCATAAAAGTGAAAATTTTAATTTTGGAAATCCACGGCCCGGCCAGGGAGGAGTGAAATGATGCTTGATCCAGTGGGAGATATCAAGTCGAAGATTTTCTTGGATTCAATTTGGGGACGAAGACGATGATAAATGGATAATTTTATCATCACTGCATTTATTTTTGGTTTGTACATTTTTGAATGTATGGCATGTATGAATTATGCGCGATATGTTTTCTTGTATGGTGGACAAAAAAATTAAAAACCTTAATGCTAAATAACTAAGTGATTAAAATCAAGTTGCCCTCCATAAATAATTTAAATTGTGAAGTAATTAGCATGCGTGTTGACATAGGGTCTTTCTCACACTACCAAAAAAAGGACTTTAGCCGACGACCCGAAAAAAAATGGCAGATGACTTTAAAGTGTCGTCGGCTAAACTTTGCACTTTAGCCGACGACTCGGGTTACCATCGGCTAAACAGTTTTAGCCGACGACTTGATCTAGGTCGTCGACTAAAGTACAATATAGTCGTCGGCTTATAGTAAAGAGGTTTAGCCGACGACCTAGATATTGTTTAGCCGACGGTAAAAAAAAATGTTTTAGCCGACGACTTGATCTGGGTCGTCGGCTAAACCTTTTCCAAAAAAAAAAGGTTTTAGCCGACGACCCAGATCAAGTCGTCGGCTAAACCCTTTCCCAAAAAAAAAATCAAATTTTAGCCGACGGCAAGATCTAGGCCGTCGGCTAAAGCCTTTCGAAAAAAAATGGGGTTTAGCCGACGACCTAGCTCAAGTCGTCGGCTAAACCTCCAAGTGAAAATTATATATAGTTCACGGAACACCAACCCAATCTTGCCCCTCTCCCCGCTAAAGAGCACATTTCTATTCCCGATCCTACCAGTTATTCCCGAAAAAAGCTTGTGAGTTGCTACTTTGAGTATTGCGACCTTGCGAAAAAGATCAACCCGGTTCTTGGAAATCTCTTTGTGTATTTTTTGAGTTTGCGTTGCTACTTTGAGTTGTGCTAGCTGGAGTGACGAAGGTTTCTACCGGTTGTTATAATCACCATTTCGATTAAGGTACGTATTTTATTGTATTTTTTATTGTAATTTCGAAACTTTGTATTATTCATGTTGTACATTTGAAAGCTTTTATGTATAACGATTAAGTTTTATGATGATAATCATTATGATTAATTGTTTGTTGTGATTTCATTTATAATTTGAACAATATTAGTTAGTTGGATTAATATTGGAAAATTTATACATTTTCAGGATGGACAAGAGTTGGATTGGGTTACGAAAATGGGATCCAAGTGTAATGGATGGGATAAAGCAGTTTATGAGATTTGTAAAAGAGCACGACAGTGGTAATACGTTGCACTACTGTCCGTGTAATAAATGTAGATGTCGCAGTGATATGTTTCGTTTTCCATTTGATGAGGTCTGGGAACACCTAAAGAAGAATGGTTTTTGGAGTAAATATACATGTTGGATATACCACGGTGAAGCACCGAATTCTGTTATTCCGTATGATCACAGGCAATTTAGTGGTAACGACGGGTTCACCGATCCCAAGAGGAGGTTGATTGATGATGTGTTTGGTTTTTCCGAGATGTTTGTACCAACTGAGCCAATCCCACGACCCCGTAGACCGTTGCCTTGCAATACTGCTGGGCTTCACAGGTACAACAAGCTAATTCAACTCCAACAGACCCCTCTATACCCAGGGTGTAACATGACTGTTCTTGATTGTGTCATGGAAACGATGAGATTAAAGGTGGAAAACAGATCATCCATCAAGTGTGTAGATGATTACTTGGAGCTTACGAGTAATATGCTTCCACAGGGTCATCATCTTCCTAATACATATACAAAAATGAGACGAATTTTGAAAGATCTTGGTCTTTCCTACATTAAGATCCACGTCTGCATGTATGATTGTGTTCTATTCTGGGGGCATCCTAATGAAGACCTCACGAGATGTCCTGTATGTGATATAGAGAGATATAGGATCACTTCTTCTGGAAAAGAGAAACCGGTGAAGGTACTTTGGTATTTTCCACTGAAGGACAGGTTGGAACGGCTTTTTATGTCTCCTCACACGGCAAAAGCAACGAGACGGCATGCCGAGCCGCGCACTAATGACAATGATACTATGATACACCCTTCGGATGGAGAGGCGTGGAAGCATATAGATAGGGAGTATCCGAATTTTTCTTCAGATATCCGAAATGTGAGGCTCGAGATTGCATCTTATGGTTTCAACCCTTTTGGTAACATGAGTCTTTCATATACCATATGGCCTGTTGTTGTGATTCCTTACAATCTTCCTCCGTAGATGTGTATACGGAAGGAGTATAATATGTTGACCTTGTTAGTCCCGGGGCCGGGATATCCGGGAAAGTGTATCGATGTGTATATGAGACCTTTGATAGAGGAGCTGAAATTGTTGTGGGAGCAAGGTCATCCCACGTACGATAGTTATTCGTCCGAGACGTTCTACTTGCACACCATGTGTATCGGCACTATTAGTGATTTTCCTACATATGGAATGCTTTCTGGATCTGCTATTAGCAGATATAGAGGTTGTCCAGTGTGTTTGAATGCAGATTGTGCTAGGTACCACTGTAGGAAAGTTATCCGAATGCGTCATCGGATATGGCTTGAGAGGGAACATGAGTGGCGTATGGATGCTGCAGCATTTGATGGCACTATAGAAATGGGTGAGCCACCACGACAGTGGACAGGTGATGAAATACTATCGATTATTAATGATTACGATTTTGGTCAGCTTAGCAACCATCCTGATGTGATTGCAGCAACCCCTGAAAGGCCCGACCGGTATAAGTATTGGTCGCACAAAAGTATATTCTGGGAATTGCCTTACTGGTCCAAGTTACTGATAAGGAACTTCTTGGATTTCATGCACATTGAAAAGAATGTTTGCGAAAGTGTGGTTGGGACAACCTTAGGTTGGGATGGAAAGACCAAAGACGGGCCAAAAGCACGCAAAGGTTTGGAAGAAATGAGCATAAGAAAACATTTGTGGTTGAAAACTGTCAAGGGAAGACAAAAAATGCCTAAGGCAGCTTACACCATCACTGCCGAGCAGAGAACTTAGATATTTTGCTGGATAAAGACTGCTAGGTATCCTACCGGGTATGCTGGAAATATAGGAAGATGTGTTAATTTCAGGGAGAACAAGTTAACTGGTTTGAAGAGTCATGATTGTCATATCCTACTCCAACGCCTATTTTCGGTATTTATTCGACCGTACTTACCAAAACAGGTGGTCGAGCCGTGTGTTGCATTGTCAAGATTTTTCTAGAGTACGAGAGAAGTGAAGAGATCTGATTTACGTAAAATGCAAGATGAGATCATCTATATCTTGTGCAAGTTTGAGCGAATATTTCCTCCAAACTTTTTTGACCTCATGCCTCACCTCATGATCCACCTTCCCAGTGAGCTTATTGGTCAATTGGTCCAAAGGCACTACTCGTGGATGTACCCGGTTGAAAGGTAACATAATTTTGTATGATATATATATATATATTGTCAAATTAAGTATGATTTCTAACACAATGACAATATTACAGGCAACTCGGTGATTACAAAGACTTCGTGGCCAATAAGTCTGCACCGGAAGGATGCATTGCAGAATCTTACCTTGCGTCGGAGTGTATTACGCATATCAAGTTGTATTTGGGCAGCTTCGAGCCCCCTTCCCGCTCGATTCCAGCAGATAAAATACAATTCAATCTTTCTATCATATCCACTGAGGTTGACGTCTATGGGAGGTTGCCAGGAAAACAATTAGACCCGTATGAAAGTGATCCTTTTGTATTTTCTACATCAGCAAAGTCGGTGTATTATTTGGACGACTTGGTGAAGAAAGGCACATGGAAGATAGTGAACGTTGTGACAACGAGGAATATTTATAGTGCTGCTACACTGGGAGAAACAACAGGTACTGATGACGATGATGCTTATCAAGAGCCAAATACAGCAAATATTTCACCATCAATGACAATTACAATGAATAATGTTCCTGAAGGACGAGTCGTCCGACTCCGTGGTGATGCTCGCAGGTACGTTGACGTTGATACAAACGAATTACTTGAAAATTCTGATGACGATAATGTGGACGACTTGAGGCATATGTTGCCGGATATCAACTCAGATAATGAGACAGACTGTAGTGATAACTCAAACTATGAGCCATAAATTTATTAGATGTATATTTTCATATGTTAAAAATAATTAAGAAAATAGTAATAATAATAATCAAAACATTAATATAATATTAATAATATTATTAAAAAAAATCGGGGGATTTAGCCGACGACAAGATCTACGTCGTCGGCTAAAGTTTTTTTTAAAAAAAATATTATACTTTAGCCGACGTATGTGTTGAGTTGTGAATTTGATTTATTTGTTTAGATTATGGATAGAATAAAGAAAGCGTTGGGGAATAAGTCGACAAAGTCGACCACTCCCGATCCGGGGGGGAGTTCGGAAGCCTCTAGTAAGGCGGATCCTACTACACTATACATATCTCAGAGCAGCGTTTGTGCCCGCCAGATACTAGAAGCTACCGGCATGAACGCTGACGATTTTTTTAGGGCGACAGATGAGCCCGCTGCACTAGCGCGGCGTTTATCCTTTCAGACACCACGGCCGACCCCCTCACTGTAATATCCGCAATTTTCGATTTTCGGTAAATTTCTTTTTTTCGGCGGAAGTCCGTTTTGACGACTCTCTCATGACCGTTTCGTCATTCCGAGAATGATTAATTCTGCACTTTTTGTCATCCGAGCTCGTTTCGGTGTCGTTTTGTTGAGTTCCGTGCTTTTTAGCGGTTTTTCCGCACTTGAGTTCGATTCTTGCGAATCTCGTCCGAAACTGTTGTTTCGACTTTCTCGTAAGTTTATTTAATGTTAATATTCATGTTGCGAGCTTTGTCTTGGTGTTTCGATCACGTATCGTGATTTTCGGGCGTTTTGGGCCATTTTCGTAATTTCCCAAAGTTTGGGGTAATTACTTTCCGTTGTCGAATTTTGAGCCTTCGGGTAGTCGGAATCGTGTGTTCTATTAGTGCTCGGATTCGTCTTTTCGAGTACTTCGTAACCGTATCTTCGATTCGTACTCAGGTTCGGGTTTCGGGGTCGTTCGGGCCGTCGGAGTTGGTCCCGGCCGAGTCATGGCCGGGCATCTTTGAGGCAGGCCACCACTGGCCGGTAACGTGCGGTAGTGATCGGCGATTCGTCGTAAGGCCGTTACGCACGTAAGGCCCTGGCCGCGTAACGTAACGCCCGGCATTTTCCAGGCAGGAGTTCGGCCATGGCCGATTACGTGCGTAAGCCATGGCGATTACGTCGTAACGGCCACGATCGGCCTATTTAAGGCACAGCGGCGTTTTCTTGACCATTTCTCACTTCTCTTCTTATCTTCCGAGGCTTATGTTGTGCTAATCATGTAGAGATGTTGTTGGACAATAAATCCATGAATTTTTGAGGTTCATATCATCAATCATCCGTCTATAACATCCTCCGATCTACTGACCAGTCAGATTTCCTAGAAATCTAGTTTTGGGGAATTTGGGTATTTTGGTTGTTTTCGTCCGATTAATCCGATTTATCTTAGGATTATGATGGATTGATGATTATTTAGATGTATTATATCATTTCCCTTGTTATTCCATGGTTGGATCGTATCGATTCGTTATTTGGGTCGAGTTCTTGACCGACGCCTTGAAGGTGTCCGGTAAAATGTCATAGAGGGGTTTTCGGGCGTTCTTCGATTATTCTTCCTCGTATGATCGATGATTTATTGATTATATATTGTTAGGGTCGAATTCTTGTGAAGGACTCGAGTCGGAACCCTCCCGTTCGTTGTCTTCTTCGGGGTCCGAGCTTCCCGGTTGAATCGTGTTCTTCGGAGTGTTCGGTAGCGGTCATTAAGTCGAGCTTTCCCGTTGCTCCGCGTGTGTTGGACTTGAGGCGAGTATCTCGTCTATATTCTTTATACTTTGAGAATGTGATGTGTCGTGAATTTAACGTGGACTCGTTAGTGACGGTATATTTAACCGTAACTTACTTTAAATGAAGATGTGATTTTATGAAGGTAATTACCAACGTAAACTTTAGTTTCAAGAATAATGATAACTACCTCTTCATGTTATTTTGTGACTAAAATAAATACTAGAAATGAGTAGTTAAATGAAGAATTGTGGAATCGCGTAATACTTGTATTATTTGCTCGTTGGCCTTTTTCCTGAATGATGGTTTGCTGTGGATATTGTGCCTTTGTGGAAGTTATGTTACGTTAACTTATATGTTACGTGTTTCCGGTTGTAGTGAATATTATGCCTTTGTTGTTGTTGTGTATCTTAGCGAATTGAGATGTTGTCCGGGTAGGGTCCCGTCGAGGCCTCCGGAGGAGCGTGCTTGCGAGTACGGCCAGATGTTATGTTGTGACCATAAGGTTATCAATTCGGGTAGGCCTGGGGAGGGCTCCGAGAATCGGCACTTGCGAGTGCAATGTCATGATAACTTATGGGCGTGCTTGAATGGTGTTATCCGGGTAGGGTCCGTCGAGGCCTCCGGAGGCGCGTGCTTGCGAGTACGGCCAGATGTTACGAGTTGACCATAAGGTTATCTAATCGGGTAGGTCTGGAGAGGGCTCTGAGAATCGTCACTTGCGAGTGCGATGTCAAGATAACTTATGGGTGTGTTCGAGTTTATTCTTGATGACTAATCCGGGTGGGACCCTTCGGGGCCACGGAGACGTTTATTTGTTGATTTGATATCTCTGAATTGTTTATGTTTGAATCTTGAATCCCGATTATATTGGTGAATATGGTTTTGGTCTTGAGGTTTGAGTTGAGAATAAAATCATTTGTATGATTTTGAAAGAAAACCTTTTGAAAAGGAAAAACATTCATATTTCAGATTTTACACCGAGACCCCCAAGTCTCTAAATAATCTCTTACAATGATTTACGGAGTAATCCCCATGGTTTGTTTTAAAGGAATAAATTTTCAAAAGACTTTAGACTCGGGGATCGTGTTACTACCTTGTCGAAATGTTATTTTCATAACGGTTGTATTCTTGATGTATAATTGTATAGCTTGGTTACTTGCTAGCGATTCCATCGCTAACCCCTCGTTGGGGATTTTGTTATTTATTCCGTGTTCTCGATCGAGAGTGAGCAACCACAGGATTGGCTCGGAGGATGATGTAATGCAGCGATACTAGTCACAGTTGTAGTCTGTCGTCTGTCAGTGATATGTCGGTTTGAGTTCTTGTCATCCTTGAGGGGATGGACATTTTATGTACTATGTGATCGAGTTGTATTTTAGTTTCATCAGATGTACGGTTATGCTGTTTTTTGAGAGACCTAATCGGTCTACGGTATTATGTTTTGGTCAAGTTGACCGCATGTGGGTTTTGATTTGTAGTCTCCCGCCTGGTAGCTCCTTGTGGAAAGGGGTCTACGGCGTGTAATATCCCTGAGTGGATTGGGGGTGTTACACTCACAGCCGGAGACTCTTATGCCTCCCATCCACCGACCCATGTCTAGCCCTCACACATCAGGATATGTACGGAGTTCCTCGTCCGCGGTGCCCCACGGTCCGCCGCCGACTCTATTCATGCCTCAGATGGTTCCGACTATTCCAGAGGTCGATGAGACGGGAGTCCGAGTTCCCGTTCGATTGATTAGCCCCGACGAGGCGTACGTCGACGAGTCTTGGCCAGACAACATGTGTTGGCGGAGTTGTCGGGTTTCGAAGACAAAACTATACGAGGAGATAGAGAGGGAGAAGGAGAAGGGGAAAAATGTAGTCGAGGAGGAGAAGAAAAAGAAGAAGACTCGTGGCCCAGCAAAGGGTCTGGCTCTCGACTCGTACGTAAGTAAGCATGGCCGTTACGAGATTCCTCTAGACAGACAAGGCCGGCCGGTGATGTCTTCTGACGCTACGGCGTCATATAGCCGTAATGTTGGCTTTGTCATTCGGGACAGAGTCCCCGTTTTGTGGCCCGATTGGGGGGACATGCCGCAGTACGTGAAGGATGCTTTGAACAATGCTATGTCGGTAAGTTAATAAATATTTAATAAGTGTTTTTCAATCAACTTCTTCAAAATGCAATATATGATGTTTTTAAATTATTGCGTATTTATGCTGTTCATAGGTGTGGTTTGTCATTCCCGACTCTCTACTACGTACTTGGTGTGACGAGGTGCAGTCTACCAAGTAAGTCATTTTAATTTATTTTGTATCTACATTATTTGCGTAATTTTTTTTCTTACGAATAATATATGTTGTGCAACGTGTATTGTAGGTATAAATCTTGGAAAAATGAGATGCACATGTTCTGGACAGCCTGGGGTGATACTCGAGAGGCTACCCCGGAAGAATTCAAGTTTCGGGAGTACGAGTGGAAGTGGCTACGCACCCATTTTCGCGACCCGGAGTTCATGGTATGACTAAAAAACCCTCATTTCATTCTTTCTTTTTCAGTTTTTATTTTTTTTGAATTCTAAATATAAACTCGATTTTTTTAAATTAATGTTTCAGAATTTAAAAAATACTTGAAGTTCCGATTTTTTTAAATTAGAAAAAATCGGAACTTCAGGTATTTTTTTTAAATTCTGGAATATTATTAATATTAAAAAATCGAAATTTTTATTCAAAAGTGGAAATAAATTGTTTTAATAAAAATAAAAACTAGAATATTATTTTCCATAAAAAAATAAAAATCTGAATATTGTATTTTATTTATTAAAAAACTGCTAGTATTGAATAAAAAATAATAATATTTCAGTTTTTATTTTTTTTGAATTCTAAATATAAACTCGATTCTAAATAATATTTTTTTGAAGGCGACTAGCTTGACCAACACGACCAATCGTGCTGGTCTGACTAACCATCACAGTCTGGGTTTCCGATCGTTAGCCAGAGTTGCGCACGAGGCCATTTCTTCTGATTCGTTGGACGCATTTGCCTACGTGACTCAGAAAGCATATCCGAACCGTCCCGAGGAGCATGCAAGTCTTTTTTTATTTTATTTTGGTAATAAAATAAATGCCTTTGTATCATACTTTTATTGATATTGAAATATGTATTTTCATATTAACTTAGGAGCGTGTGCGGGAGGAGCCTCAGAGGATGCTTGCTGAGATTGCTCGGGAGCAGTATCCGGACTTAGCGGAGACCGACCTCGATTCTGCCATTGGACAGATCGATCAGGCCGATCCTTATGTTCGCGCTAGGGTGTGGGGTACCGTCTACCCTCCTAGAGGTAGTCGGTACCGCACTAAGATGATAGGAGCCGAGGGTCACCATGTATTGAAAGATACCCCCGACTTCCAGCGCCCTCGCGGACGGGATGCACGGACTGCCTATCTCGAGGAGCAGTTGAGGGCGGAGAGGGAGCTCCGAGCTGATAATGAAAGGAGGACTCAGACGCGATTACATTAGAGCGAGCAGAGGACTGAGTCGCGGTTAGAGAGTTTCCAGAGACAGCAGCAGGCCATGATGGACTATATGATGACGCTGACTCAGACCATTACTCAGGCTGGACTGCAGGCACCTGCTCCACCGCCTTCTATCTTCTGGATGCACCCCATCTTCACAGCCTCGTGACGAGGATCTAGGGGATGGTGGTAATCCTTCTACTACTACATTTCGACATTTAGATGATTTTGGTAGTGGATTGTAGTTGTGTTGTTGTAGTACTCTTGTATATTTATATTTGTGTTACAATTGTGTAAGTGATTTTGTTGACGCTACTAGTATGTTGATGAAATTAATGTTCTTGAATGTGTTGTGCGTTGTGTTGCATATAATGTTGGGCATATTATTGATGGTATTAGTTGAATGTGTTGCGCGTTGATTGTTGTTGATAATGGGAGCTGGTGTATAAAAATTGCAGGTGCAAAAAATACAGGTTTTGGGATCCCAAAATCTGAATTATTTTTTTTATTAGGTTTGAGCCGACGACTTTCCAAAGGTCGTCGGCTAAAGTAAATTATTTTTTTTTTAAAAAAGGTTTTAGCCAACGACATATAGAAAGTCGTCGGCTAAAGTGTAAATTTTTTTTTTAAAAAAAGGTTTTAGTCGACGACATATAAAACTGTCGTCGGCTATCCTTTTTTATTTTTTTTAAAACAGGTTTTAGCCGATGACATATGTAAAGGTCGTCGGCTAAAGTTTTTTTTTATTTTTTAATAATCAGGTTTTAGCCGACGACATTTGAAAAGGTCGTCGGCTAAAGTTTTTTTTAACAGGTTTTAGCCGACGACCTTGCTATAGTGGTCGGCTAAACTTTGAACTCTAGCCGACGACTACCAAAAAAGTCATCGGCTAAACCTTGGCCGACGAATATCGGCCGACGGTTTTTTAGCCGACGACTCACGTGATTAGCCGACGACTTTCGGGTTTAGCCGACGACTTAAAGTCGTCGGCTAAAGTGTGAATTTTGGTAGTGTTAATATCGGATGTGCTAATTATAGGTTCATTTGTTTTAAATTTCAAATGATAAGAAAAATAAAGATTATTAATGATAGGACCTCTCCATCTGTAGGGCTATTATTTAAAAGATATTATTTTAAGTTTGTTAAATTATGGTGTTCACTTAGATGTATGAATTAATAAGCTCCCCATCGGAGTCTATGTTAATTAATACATAGCCAAGAGGAACCAACTATTAATTTTACTTGTGATAATGTAAATTTACTAGATAGTAAAATTAAAGACGTAAAACTCTACTTGAAAAAATGTGTGTAAACCTCCACACGATCGTGACTTACATGTGCAGACTTTTCGAAATATTGGTTGCTTGTGTTTTGAGGTTTTTCAGTATATTTTGCTATGCATTATGTATGGATGTTTTAATTTTATTTCAATCCACTTGCTGTAATTCTAAAAAAAAACTTGATAACACTAACTTTGCTGATTGGAAACACAGCCTTAATATTGTCCTCACTGCTGAAAAACACAAGTTTCTTCTAATTGAGGAATTCCCATTAAAACTAGATGCGGATTAGACACCTGATGAGGTGAAAGAATACCACAAATGGAAGAAATCTGATGAGATGACTCGCTGTTACATCTTGGCTTCTTTAGTAAATGTATTGCAGCATCAGCATCAGAATATGGGCACGGCCACAGAAATGATGAAAAATCTCGATGAGATGTTTGGTCATCAGAACCGGGTGGCTAGGCAAAATTCTATGAGAGTCTTGATGACGAACCAGATGTCTGAAGGAATCCCGATAAGGGATCATGTTCTAAAGACGATTTCTCATCCAGACGAACTTGATATCTTAGGGGCTGCTATCGATTCGTAAATGCAGGTCGATATCTTCCTAGGCATCTTACCTAGAAGATTTGAGCAGTTCCGCCTAAACTGCAACATAAATCGTAGGGAATATACCTTGGAGGTTTCCGTTGGTTTTAAAACTACAACATGAACCAATTCTACAACATGAACCAATTCTAACACATTCTGAGCACGGTTTCACTTGGTTTTAAAACCCTTTTTTTGTCATTTTACCTTCGAGACAGGATTCACAAATTGGAAATGACTCAACTTGGAGATCATCCAATGGGACATCATCTATCAATCTGTGAATCCTTCTAAGGTTTACATGACCCAACCGTATATCGCACATATATGTTTGATTTAGGCTTGAATGTTCCTTTCTCCTTTTAGGGTTAGACAAAGAGTTATGCGATTTATGTTTGTTCATGGGAGTTTGTGCAGTATTAATGATATTGTCCATAAGTATAGATACCTTTGAAACATATTCACCATTTCATCTAATAATAGCATCAACCATCAAAAGAAACTGAATAACCATCACAACTCAATTTAGAAACTAAAATTAAATTCATTCTAAAATCAGGTACCAACAGTACATTATTTAGGACTAATATCTTATCACTAATCTTCAACTGCACGACTCACGTTGCTACAACCATAAGCCTGGAATAATCGCCCCAATTGATGGTGATCTCACCCGCACTAAGTTGCTTGGTAAACTGAAAACCATGCAATTCAAAGCAAACAAGATCAGTGGAGCCTACATCTACTATCCAAGAAGTGATAGAACAAGCCGCCAGACATATTTTGACAACTAGTGCACGATACATACCTTTGTTAAGAGCGGGGCAGTCTGCTTCGAAATGTCCTTTCTGACCGCACTTGTAGCCCTTTCTATTGGCTTTTTGTTCGCCTCAGGCTGAGGAGCCTTCCCTTTTACCTTGAGAGTTTCCACTTTCTTCTGGCCCACTTGTTTCATCTTCTTCCCCCACTTGGGTTTAGAAGTTTGTTGTGCGGCGATTAATACGCCTCGATAGGCGAACCATGGCCGAACTGAGGGCATTCGCCGGGGTCCATGTCGTGGTACCTCCGGAGCCGACCATCTCTAAAGACGCACTCATCACCTTCTCCAACAAAGACAGGGAGGGAGTGCAATGCCCCAAAGAGGATGCACTGGTGATCTCCGCCTGTATCCTTGGGAAGACGGTCGATCGCGTGCTGGTCGACAACGGGAGTTTCTGCAACATCATATTCAAATCCGCCCTAGACCAACTCGGCAACTTAACCAAATTCATCAAGCCTTTCGACACCGTGCTCCAAGGGTTCGGCGACAACACAGTCTAAGCCTACGGGAGGATCAAGCTCTCCGTCGAGCTAGTATGCTTTTATGATCCCAAGGTTAGGACTACTAGGAACCTAAGTTTTGTAATCATAGATAGGCCCAACATCTATAATGGGTTCCTAGGTCGTCCCTTTTTAGAAACCTTTGAGGCGGTCGCCTCATCCTTCTTTTACTGTATCAAATTCCCCACTGCCGATGGGACGGTCGGTACTGTAAAAGGAGATCAGCTAATGGCAAAAAGATGTTTGAATTACTCCTATGTTGTTACTTCTTTCAATACTTCCCATACTATATGTAACATTGAAGCGATCGACGATCAACCCATGGAGATCGACGAGCCAAACACATCGTACCAACCTGACTCAGGGGACGCCATCTCTCATCAATTGACGGACGACATCGAGCCAAGGATCGGTTTCGAGCCAAGTCTCGACATCGATCCAAGGACCGAGTCCGGAGATCGCACCAAACGAGAGGCGACCATCCCTGTCGAAGAGTTGGAAAGCATTACGATGGATCCGGATCATCCAGAATGGGAAGTACAGATCGGCGCAAGCATCGACCACGAATTAAAGGGGGATCTGATCAACTTACTACGTAGGAACATCGGAGTCTTTGCCTGGTCGCATCAAGATATGGTTGGCATAAGTCCCGAACACGCTTGCCATTATCTGAAGATCGACCGGGCGATGAAGCCTGTTCACCAGAAGCGTAGGAAGTTCGGTCCCGAGAAATACGCGGCGCTCGACATAAAAGTCCAGAAGTTACTCAACAACAAATTGGTCGGAGTAGCCACAGACGAACCACAATGGGTCGCCAACACGGTGCTCGTCAAAAATCCAACTGGCTCCTGGAGGTTATGCATTGACTTCACCGACCTCAACGCGGCATGTCCAAAAGATCACTTCCCGATGCCTCATATTGATCACTTGGTCGATAGTACGGCAGGTTGCGAAATGATGTCATTTATGGATGCCTTCGCCGGGTATCATCAAATCCCAATGGCGGAGGAAGACATAAAACACACATCTTTCCACACAGAAAAACACATATACTTTTGGGTCAGAATGCCGTTCGGCTTGAAAAACGCAGGGGCGACCTACCAGCGATTAGTCAATAGAATGTTCGCCGATCAGATCGGCAAGACCATGGAGGTCTACATTGACGATATTGTAGTCAAAAGCCTCAAGAAGGAAGATCACCTCAACGATCTCGCCGAGACGTTTGCCATCCTTGAGAAGTTTAAGATGAAGTTGAACCCCAAGAAATGCAACTTCGGGGTGGGCTCCGGGAAGTTCCTGGGGCACATAGTGAGCCAAAGGGGGATCGAGGCGAACCCCACCAAGATACAGGCGATCCTTGACATGCAGGAACCGCGAAACATCAAGCAGGTGCAACGCCTCACAGGTTGTCTAATCGCCTTCAACCGTTTCATATCACGGCTCGGCGATAAAAGCAAGCCTTTCTTCGCGACCATCAAGAACAAGAAGTTCGCATGGACGAAGGAAAGCCAGATAGCATTCGCCAAAATAAAGGAATATCTATCTAACCCCCAGATCCTGGCAAAGCCGATCCCCGGTGAAAAACTATTCCTTTACCTGGCAGCCTCGAAGGTCGCACTAAGTGCCGTTCTGGTGCGAGCGGAGGGATAAGCCCACTTGCCCATCTACTATGTTAGCCAGGCGCTCCACGACGCTGAGACACGTTATACACCATTAGAGAAGATCGCCTACGCCCTTGTCATGAGTGTTCGTAAGCTCAGGGCTTACTTCTTCGATCACCAAGTGGAAGTCCTAACAACTCTACTTCTAAGACAAGTCCTGCACCGACCGGACACCAACGGGAGACTCCTCATGTGGTCGCTGGAGATCGCCCAATATGGTATCACTTACGCCCCTCGCACGGCGATCAACGGCCAAGCTCTGGCGGACTTCGTGGTGGAATTAACGTTCCCTCACAGTCCAACCCAGGTCGGCCGACCTGCCTGGAAGTTATACGTGGATGGCTCAGCGACCAATTCAAGAGCATGGGCAGGGATTGTCCTCATCAGCCCCGACGGTCAGAGTTTCACAAATGCTGTGCGTTTCGGTTTTCGTGCGACCAACAATGAAGCCGAATACGAAGATTTGGTAGGCGGGCTCGATCTAGCCCTCGCCCTAGATGTTCGTCGCCTCCATATCTTCATGGACTCCCTTTTGGTCGTGAACCAAGTCAAGGGACAATATGAGGCGCGCGGCGAACAGATGGTCAAATACCAAGAGCTGGTCGCCGAAATGTGCACAAAATTCGAAGAAGTACTAATCGAACAAGTCCCGAGAGAGCACAACTCCCAGGCCGATGCTCTTTCCAAACTAGCATCATCGGACGGGGTAGCCGACTTCTCCAATATCCAAATCACAAAGTCAGCAAGGCCGGCGATCGACAGAGGCCTGGTTACCTCGGTCGCCATCGCCGAGGAGAACTGGATGACTCCGTTCATCAAATACTTAAAGGACGGAACGGTCCCTGACGACCGTGTTAAAGCTCGCCAACTCCAGCTTCGTGCGACCAGATATACCCTATTGGACGACCGGCTTTACAAGCGAGCCTTCAGCCTTCCCCTCCTCAAGTGTATCACACCGGAGGAAGGTCAGCTCGTTTTAGCTCTTGGTATTTGACCATCTGTTCGCCGGGCGCCTCATATTGTGGAAACCATGCGGTCGGGTGAGCCCTCATCCATAAGACAACCAGACAAGGGTTTTTCTGGCCATCACTTCGGAAAGATGCGATCGCCTATGCCATATCATGCCATAGGTGTCAGATAATGGGCCCCAACATTAAATTATCACCCGAACAGCTCACCTCCATGTATAGCCCTTGGCCATTTGCGCAATGGGGCATCGACCTGATAGGTCCCTTACCGACGGCTCCAGGGGGCTGTAAGTTCGCCATCGTAGGGGTCGACTATTTCACCAAATGGGCTGAGGCCGAGCCACTAAACAAGATCGGCCAGGAACAGGTGATCAAGTTTATCTGGAAAAACATCATATGCCGATTGATTGCCCGTGCCATCATCTCCGACAATGGAAAACAATTCGATAGCACAGAAGTCATGCGATTACGTGAAAAATGGGAATCAAAGGTTATTCTCGGCGCCATATCACCTCGGACAAGCGGGCGGTGGAGCGGTGAATAAGATCCTCAAACACACGATTAAAGCACGACTCGAATCCGAGGCAAGGACGATGGGCGAGCGAGCTCCCGGATGTTTTGTGGTCATACCGACGGCGACCCGTAATTCAACCGTGAAACCCCATTCACCTCGCCTTGGAGCGAAGCAGTGATTCCTTCGGAGATCGCCGTCCTCAGCCATCGAACCGAACAGGAGATAACGACCGACAATGATGTGGCCCGACGGATCGACCTCGACATGCTCGAAGAACGACGGCTGACCTCAGAAATGAAGAACACAATCCACAAAAGGAGAGCCGAGAAGTTATTCAATTCAAAGGTCAAAGAAAGAAGGTTTCAAGTGGGCGATCTCGTCCTCAAGAAGATCCAAACCCACACAGGCGTTTTCGGTCCGAACTGGGAGGGACCTTTCAGAGTATCCAGATGGCTAACTAAAGGAGCCTACGAAATGGAACATCCTGACGGTACTCCGGATCAATACCCCTGGAACGCCGTGCATCTGAAAAAATACTACCAGTAATAATTTTGTATTCAATTTCAATGATGTACAAGGAATATAATGAGATTTTTTCCTATCCCATCTATTCTGGCGATCGCCCCACCAGGCATGTCGCATACCGCCGACGATCGCTGATCATGACAATCCTAGGTAAAATGAATGCAGCCATGGTCCTGGATGTCGATGGAACCGACAGCTTCGCCCATGCAAGGTTCCTTTGGGATGAGATCGCCCGCCCTTCTTTTAAATACGAGGCCGGCGTAGCCAAAGGACCCTCCAAAATAATCAGTAGTCATGATCGCACGTCCTCAAGGTACATCATCTAACATGGTGAACCCGGACAATGCGACGTGCCACTACCCCCGTCTCAACGTACACCGTCGAGGGTCGCTATCTTCATGGCGGGCCGAGGTGGAAGCAGAGCTGACAAGCCGCGGACGTGGAGTCGAATGAGCCGACGACACTCCGCGCAAGGACTCCTCCGGACCAAGATCGCCCGCCTTTCGTTTTAACACAAGGCAGGCGTAGCCTAACGGAGGACCCTCACAAAAGTGAGTCGCGGGATACACAATATCCCTCGCACACAAAGACACAAATGGGGAGGTCGGTCCATCGAACACCCTAACCGCACATGATTCTTCAGAATCGGAAAAAGTGAAGATAGCTCGCCAGACAAACTAGTTTTTGTTTCCTTACTTACAATATGTAAACAAAAACAAGGGGGCAGAGATGGGTCGAGCTAATCCCAAATACGATCGAACAAAAAGGAACCACGCACGATCGGCTTCGCTCAAACACGCGCAGGACGATCGGAGTCCTTCGACGAAAATTACAAGTAAGAATTCCGATTCAAAACATATCAATGCTTTCAACACTCAGACGATCGGTCGGAGGAACAAAACGTCGAAAGCAATCATACACGTACTTGTAAAAATTTGCACGCGAACATTCAAAGGCGATCGTATGTAAAGAGACAGTATGAAAAGAGGAACATTTTATTCATAACGCAAGTTTCATACATTACAAGGCCCGAAGGCATTACAAAAGAAAAAAGCACAAATTATAGAGGAAAACAAAAATGCCTCTCAAGGCCCCATCGGCTAGTCATCGCCCTCAGGTTGCGGATCGGCTGGGGCCCCTCCATCAGCCTCGGGATGAATGAGTTTACCAGTATACCAACTCAAGTTGATCCCGATGTCGACGAAGTCAAGGATCGGTAAGGAGAACTCTGGATGCAGAGGATGCTCGAGGACATAGGATTTGAAGCTCTACATCAGGGGACCGAACTCGAACCCTGCCTTTTTAGCGGCTCGAACAGCGTCAGCATAGGCCAAGTAATAAGCGAACTCGCCGACGTGCGCGACGTTAAGGTAGGGATCGACCTCGATCGCCTTCAGCTGCCCCTTCAAATCCGCGGCCGTCTTCTCGGCCTCCGCCATCTCGACCACCTTGGCGGCATTCTCACCCCTGGCCTTCTCCAGCTCCTTCTTCGCCGCCTCCAGCTCACCGCTGAGCCGATCCACCATCACCTTCATCCCGGCCGCCTCCTCCTGCGAAGCCGCGAACTTTTGGCGGGTCTCCTTCTCCTTATCACGGGACCAGTCGGCAGCCTCCTTAGAGCGGATCAGCTCCTGCTTCAATCGGTCCACGTCCTGCTTAGCCCTTTTGGCCGTCTCCTCATACTCCTTCTCTATAGACTGGATCCGGTTGGCAAACTCGATATTTTTGTTCTGGGCGGCCTCGAGGTCGCTATGGAGACGAGCAGTGGAGGGTCGCCCCTCAAAATCCCTAGCAGCTTGGACGGCCATCGTCGCCGTCTGGAGAGCCAGGGCAACGGTCGCCTGCATGGCGTCTCCAGATCGCCGACGAGCGATCGCATCAAGATCGGTCGTCCAAGCCTTGGGCAGAGAGGTGATAGCCTGGCGGACGTAAGCAGGGACTTCGAGGGACTGTTGTGGAGCCTTACTCGACAGAAAGTCCAGCACCATAGGAGCGACGTCCGGATCGGCGAGACGAACCCTGCAGCACAAACCAAGGAAACGAAGGAGTTAGCTTATACCATGCTCAGAATGCCTAACTCAGAAAATTTTGACCCTATCTTACCTATTGACCAGCTCGGGATCGCGTCCAAAATAAGGCTTGCCGCGAGAGGTTTCCGCCTCAGCGATCGCCACCTTCTTCGCCAGGCGCCCGGATGGCCGGGAGCCAGGGACCGAGGGCCTCGGGCACGATCGCTCCATCATCGGGCAGCGGAGATAGGAGCCGCGGCAGCGGAGGCTCAAGGATGGATACATCCGCCTCGAAATCGGCAGGGACTCCTCCAGGCCTCCGCCTCTTGCGGCGGCCCAAGGCATTCCTCTCCCGAACCACCGGCTCGGCGGCGGCGCCTCGCGAGCCTCGTCACCGGAGCAGGGAGAGACGTCGTCGCGGGAACGTGACCAGTCTGCTTACCCAAGTGAAGGCGACCGATGAGTCCCGGGTTTGACATAGCGATCTCTGGCGGTGGTTCGGCAAATCGGGGAAAATAAACCTCTGTCAAAGAAGAGATACAAACAAGTTAGACAAAACAAAACGACCTCCTGGAGACGATCTTCAAGCAAGGAAGCACCAGTTAAACTGATACCTAGAACTTTCAAGTGACGGGGGTAGCAGAACAATCGAGCCCCCAACCGATGAGCTTCGGTACCAAGCGATCGAACGTTAATAAAGGAGTTCGGCAAGGCACGAATCCGCTCCCAAACGATCAAGAAATCGAATGGAAGGTCGCCGATCGCTGGAACGAGAGGTCCTGCAAAAAGAAAACAAAATTAGATCAGTCCAAGACAAGCTCAATCAAGGGGAGAGTTAAAATCCTTACTCGGATTCCTCTCCCGGAAAGTGGTGGGGATCTCCAACTCCTCATTCGGCCTGTCACTCGACGCCGATCGCCATACCCCGCCGACCCAGCACCATTTAGTCAGGTCACCCTTGGTCTTATTCGGCACGCCGAGGACCACTCTCCCGATTCGGCCTTGGATATGATTGCCGCCGATCGACCCTTTCTGCGCGGCCAGTTTAAACAGATAATTCATCTCCAGCGCAGTAAGGAGGCGGAACAACCGGTGACCGCCAAACAGGGTCAACGTGAAGATGATCTGTAGCCAAGCGTTCGGCATCAGTTGAAGAGGCGCCAAATTCCAGCCGATCAGCAAGTAGGAGACGGCGAATGGCAACGGGAATCGCAGACCCGCCTCCATAATCATCTCGTTGACGGCAACCATATCCTTGGGCGGTTGGTCGGCACGCTCATTCTCCGAGGGCACGTGCAAGGAAACGACAGAGGGGATGTGATATTTAGCCCTCCAACGACTCAGGTCTTTCTTGGTCGTCGTACTCCGGATCTTTCCGAGAGTCCACGGAGATGGGACGGTGGCCTGAAAAACCGTCCACTTCACGTGTTCGTAAGGGTGAGCGGCGGAGTAGGCCTCGAAGTCGAATTCCGGACAGGGTCCGGCGATCGCTTCCATCATCTGAGCAAAAGCCACATAGGCAGGGCCGAATCTACTCTCTCGTTCCCAGGCCTCCCGCACCAAATCATCCTCATCCACCGGCGAGCCCCCCTGCTCCGCCGTCGCCGCCGTCCTCGCCACTTCGGCCTCGTTGAAAAGTTCTTCGAGTTCTGCGGGTGCAATCCCCGCTCGAATAGCTTCAACGGCCATCTCCATATCCACTCCAACGGGCATCTCCTCCCGTTCAGGCGACGTTGCGGCAGCGGAAGAACTTCCGGTCTCAAAGGTTTTGGATCCTCCCGACATATTAGAAAGTAAAGAGAGGGAGAAGGTTAATTTTTCTTACCTAGAGAAAAGAAGGAGATCGGCGCAAGAAGCTCCTGAATTTTTTGCAGAAATTCGGCTAGAAATGCAAGGACGCATAAAAAGTGAAGGAGAAGAAGCCCTGGCCTTTTTATAGTTGGAGACGAGGGTCTAAATGCAAATAGGAGAAACCTCAGGGGCTGGATCGCAACCGACACGTGGGGACGCATTAAATGCTGCCCTCGAATCCCGCATATGCGTCTTTTCGAGGGCATGCCAGCCGACAGGTCCGACAAACCATCGGACTCCCCCAACAGCGGCGCGACATGTGTCCCTGCCACTTTTGGAAAGCCCGCCTTCATTTTCCGCTGCTCCCGACACGAAAGAAGATCGTCCAGATTTGAATTCAGATCGGCTGATCATTTAAACATTGGCGATCGCCAACAGTGCCACCTCACCCCGTGTTTACAACATCGAGGCGAGCTGGCGGGCAATTGATGTGCGGCGATTAATACGCCTCGATAGGCGATCGGCATCACAATCAGAGAAGCCAACCATGGAAGACATACTGTGGACAAACGCCCGGAGTTCGGCAATGCGGCGACCATCTTTTGGTACCCAGCGATCGTCTTTTGATGTCTGACGATCGTCTCTAATGAGCGAACCAGAGGCGATCATCTCGTCCCACGTATGGCTCCGGCATCCGTAAAAGTCGTCGAAAGACCGAATCTTGGACGGTGGCTCACGTGCGGATTTTCAAAGGATACCGACACATAGGACCATTGACCCCAGCCTGTCACCTACCACACCTACCGACAAGGCCGCCGAAAGGTACAAAGTGGGTCCTCCCCGGACAGCGACTCGAGACGCGTGCTGGCTTCCCATTGGTTCGCCCATCTGGCCTCCAGCAGCAACCTCGGACCTCAAGGGAACAGGCCCACGTGACGGGACGATCGGCCGTCTTATTTTAATATAGAAAACGGCGGTCGCCCACGATCGCCTGAGGAATCCCAGCTACCTTGTCCCCTATAAATAGAGAACTCACTGATGTGGCAAAGGGGACGCGAATTTGCTACGAATTCAGTGGAAAATACACACAAAAGAGAGAATCAAAGGCTCTTTTGACAACCACTTATACATTCATAGCGATATTCATACACATTCATCATATATCCCAAGCAAGAACTCACAGATTTATCTATCTGGTTCTTCCGGCAATCTACGCGCTCTAAAGCCTAGATAACTAGAAGTCTTTACACTCCTTGTAATAGATTCTAACATTAGTATTTGTACTCGACAGTATATTTATTAATAACATCTCGCGAGAGCATTCAAGCCCGGGATTAACAACCCCGGCAAACCTTGTGTTATCTATTTTCTCACGGAAGTGTTCTCGCATTTGTTTGTTACTCGATCATTCCAGCAATACTATCTCCGGATAATATTTTGGGTAACAACAAAGTTGAAACATCAGTTGCCGCAAGAACTTGATACCCTTGTCTAAAGAGTTCATCTGGAGCTTGAAACTCTATCAGCAATTCCACCAAGGTATATTCCCTATGATTCATGTTGTAGTTTAGGCGGAAGTGCTCAAAGCTTCTAAGTAAGCTGTCTAGGATGATATCGACCTGTTTTTCAACATCGATAGTAGCCCCTAAGACATCACGTTCGTTTAGATGAGAAATCATCTTTAGAACATGATCCCTTACCGGGGTTCCTTTAGGCATTTGGGTCGTTATTAAGACCCTCATAGAATTTTGCCTAGCCACTCGGTTCTGATGACCAAACATCTTGTCGATATTTTTCATCATTTCCACGGTCGTGCCCATACTCTGATGCTGATGCTGCAATACATTTGCTAAAGAAGCCAAGATGTAACAGCGAGCCATCTCATCAGATTTCTTCCATTTGTGGTACTCTTTCACCTCATCAGGTTTCTAATCTGCATCTGGTTTTAATGGGCATTCCCCAGTTAGAACGAACTTGTGTTCTTCAGTAGTTAGGACAATATTAAGGTTACGTTTCGAATTAGCAAAGTTAGTGCCATCAAATTTGTTTTCTTTGAGAATTACAGTAACTGGATTGAAAGAAATCTGAGATAAAACTAAAACATCCATCACATAATGCATAGAAAAATATAGTGAAAATTTTCTAAACACAATATATATGATAGCAACCAACACCTCGAAAAATCCGCACATGTAAGCCATGATCATGCGGACATTTACAAACATATTTTTTGAGTAGAGATTTAGGTCTTTTACTATCTAGTCAATTTACGTTATGACAAGTAAAATTAGTTGTTGGTTCCTCTTGGCCATATATTAATTAACATAGACTCCGATGGGGAGCTTATTAATTAATACACCTAAGTGAACACCATAATTTAACAACCTTATTATCTTTTAAACGACCTTGGTGCCTAAACTACAACATGAACCAATTCTAACACATTTTGAGCACGAGTTTTGTTGGTTTTAAAACCCCCTCTTTATCATTTTACCTTCGATATGATTCACAAATTCGAAATGACTCAACTCGGAGGTCATCTAATGAACCATCATCTATCAATCTCTGAATCCTTCTAAGGTTTACGCGACCCAATAGTAAATCCCACAGATATGTTTGGTTTATGCTTGAAAGTTCTTTTCTCTTTTTAGGTATAGACAAAGAGTTAAGAGATTTATGTTTATCCATTGGAGTTTGTGCAGTATTAATGATATATAGTCCATCAGTATAGATACCTTTGAAAACATATTCACCGCTTATTTTAATAGCATCACCATCAAAAGAAACTGAATAACCATCACAACTCAACTTAGAAAATGAAATTAAATTCGTTCTAAAATTAGGTACCAATAGTACATTATTTAAGCTAATATCGTATCACTAATATTCAACTGCACGACTCCCAGTGCTACAACCATAATCCTGGAACAATCATCCCAGTTGATGGTGATCTCATCTATACTAAGCGGCTTGGTCACCTAAAAACCATACGAGTCAAAGCAAATAAGATCAGTGGAGCCTAAATCTATATCCAAGAAGTGGTAGAACAAGCTGCCATACATGTTTTGAGTACTAGCACACGAAACATACCTTTCTTAAGAGCAGGGCAGTCCGCTTTGAAATGTCCTTTCGGGCCGCACTTGTAGCACTTTCTCTTTGCCTTTTTGTTCGCCTCAGGCTGAGGAGCCTTGACTTTACCTTGAGAGTTTCCACTTGCTTCTGGTCCACTTATTTCTTTTTCTTCCCCCACTTGGGTTTAAAATTTGAAACACCAATTACCACAAGAACTTGATACCCTTGTCTGAAGAGTCCTTCTGCAGCTTGAAGCTCCACTATAAGAATAAACGTCAAAGAATTCGAATAATATCTGAAGTAAAAACATTATAAGTACCGAAGTCTATGTTCGTGTAGTAAAAGATATACTTTAGACTTTGCTTTTTATGCGAAGTCTAATATCCTAATAATCGAAGTCTATCTCGGTTTTTTTCTAATTATGATCCAAATGTGGGGGTAAGTGAAGTAAAAGAATGCCTTTAACTTCGGTTATTTTATAATTGGCGTAGTAAAAAAAGACTTTCTACTTCAGTTATTGTATAATACATATTATTTTTTCTGCAGTAATATATATTAGTATTTCACATTTCAATTTAAAATTTATTGCCAAAATCTACATTCACTTATAACTAACCATCAACCACAAGAGCTCAATAATATAAGAACCAACAATTAACCGCATTCATAAGAAACTATCAACTATCAATTCCCAACATAATACATTCATGTACAAAAATAATAAAGTATCTTTTTACAATAAACAAATACTTGAAAAAAGGTAAATTTTTGGCTAACAGTTTGTGAGAAGTAAATCTATTTTCATTTCCTCCAAGTAGGCAAGCTGGTGAAGCATCTTTTTACAATAATAAAAGTAGGCAATTAGATCGGCACGCTCCTGAGGTTTCTTCAATCCCGGGAACACCATCTTTGTTCCAAGTATGTACTGCACCAACAAATAAATAAATGAATTTCCATTCGGTTTTCCGAGTTATATGCAATCCAGATTCCAAACACACCCACCTCTATATTCATTTGCCATGAACTGATCAAATAAGTTAGGAACGACCCTTAAAGTTAAACTTACACAAACTATTGCATCAGACTAGTGACTCCGAGTTATGTTATGAAACCAAATTGTTGGTCTCACCTGAATATTTCTCAAATACCATAATCTGGGATCTGGTCTTGAATATTTGTCGTACCTCACTAGCCAATATCAAATCCAGGTAACATTGTCGATAACGAGTTTCCTATTGAAAAAGACAAGTTCATATATAACATTAATAGCTGCAAATAAAATTGAAATTGTAACTGATTTCTTATTGCAAGTAGTACTACAAAAGTGTCCATAAATACCTGATCTCTCAGAATGTAAGATTCAGGATTCCTAGGACTTCTTGGGACCCATTCAGCAGTTTTCTGCAAAATTGTAGTGTTATAGATCAGGCAATCAACAGAAGCCTCTTTTGCTGTAGTGGAGTTACCACAATTTAACCTATTATTCTCTCATCATAATTAGAAGAAGCTTTACAGATAGCTTATCAGTAGTCACAGATTATTTCTAAGCTCATCAGTGCTTACCTTCAAATTGGCATCAGGCCCAATTTTCTGTCTTGGCATCATATGAAGACAATGTGAAAGCACTATAAATGATATTGGGAAAATACTAAGCTCCACCCCACTTAGTTTTTACTGAGTGGAAAGAAATATGAATAACAAGTGACTAATACTTTATGCCCATGTTCCGCAAAAATCTGCTTATAATTTCTATATTTAGATTCCAAACTGAAACTAATACATTGTTTGTTAATTATTAGTATGTAAGGTTGTTAGTTTTCACAAACCTGGAAACCCACTAACACCAACAAGATCATATATCACCATTGGTCCACACCATATCAGATTGCAATTGGCGAATTACCTTCTTTGGAGTCTCTTCCTCACTCTCATCAGATTCGTCATCAGAGCTGTCGCATCCTATAATATATGATATAAAAGCTATATTTCAGGTAACAGCAGTATCGAACAACATAAGTACCAGTTCATTATTATTTCATCTACTATAAAACAAATCTTTTGAATTATAAGTTGAGGCATAAGTTTTCAAGCTCTGAATACTTTCACATGACATATTCCCAGAGACCATAAATGTTCCATCGACAAAACCTTTAAAAAGAGGAATTTAGCAAGATAAAAAATATTTAAAGTAGGCATACCTCTGTACTCTGAATTCGTCGACTATTTCGACGACGAAATTCACCTAAAATCTCAAGTACAAAGATTACAGAGCTCTGCTAGTTTGGATATCTTTTTATCTTGTTACTTTGTTCTTTTTTAAGGTTTCATTGATGAAATTGTCATCAAAAAATGCAGAGTACACAGAGTTCATCAATGGAACCTTCAAAAAGAGGAAAGTAACAAGATAAAAAAAATATCCAAGGAGGAAGGTAACAAGACAAACAAATATTCAAACTAGGCAGAGCTCTGTACTCTGCATTCGTCGACTATTTTGACAACAAAATTCATCTAAAAGCTAATATACAAAGAGTAATGAGGCAACTAGATTATTGTACGAGTAATTGGTGCTGCACTGCTTAAAAAGCTCACAGTGAAAAATACTACGGTAATTCCTCGACTTATAGAGATAGAACACACTAGGAAAAAGTGTAATATCCGTGTTTTCTATTTTTGGTAATTTCTATTTTCGGTGTATGTTCGTTTCGGACAACTCGCTTGGCACTGTTTTGGAATTCTGAATCTATTTTGTTCTTGGAGTTTCTCCATTGGGATAAGTCTCGATGATTCTTTTACGTAATTTCATCTTGAGTTATATTTTATCGCATGTGTATTCGATTCTCGTTAAACTCGTTCGATTTCATCATTTTCCTATTTCCTTGAGTTCGTATGACTGAGTAGAGCATGTTGTGAATTTCGGATTGTTAATCCGATGTTGTATCGTGATTTTCGGATGTTTGGGCCGTTTTTGTAATTTCCTATAAGTTTAGGGAATTTGTTCCTTGTTCGATTTTGGTTGTGTACCTCGGACCGTTTTGGGGTTTCCGTACTTCCATTTCATGTTATTGTTTACCATATATCGATTCCTATTGCTTTTATTCTCTTCCCGGATCATTTTTCATCATTTTGGGACCCAAGGGGAGTGTGGGTCGCGGCACAAGGAATGTGCGCCGCGGCACACTCATTGTCTAGTTTCTGGCCGAGCAGTCTGTACCGTGTGCCGCGGCACATGCCGGCAGGGCCGGGGCACGCTGCGGAGTCACTGCCGCGGCACACTCACCCGGGCCACAGCACACTCGTGTTGCACTTATCGGCCAAACCTTCTGTACCGTGTGCCGCGGCACATGACGACGGGGCCGCGGCACACTGCCGAGTCACTGCCGCGGCACATTCGTCCAGGCCGCGGCACACTGCCGATCACTGGGCGCAGTTTTGGCCCTGTGCCGCGGCACACTTCGGCTGGGCCCGCGGCACACTATGCAGTCAGCGTTATAACTGCGTTTTTTCAGCGAGATTCACTCATTTTCTTCCTTTTCTTCAACCATACGAGAGAGAGGGCTTGAGGGGGGAGACTTCCCATCATCTTTCACTTGGGTGTTTTATTTTCTTCATCTCCTTTCGATCGTGAAGCTCGTATTGTGGATCTAACACGTGTTCTTCGGATCAAATTGCTTGGATCTTCAAGAGGTAAGATCTCCTATACCCTAGTATGAATTTGGGGAGGGTTTGATGGTGATATTGTCTTTTAATCCGATTTAACCGATGTTGTTGTTAGATTGCGATAGTATACTCGTGACCCTTGGTTCCCTTGTTATTGGATGGGATGAAATCCCGTTGTTACACCGTTGACAGATTTCAATTCCCTATGCACTCTTGATGTTCGATGAATTTTCCCAACGGGTAGAATTAGGATTAATTCTTACCTTTCCGCATTATTGAGACTTGTTGTATACCGTTATTGTCTTAGGAATGGATTTGGGAGGATTGTTCGGACCAAAACCTATTCCTTCGTCGTTTCCTTCGTTTCGTATTATTTAAGGCAAGTACATGTATTACATTCCGTTATGTATGTTACATTTTCAAAGTGAATGATGAATTGTGGTTTTCAGGTGCGTGAGTTATGTTCCTTCCACCCGGATTTTCCGACGGGATGTCTGGGGGTCGATACTAAGGGGTACGGCCGCGGAAGTGGACTTGGGTGCGTGTGTGGTTGAACTTCCACCCGGAGTGTCCGACGGGATGTCTGGGGGTCGATACTAAGGGGTACGGCCGCGGAAGTGGTATCCCACCCGAAGCGTTCGACGGGATGTCTGGGGGTCGATACTAAGGGGTACGGCCACGGGATACCAGTTGTGATTTTGTGATATCGTGACGATTGGAAACTGGTTTGATTGCCAACGTAGTATTCCGGAATATTTATGGCAAATGATTTCTGATTGAGATGATTGTGTAAAACCGTATATTGTATATAATGTTGTGTAATTGTGTACTTGCACTAGCTATTCGAATGCTAACCCCTTAAATGGGGGAAATGCGCCTTATGCATTTCAGGTACTGGGAGAGCTGAGGAGCAGGCACGGGACATGCACGCAAAGGATGGGCTGGCTTGATGATGTGTCTCGAGTCTGTATTTTTATGTTTTGTCATTACATTTGTCGAATACTGGAGTTAGACTGTTTTCTTTTAAACTTGGTTTAAGTCCCCTGCGTGGGCAATGAATTGGTATTTAACCTATGTCTCATGTACTCCGTTAAAATGTTTTGGCCGAGGCCACGGCCTTACTTACTTTTTGAGTGCATCATTTTGTAATACCCGCGATTTTCCCTTTCGGTAAATTTTCGTTTTTGGCAATTTCTGATTTTCAGAACTCGCTTGCGAGCATTTTGACATTTTGATAATGTTTTGTTCTTCGCATTTGGTCATCCGAATTTGTTCCGGGGCTGTTTTACCCGAATCCGTTCGTTGAGCGACTTTTTTCTCTATTTGATTCTTTTCGTGTGATGATGGGTCGAAACTATGGTTTCGTGTCTCTTATAAGTCTGTTTAACTTTGTTATGCGTGTTGTGAGCTTCGATTTAGTTGTTCGATGTCATATCGTGGTTTTCGGACGTGTTGGGCCGTTTTTGTAATTTCCTAAAGTTTGGGGGTAATTACTTCTGTTGGCGTGTTCCGAACCTTCGGGTAGTCAGAATCGTATTATTCTCTTAACGCTTGAGTTCGGCATTGTGCACTCTTCGTAGATATGTCCTTGTCTCGTGTTGTTGCTGCCGTTTCGCGGTTTCGTTGCGCTCGTACTCGACGAGCTGAACTTAACAGTTTGGAACTGCTAAGTGACTTACGTACGCTATGCTATAAGCATAACGTACGTTATTTGTGCCTTACGTACGTTATAGCCTTTTAGTTACGTACGTAAGGGTACTCCAGTTTTCAGGCAGATTTTTTGGGGATTTCGATTACGTACGTAACGTGTTGAGCCTTACGTACGTAACATGGATTTCGTACGTTAGCCCTTATGTATAACGTACGTAATGCCGGCATGGGTTTATATACCCGGGAGTTGACCATGTTCGTCATTTCTCACCATTTCTTCATCCCTCCGCGGCTTGGGCGACTTGTAGGCGATTGGAGGGCGATTTTGGAGTCTTGTAACTCCAAGTGTTCATCTTCCTTGAGCTCTTAACGTTGATTTACATTGTTAATCCGTGTTCTTCGTCGGATCGAGGTAATTCCTTGAAACCTCCTAGGGGTGACTTTCGGGATTTTCCTTTTAATCTTTGTTGTTCGTCCATTTTCGATGAATTGGTTGATGTTATTGAACCTTATTAATCGTGTTCTACGGATTGTATAACCGTATTTCGAGTTTATTTAACTCGGTCGGTGAATCGAGTATTCTTGGTAATTATCGAACATTGAATGTTGGATTAAATATCCCAATGAGTTTCCCTTCGATGTTTTGTTGGGATTTCCGTAATTTTTGGCCTTGATTCTCATTGTGATCGTATCTTCATTGTATTTGTCGGAGATGTCTAGGTGTACGAGGAATTCCGGTCGAGCTTCCCCGTTGTTCCACGTACTTTGGACTTGAGGCGAGTATCTCGTCTATAATCTTTATACTTTGAGAATGTGGCGTGTCGTGAATTTAACGTGAACTTGATAGTGATTGAACGTTTAACCGTAACGTACTTCTGAATGAATATGTGTTTTATGAAAGTAAGTATGAACATAATTGGGATTTCTTAAAGAATGATAGTCATCATTTTATGTGGTATTATGTTCAAGGCGGATATTTAGAAGTGAATGGTTAACCCCGGAATTGTGGAATGTTTGTATTGTGCGCTTGTTAGAATGCGTACTAGATGATGTTGTGACGTGAATGTTACATCTTGTGAAAGTTTTGGTTGCGTTAACTCATGATTTGATGTGTTTGCGATTGTGGCAAAGGTGAAACCCTTGTTGTTGTGAACTCGATGCATTGATGATTAGACCACAAGGTTATCAATTCGGGTAGGTCTGGAGAGGGCTCCGAGGATCGGCACTTGCGAGTGCGATGTCACGATAACTTGTGGGTATGTTCGATTGACGTTTGACCGGGTAGGGGCCTGTGAGGCCTCCGGAGGCGTGTACTTGCGAGTACAGCCAGTGTGTATGATTTGACCATAAGGTTATCTAATCGGGTAGGTCTGGAGAGGGCTCCGAGAATCGGTACTTGCTGTAATATCCGCAATTTTCGACTTTCGGTAAATTTCTTTTTTCGGCCGAAGTCCGTTTTGACCACTCGCTCATGACCGTTTCGTCATTCTTAGAATGATTAATTCTACACTTTTTGACATCCGAGTTCGTTTCGGAGTCGTTTTGTTGAGTTCCGTGCTTTTTAGCGACTTTTCCGTACTTGAGTTCGGTTCTTGCGAATCTCGTTCGAAACTGCTGTTTCGAGTTTCCCGTAAGTCCGTTTAACTTTGTTAGACGTGTTGTGAACTTCCGTTTGGTTATTCGATCACGTATCGTGATTTCCGGGCGTTTTGGGCCATTTTGTAATTTCTTGAAAGTTACGGGTATCCGTATCTGTAATTGTTGTCTCGACCCGTTTCTTGGTCGCGTATGACTAATTATGGTATTACGCTTTCATTTCGAGTCGTTTATGTTGTCCGCGAACTTTTCGTCGTGTTCGTTCCGCACGCTTTCGAAATCGGGTCGCCGAGCCGGCGCGCGTGGGATCGCCGGACGTGGCGGACTGCCGGACGATTGCAGGCACCGCCGGACGGTGCGCGGCAGATCCGGCGTAGCGCACGCTACGGCCGGAAGGCTGCGCGCGCTAACCGGCAGGTGTAGCGCACGCTGCCGGGTGGCCTAGCGTACGCTATCGGGCCTGGGCAGTGGGGTTTCTGAGGTTCTGGACTCGGTCAGGATCGGCAGGTAGCGCACGCTGCTGTCGGTCGTAGCGCACGCTAACCGGCAGGGGTAGCGCACGCTGCCGGCCGACTAGCGTACGTTACCTGGATAAGTTGGTTAGTCCAGTGGCTACTGGACAGGTCGGCTAGCGCGCGCAGGCTTCCGGCCGTAGCGCACGCTAGCGGGAGTCGGGTCGGCATGGTTGGTTGGTGATGCCGGGTCGTGTGGGCCCTGGCCGAGGGTACTCGGCCGATACCGGCCGATAGCGCACGCTAGTCCGGGAAGGCTAGCGCACGCTAGTCTGGCCCAATATAAATATGGCTGAGCAGTCACATTTCACTTCGTTTTTCATTTCCTTCCTTCTCCGTCCGCGAATGGCGATTCATGGGCGACGAAGCCATGTTGTTTAACAACAAAACCATGAAGTTCTGGAGTCCATAACATCAATCAATCGTCCGTTATCATCCTTTGATCCAGCGAATCAAGGTAATCTTCCTTAGAACCCTAATTTCGTGAATTTGGGGATTTTTGCAATTTCGTCCGATTCGTTCCGTGTTGTTGATTAATTCATGATGGGTATGATTAATCTTGGTAGTATTCTTGTGTTTAACATCATTTAATCCATTGTTCTTCGTCGAATCAAGTATATTTCTTGATTTCCTTCGAGTTGACTTTTTGGGGGATTTGTCCCCGATCTCGTTTTCATCCATTTTCGATGGATCGATTATGGTTAAATGATGTTGTTAAACATATTCTATGGATTGTATATCCATATTTCAACTTCGAATTCCGTTCGTGATTTGACTAACGAATCGTGTTCTTGGCCGTTTTGGGAAAATCCTTGAACTTTCGTCATTCGTTCTTTGAATTCAACGGCTTTGAGTCGTGTTATGAAATTCATTTCATTGTTATTATTGTCCTTCGTAGTTTATGACGTGAGTTGGCGATCGGTGGAGTCGGCGGGTTCGTAATCGGTTCGTGTCAACCTACTTTGGTCGATTCTCCGCGTTGTTCTTATTCGAGGCAAGTACCTTGTCCATACTTTTCTTGTTTCGTGGATATGATGATTGGTGATCGTCTTGATTTGTTTGTTTGTTTGAAATGAGTTTTCAAAAGATTTGGTTAGCCTCGTTAAAGGCCCTCTTTCAAAACCGTGTGTGTTTTGTGATTGGTGTGGTTCGTGAATAACTATGTGAATTCTATGTATATGCTTGGTGTTCATGTTGCACTTGGTATTGTGTCTGGACGTATATTATTTCATTTCGGTGCGTTGTGGATTGACGTGGTGTTTTGCTAAGTGTTTTATGCCTCTGGGCGAATTGTTTGAATATCCTTGATATGATATGTTATTTGTGTGAATGTGTGGATATGGTTGAAGGTCTACGGTGGCACATGGCATGTGATCATGTGGCCAGGATGCAACAAGTGATTGATCCAACCGTGAGAGCCTGAGATAATCTACGGTGGCACATGGCATGTGATCATGTGGCCAGGATGCAACAAGCGATTGATCCAACCGTGAGATGTGTGTGATTTGTTTCGCTAGCCAGCTCGGGAGGGTCCTTCGAGGCCTCGAGTGGGACGTCGGTGGTAGCGTCCCGGTCCTAGGCGATGCGCGTGCGTGATTATGTTTCGTTGATTTTACGTCCGTTGAGGACACGTGATGTTGGGCTCTGACCCTGTAAATTGTTGGTGGTTTCCTATTTGCGAAAACAAAACATTTGGGCTGTGACCCTATTGATTTTTGGAAAGAGAAGGATTTTATAATCCTAAATTGTTTTCTATTAAAACTCTCGATGGCATTTTAAACTGTTTTGTAAATTGTTTCCCTTATTTGCGATCTTTCGGTTTTGGAAATGTTTACTCAAACTCTTGCCTCGGGAAGTACTTTTCTTTATGTTTGGATCTTTGATGATTCCTGGCTATTGTTATTCGTGGAATATGAATTGTATGGCTCGTATTTTTGCACTTGTACTTGCACTAGCAAAACAGTGGAGTTTTGCTCAGTCCCGAGTATTCGGGGGGTGGATGTCTATTTTTGCATTCAGGTTTTGGAGCATAACACAGGGTCGGCACGTAGGATGATGAAAGATGAATGATACTAATCACACGAGGATCCGTTGATGGCGTATTGGTCTAGTTGTATTTTCTTTTCCGCTGCAGTATCTTTTTCCCGTTGTACGGGAGTTTATTGTGTTTTGACCCCTGCGTGGGTATGCGTTTGTAATTGAGTTGTATAATTTATTGAAAGACCAAATCGGTCTACTGAGTCATTTTAGCCTTGAAGGCATTGTCGAGATGTTAAATGTTGTTACCAGCCTGGTAGATCCTCGAGGAGAGGGTCTACGGCGTGTAATATCCCTGAGCGGATTGGGGGTGTTACATAAATGGTATCGAGCTTAGGTTGTGGAAACCTAGGCCGCCGGGTCGATGGTGTCTATTGAGTTTTTGTCTCGTCGGATTTTATCCGATCGGTCGTGTCGCGACGCCGTCGCCCGAGTTGGTTTGTTGTGATTAGTATCGTGGGCGATCATCATCTTCGTGCGACTGTGGATGTAAGTCTCCCTTCTTTGTGTTGTGCCTCGTGTGACACGAGCTATTTTTTTATTATGAGTTAATTGACGGAATCCTCTTATGGATTTTGATTTCGTGATACGTGATTATTTGACTCCCATTTTTCGCTCATATGAGGAGTAGTGTTCTTTGTCTTGTGCATGTTTGACTTTATTTCTTTTATCCACGCGTGAGTTCTTCAGAATGGCTTTCGGTATTTTACCGATCGAGTTTTATTTCAAAATCAATTCCCTTAACCGAAGTTTTTGGCATTATGGCCTTGATCATTTTAGCGAAATTCTTATGACGGAATATAGTATTTTGTAAATGGATTTTGTGAGTTTTGAAATATTACCGTCATCGGCCTTTTTGGCGTTTTGTGAATGGTTTTTAGCTGGTGGATTCCGGCGCAGGACCCACGGCGCTATATTGTTCCTTGTAGTAACCTGAAATTTATTGTCAATCTAGCACATTGAATTATTTTTGAAAACCTTGAGTATCTTAGAAAATTAAAAATATGGACGAACTTTTAAAACTAATTATTTTATTGCGGTGTTATCAATGTGTTTTCTAATGCCGAAATTCATTTCAAATATTTTCCTGTTGAGGAACAAAAATATTTTTTAGGTATTTTAAAATGCAGTTGCTTAGACCCAAGTGTCGAATATTTTTGAAAGTTTTTCACTAAAGGAAAGGTGTCCTCATTTTTGTTCAAACGCAAGATGATTTTCAAAGTCTCGATAAAGGTGTTTGTACTACTTTTTGTAAAATGATACTCAAGATCAACCGTTGTTTCCAAACTGTTTTCAAAAGGTGGTTCTCGTTTTTAAAACCTATCATTCCTGTTTGCGGACCGGAAATGCGTGTATGGTTTTCGAACTTTCGTTACGGTGTTAACCCCGAATTGTGATTGAATTGGTGGCGTGAGCGTCGAGCCATTCGCCACGCATATGTTTTGTTGGCCCTCTGAGAGGTGTGAATAGTGTTCTTGTTTATCGCCTCGTGGTGATTTGCGTGTTGTCGCACTAGTGTGAGTTGTTAAAGCTGGATTTTTGTGCATTATACACATGGGTGATTGTTTCATGATGTTTGTGATTGTGTCTTGGGCCGTCGTTCGGGATGTTGTAATCGTCGAACGATGCCGTTGTTGTGATTTTTGTATGCGTTGATATGCTATGCTGAGTTGGCATCTCCGGTATGTTGTTTTGCGGTGTTAGTTCCATTGTATCTAGCATTTGTATTTTCGGTATGCCGAGCCGAGGCGTTTCAACCGTGATGTGCGGGGCATGCACGCGTAAATTGTCCTTCTCGTCGGAATACATTTCAAGTGTGGACTCGAGGGACACCAAATTCGATTTTGCGAATCGGCTACCGAGACTTTCGGAGTTCGCGCTTCAAAGACAGATATCGAATCGGCTTTGAGAGGCCTTTGAAGGATGTTTCGCTGATCACTGTTGTGTCGTCTCCTTGATTTCGTTATTGTGAGTAGCGGGACGACCTTCTTTTATAAGAGGTCGAATGTAATACCCGTATTATTTTGGCTTCTATATTTTCTCTTTCTCCATCTATCGATACACTCATGTTTGTTGATACTTTCGAACTTGTTCTCGTATTTCGGTTTCATCGCTCGAACGAGCCGTGATCTTGTTTTGGGTCGATCCGGTTATCGCCAGAACTTTTCCGAGTTCGGTTCGATTCTTGTGAACCTTGTTCGGAAGTAGCATCTTTGATTCTACTAATTCTTTTATTCGAAGTGGATCGGAGTTGGAACTTCGTATTTTCGATTCTCGACTCGCTTATGTTCATTGACATTTTCTCGAGCTTGTCCACGCCCCTTGCTTTTGTTGATCGAACGAGGTGGTATTATTTCGAATTACTCGTTCGTCGTTGTGACTTTTCAATTGTTATTCCCTTTCTGTGGATCTTATGCGAGTGTGCATCTTGTTGTTTTCACCGGATCATGTTTTGTCTCGAGTCGAGATGTGAACCTCGGAGTTGTCGGTTGAACCTTATTGTTCTTCGTGATCCGAACACGATCGTTCGATTTTTGTTGTCTCGATCGTTTGTTTGTTCGGTTTTGTTCTCGTTTCGTGATTGTTGAGCGTTCAGGCTCCTTCCTAATTCCCTTAAGTTCGGGAAGTTAGTCTCGTTTCGATCTTCCAACCCTAGGGCGGTGGAATTCTGTATTTGTTCGGCGGTTGGCTCGCGTTTTGATTGATGTACCGTTGGGTTGGTCAATCCTATTGATTTTCGCTCGTTGTGTTTTGTGATTGTCGGATAATCGACTCGATTGTATTGTCCGCTTGATGACGCTTGTCACTTGTTGATTTTATTATGTTTCTACCGTGGCGTTGTGTTGGTCATCGTGGAGCGTGTTTTCACGCCGTATATTTCTTTGCGTTGTTTGTAACATTTCGCCGTTGGGCGTTAGTTACGCATTCTTGTGTATCTTGTTGAGTTTTTCTGGCGGAATATTTCTTCCCCTACTTGTTTTAAGTTTCGGACGAAACTTCTTTTAAGGAGGGTAGAATGTAATATCCGCAATTTTCGACTTTCGGTAAATTTCTTTTCGGCGAAGTCCGCTTTGACGACACGCTCAGTACCGTTTCGTCATACCGAGAATGATTAATTCTACACTTTTTGACATCCGAGTTCGTTTGAGTCGTTTTGTTGAGTTCCGTGCTTTTAGCGACTTTTCCGTACTTGAGTTCGGTTCTTGCGAATCTCGCTCAAATCGCTGCTTGAGTTTCCCGTAAGTCCGTTTAACTTTTTTAGACGTGTTGTGAACTTCCGTTTGGTTATTCGATCACGTATCGTGATTTCCGCGTTTTGGGCCATTTTGTAATTTCTTGAAAGTTACGTATCCGTATCTGTAATTGTTGTCTCGACCGTTTCTTGGTCGCGTATGACTAATTATGGTATTACGCTTTCATTTCGAGTCGCTTATGTTGTCGGCGAACTTTTCGCCGTGTTCGCTCCGCACGTTTTGAAATCGGGTCGCCGAGCCTAGCGGTGGCGGGATGGCCGGACGGTGGCGGATCGGCCGGACGATTGCGGCACCGGCCGGACGGGTGCGGCAGAACCGGCGCGAGCGCACGCCACGGCCGGAAGGCTGCGCCGCTAACCGGCAGTGTAGCGACGCCGCCGTGGCCTAGCGACGCCATCGGCCTCGGGCAGCTGGGGTTTCGAGGTTCGGACTCGGCCAGATCGGCGGGTAGCGCACGCCGCTGCTTGGTCGTAGCGCACGCTAACCGGGCGGGGTAGCGCACGCTGCCGGCCGACTAGCGACGTTACTGGATAAGTTGGTTAGTCCAGTGGCTACCGGACAGTCGGCGAGCGCGCGTCGGCGGCCGGCCGGAGAGCACGCGAGCGGGAGGCGGGTCGCCAGGGGTGGTCGGCCGGGTTGGTTGGTGATGCCGGGTCGTGTGGGCCCTGGCCGAGGGTCCTCGGCCGATCTGGCCGATAGCGCACGCTAGTCCGGAAGGCTAGCGCACGCTAGTCCGGCCCAAGATAAATATGGCTGAGCAACAAATTTCACTTTGTTTTTCATTTCCTTCCTTCTCCGTCCGCGAATGGCGATTCATGGGCGACGAAGCCATGTTGTTTAACAACAAAACCATGAAGTTCGAGTCCATAACATCAATCAATCGTCCGTTATCATCCTTTGATCCAAATAATCAAGGTAATCTTCCTTAGAACCCTAATTTCGTGAATTTGGGGATTTTTGCAATTTCGTCCGATTCGTTCCGTGTTGTTGATTAATTCATGATGGGTATGATTAATCTTGGTAGTATTCTTGTGTTTAACATCATTTAATCCATTGTTCTTCGTCGAATCAAGTATATTTCTTGATTTCCTTCGAGTTGACTTTTTGGGGGATTTGTCCCCGATCTCGCTTTTCATCCATTTTCGATGGATCGATTATGGTTAAATGATGTTGTTAAACATATTCTATGGATTGTATATCCATATTTCAACTTCAATTCCGCTTTCGTGATTTGACGGGACGAATCGTGTTCTTGGCCGCTTGGGAAAATCCTTGAACTTTCGTCATTCGTTCTTTGAATTCAACGGCTTTGAGTCGTGTTATGAAATTCATTTCATTGTTATTATTGTCCTTCGTAGTTTATGACGTGAGTTGGCGATCGGTGGAGTCGGCGGGTTCGTAATCGGTTCGTGTCAACCTACTTTGGTCGATTCTCCGCGTTGTTCTTATTCGAGGCAAGTACCTTGTCCATACTTTTCTTGTTTCGTGGATATGATGATTGGTGATCGTCTTGATTTGTTTGTTTGTTTGAAATGAGTTTTCAAAAGATTTGGTTAGCCTCGTTAAAGGCCCTCTTTCAAAACCGTGTGTTTTGTGATTGGTGTGGTTCGTGAATAACTATGTGAATTCTATGTATATGCTTGGTGTTCATGTTGCACTTGGTATTGTGTCTGGACGTATATTATTTTATTTCGGTGCGTTGTGGATTGACGTGGTGTTTTGCTAAGTGTTTGATGCCTCTGGGCGAATTGTTTGAATATCCTTGATATGATATGTTATTTGTGTGAATGTGTGGATATGGTTGAAGGTCTACGGTGGCACATGGCATGTGATCATGTGGCCGATGCAACAAGTGATTGATCCAACCGTGAGAGCCTGAGATAATCTACGGTGGCACATGGCATGTGATCATGTGGCCAGGATGCAACAAGCGATTGATCCAACCGTGAGATGTGTGTGATTTGTTTCGCTAGCCAGCTCGGGAGGGTCCTTCGAGGCCTCGAGTGGGACGTCGGTGGTAGCGTCCGGTCTAGGCGATGCGCGTGCGTGATTATGTTTCGTTGATTTTACGTCCGTTGAGGACACGTGATGTTGGGCTCTGACCCTGTAAATTGTTGGTGGTTTCCTATTTGCGAAAACAAAACATTTGGGCTGTGACCCTATTGATTTTTGGAAAGAGAAGGATTTTATAATCCTAAATTGTTTTCTATTAAAACTCTCGATGGCATTTTAAACTGTTTTGTAAATTGTTTCCCTTATTTGCGATCTTTCGGTTTTGGAAATGTTTACTCAAACTCTTGCCTCGGGAAGTACTTTTCTTTATGTTTGGACCTTTGATGATTCCTGGCTATTGTTATTCGTGGAATATGAATTGTATGGCTCGTATTTTTGCACTTGTACTTGCACTAGCAAAACAGTGGAGTTTTGCTCAGTCCCGAGTATTCGGGGGGTGGATGTCTATTTTTGCATTCAGGTTTTGGAGCATAACACAGGGTCGGCACGTAGGATGATGAAAGATGAATGATACTAATCACACGAGGATCCGTTGATGGCGTATTGGTCTAGTTGTATTTTCTTTTCCGCTGCAGTATCTTTTTCCCGTTGTACGGGAGTTTATCAGTGTTTTGACTTCGCGTGGGTATGCGTTTGTAATTGAGTTGTATAATTTATTGAAAGACCAAATCGGTCTACTGAGTCATTTTAGCCTTGAAGGCATTGTCGAGATGTTAAATGTTGTTACCAGCCTGGTAGATCCTCGAGGAGAGGGTCTACGGCGTGTAATATCCCTGAGCGGATTGGGGGTGTTACATAAATGGTATCAGAGCTTAGGTTGTGGAAACCTAGGCTGTCGGGTCAGTGGTGTCTATTGAGTTTTTGTCTCGTCGGATTTTATCTGACTGGGTCGTGTCGCGACGCGTCGTCTGAGTTGGTTTGTTGTGATTAGTATCGTGGGGCGATCATCATCTTCGTGCGACCTGTGGATGTAAGTCTCCCTTCTTTGTGTTGTGCCTCGTGTGACACGAGCTATTTTTTATTATGAGTTAATTGACGGAATCCTCTTATGGATTTTGATTTCGTGATACGTGATTATTTGACTCCCATTTTTCGTTCATATGAGGAGTAGTGTTGCTGTCTTGTGCATGTTTGACTTTATTTCTTTTATCCGCTGCGTGAGTTCTTCTGTAATGGCTTTCGGTATTTTACCGACCGAGTTTTATTTCGAAAATCAATTCCCTTAACCGAGTTTTGGCATTATGGCCTTGATCATTTTGGCGAAATTCTTATGACGGAATATAGTATTTTGTAAATGGATTTTGTGAGTTTTGAAATATTACCGTCATCGGCCTTTTTGGCGTTTTTGTGAATGGTTTTTAGCACAGTGGATTCCGGCGGGACCCACGGCGCTATATTGTTCCTTGTAATTACCTGAAATTTTTGGGCATTCTAGCCCATTGAATTATTTTTGAAAACCTTGAGTATCTTAGAAAATTAAAATTCGGGACGTACTTTTAAAACGAATTATTTTCTTGCGGTGTTTTCAAGGTGTTTTCTAATGCCGCAATACATTTCAAAAATTTTCCGGTTGAGGACCAAAAATATTTTTGAGGTATTTTCAAATGCAGTTGCTTAGACCCAAGTGTCGAATATTTTTGAAAGTTTTTCACTAAAGGAAAGGTGTCCTCATTTTTGTTCAAACGCAAGATGATTTTCAAAGTCTCGATAAAGGTGTTTGTACTACTTTTTGTAAAATGATACTCAAGATCAACTGTTGTTTCCAAACTGTTTTCAAAAGGTGGTTCTCGTTTTTAAAACCTATCATTCCTGTTTGCGGACCGGAAATGCGTGTATGGTTTTCGAACTTTCGTTACGGTGTTAACCCCGAATTGTGATTGAATTGGTGGCGTGAGCGTCGAGCCATTCGCCACGCATATGTTTTGTTGGCCCTCTGTGAGAGGTGTGAACTGGTGTTTACTGTTTATCGCCTCGTGGTGATTTGCGTGTTGTCGCACTAGTGTGAGTTGTTAAAGCCTGGATTTTTGTGCATTATACACATGGGTGATTGTTTCATGATGTTTGTGATTGTGTGCTGGCTGTCGTTCGGGATGTTGTAATCGTCGAACGATGCCGTTGTTGTGATTTTTGTATGCGTTGATATGCTATGCTGAGTTGGCATCTCCGGTATGTTGTTTTGCGGTGTTAGTTCCATTGTATCTAGCATTTGTATTTTCGGTATGCCGAGCCGAGGCGTTTCAACCGTGATGTGCCAGGGCATGCACGCGTAAATTGTCCTTCTCGTCAGTAACACATTTCAAGTGTGGACTCGAGGGACACCAAATTCAGTTTTGCGAATCGGCTACCGAGACTTTCGGAGTTCGCGCGGCCACAGATATCGAATCGGCTTTGAGAGGCCTTTGAAGGATGTTTCGCCATTTGCTGTTGTGTCGTCTCCTTGATTTCGTTATTGTGAGTAGCGGGGACGACCTTCTTTTATAAGAGGTCGAATGTAATACCGTATTATTTTTGGCTTCTATATTTTCTCTTTCTCCGATCTATCGATACACTCATGTTTGTTGATACTTTCGAACTTGTTACGTATTTCGGTTTCATCGTTCGAGCAGTGTGATCTTGTTTTGGGTCGATCTGGTTATCGTTGTAACTTTTCGAGTTCGGTTCGATTCTTGTGAACCTTGTTCGGAAGTAGCATCTTTGATTCTACTAATTCTTTTATTCAAGTGGATCGGAGTTGGAACTTCGTATTTTCGATTCTAGACTCGTTTATGTTCATTGACATTTTACGAGCTTGTCTGCCCCTTGCTTTTGTTGATCGAACGAGGTGGTATTATTTCGAATTACTCGTTCGTCGTTGTGACTTTTCAATTGTTATTCCCTTTCTGTGGATCTTATGCGAGTGTGCATCTTGTTGTTTTCACCGGATCATGTTTTGTCTCGAGTCGAGATGTGAACCTCGGAGTTGTCGGTTGAACCTTATTGTTCTTCGTGATCCGAACACGATCGTTCGATTTTTGTTGTCTCGATCGTTTGTTTGTTCGGTTTTGTTCTCGTTTCGTGATTGTTGAGCGTTCATGATCCTTCCTAATTCCCTTAAGTTCGGGAAGTTAGTCTCGTTTTCAATCTTCCAACACATGGGCGGTGGAATTCAGTATTTGTTCGGTTGGCTCGCGTTTTGATTGATGTACCGTTGGGTTGGTCAATCCTATTGATTTTCGTTCGTTGTGTTTTGTGATTGTCCGGATAATCGACTCGATTGTATTGTCCGTTTGATGACGCTTGTCACTTGTTGATTTTATTATGTTTCTACCTGTGGCGTTGTGTTGGTCATCGTGGAGCGTGTTTTCACGTCGTATATTTCTTTGCGTTGTTTGTAACATTTCGCCGTTGGGCGTTAGTTACGCATTCTTGTGTATCTTGTTGAGTTTTTCCTGGCGGAATATTTCTTCCCCCTACTTGTTTTAAGTTTCGGGACGAAACTTCTTTTAAGGAGGGTAGAATGTAATATCCGCAATTTTCACTTTCGGTAAATTTCTTTTTCGGCGAAGTCCGCTTTGGACGACTTCGCTCATTACCGTTTCGTCATTCGAGAATGATTAATTCTACACTTTTTGACATCCGAGTTCGCTTTGAGTCGTTTTGTTGAGTTCCGTGCTTTTAGCGACTTTTCCGTACTTGAGTTCGGTTCTTGCGAATCTCGTTCAAATCATTTCGAGTTTCCCGTAAGTCCGTTTAACTTTTTTAGACGTGTTGTGAACTTCCGTTTGGTTATTCGATCACGTATCGTGATTTCCGGGCGTTTTGGGCCATTTTGTAATTTCTTGAAAGTTACGGGTATCCGTATCTGTAATTGTTGTCTCGACCCGTTTCTTGGTCGCGTATGACTAATTATGGTATTACGCTTTCATTTCGAGTCGTGTATGTTTTCCGCGAACTTTTCGTCGTGTTAGTTCCGGACGTTTTCGGAAATCGGGTCGTCGAGCCCTGGCGGTGGCGGTAATGGCCGGACGGTGGCGGGACTTGACGGACGATTGCGGACACAGGCCGGACGGGTTCGGCAGAACCGGCGTAGCGCACGCTTCGGCCGGAAGGCTGCTTGCGCGCAACGGCAGTGTAGCGCACGCCGCCGGGTGGCTAGCGTCTGTTATCGGGCCCGGGCGATGGGGTTTCGAGGTTACGGACTCGGTCGGGATCGGCGGGTAGCGCCTTGGCTGCCGGTCGTAGCGCACGCTAACCGGCGGGGTAGCGCCGCCGCCGGCCGACTAGCGTACGTTACTGGATAAGTTGGTTAGTCCGGTGGCTCTTTGGGCCAGTCATGCTAGCGCGAGCCTTCGTAGCGCACGCTAGCGAGTCGGGTCGACAGGTTTGGTCGGCGGGGTTGGTTGGTGATGCCGGTCGTGTAGGCCACTGCCGAGGGTACTCGGCCGATCTGGCCGATAAGCGCGCACGCTAGTCCGGGAAGGCTAGCGCACGCTAGTCGGCCCGAGATAAATATGGTGGCAGTCACATTACACTTCGTTTTACATTTCCTTCCTTCTACGTCCGCGAATGGCGATTCATGGGCGACGAAGCCATGTTGTTTAACAACAAAACCAACAAGATCTCGAGACCATAACATCAATCAATATTCCGGTATCATCCTTTGATCCAATGAGTCAAGGTAATCTTCCTTAGAACCCTAATTTCGTGAATTTGGGGATTTTTGCAATTTCGTCCGATTCGTTCCGTGTTGTTGATTAATTCATGATGGGTATGATTAATCTTGGTAGTATTCTTGTGTTTAACATCATTTAATCCATTGTTCTTCGTCGAATCGAAGTATATTTCTTGATTTCCTTCGAGTTGACTTTTTGGGGGATTTGTCCCCGATCTCGTTTTTCATCCATTTTCGATGGATCGATTATGGTTAAATGATGTTGTTAAACATATTCTATGGATTGTATATCCATATTTCAACTTCGAATTCCGTTTTCGTGATTTGACGGAACGAATCGTGTTCTTGGCCGTTTTGGGGGAAATCCTTGAACTTTCGTCATTCGTTCTTTGAATTCAACGGCTTTGAGTCGTGTTATGAAATTCATTTCATTGTTATTATTGTCCTTCGTAGTTTATGACGTGAGTTGGCGATCGATGTAGTCGGCGGGTTCGTAATCGGTTCGTGTCAACCTACTTTGGTCGATTCTCCGCGTTGTTCTTATTCGAGGCAAGTACCTTGTCCATACTTTTCTTGTTTCGTGGATATGATGATTGGTGATCGTCTTGATTTGTTTGTTTGTTTGAAATGAGTTTTCAAAAGATTTGGTTAGCCTCGTTAAAGGCCCTCTTTCAAAACCGTGTGTGTTTTGTGATTGGTGTGGTTCGTGAATAACTATGTGAATTCTATGTATATGCTTGGTGTTCATGTTGCACTTGGTATTGTGTCTGGACGTATATTATTTCATTTCGGTGCGTTGTGGATTGACGTGGTGTTTTGCTAAGTGTTTGATGCCTCAGGCGAATTGTTTGAATATCCTTGATATGATATGTTATTTGTGTGAATGTGTGGATATGGTTGAAGGTCTACGGTGGCACATGGCATGTGATCATGTGGCGAGGATGCAACAAGTGATTGATCCAACCGTGAGAGCACGAGATAATCTACGGTGGCACATGGCATGTGATCATGTGGCCAGATGCAACAAGCGATTGATCCAACCGTGAGATGTGTGTGATTTGTTTCGCTAGCGGCTCGGGAGGGTCCTTCGAGGCCTCGAGTGGGACGTCGATGGTAGCGTCCGGTCTGGCGATGCGCGTGCGTGATTATGTTTCGTTGATTTTACGTCCGTTGAGGACACGTGATGTTGGGCTCGACCTGTAAATTGTTGGTGGTTTCTATTTGCGAAAACAAAACATTTGGTGTGACCCTATTGATTTTTGAAAAGAGAAGGATTTTATAATCCTAAATTGTTTTCTATTAAAACTCTCGATGGCATTTTAAACTGTTTTGTAAATTGTTTCCCTTATTTGCGATCTTTCGGTTTTGGAAATGTTTACTCAAACTCTTGCCTCGGGAAGTACTTTTCTTTATGTTTGGATCTTTGATGATTCCTGGCTATTATTATTCGTGGAATATGAATTGTATGGCTCGTATTTTTGCACTTGTACTTGCACTAGCAAAACAGTGGAGTTTTGCTAACCCCCGAGTATTCGGGGGGTGGATGTCTATTTTTGCATTCAGGTTTTGGAGCATAACACAGGGTCGGCACGTAGGATGATCAAATATCAACGATACTAAACACACGAGTATCCGTAGATGGCGTATAGGTCAAGTGGTAATTTCTTTTCATTGCAGTATCTTTTCCCCGTTGTACGGGAGTTTATTGTGTTTTGACCCCTGCGTGGGTATGCGTTTGTAATTGAGTTGTATAATTTATTGAAAGACCAAATCGGTCTACTGAGTCATTTTAGCCTTGAAGGCATTGTCGAGATGTTAAATGTTGTTACCAGCCTGGTAGATCCTCGAGGAGAGGGTCTACGGCGTGTAATATCCCTGAGCGGATTGGGGGTGTTACACTTGCGAGTACAATGTCAAGATAACTTATGGGTGGATTGATTTTGTTTCGCTAGCCAGCTCGGGAGGGTCCTTAGAGGCCACAGAGTGGGATTTGTGGCTTCGTCCCGGTCCTAGGCGACGTGTGTGCTTGATTTGTTTTGGTAATCTGATTATTTTCGTGATTTGGTAAGAAAATCCCTTTGGAAATAAGAACGACAAATCTTTTCATGAATTTACACTGAGACCCCCGACGTCCTCAATTATTCTTTCAAATGTGTTTCGAAGTTATCTTTATGTTTTCCCCTTTTTTTGGGAAATGTTTTCGAAAAGACTTTAGACTCGGGGATCGCGTTACTACCTTGTTGAAATGTTATTCTCATAACGGTTGTATTCTTAATGTATAACTTTATAGCTTGGTTACTTGCTAGCGATTCCATCGCTAACCCCTCGTTGGGGATTTGTTATCTTTTCGAGGTATTATGTTGTTGAGAGAGCAATCACAGGATCGGCTCGGAAGACGATGTAAAGCAGCGATACTAGTCACAGTTGGAGTCGGTTGTACATTAAGGATCTGTCGGTTGGGTTTTCCTTGTCATCCTCGAGGGGATGGACATACTATGTATATTGTGATCGAGTTGTATTTTGTTTTATCGGATGTTCGGATATGATATGTTTGAGAGACCTAATCGGTCTACGATATTATGTTTTGGTCAAGTCGACCGCACGTGGGTTTCATTATGTAGTCTCCTGCCTGGTAGCTCCTTGCGGAAAGGTGTCTACGGCGTGTAATATCCCTGAGCGGATCGGGGGTGTTACATAAATGGTATCGGAGCTTAGGTTTGTGAAAACCTAGGCAGTTGGGTCTAGTCGGGTCTGGTTGAGTCGTCTCTTATCGTGTCACCCGGGTGAGCAGTTGTGAACAAGCTAGATCATTGCGATCCGTTGTGATCAATTGTGGTTCGTTGTGATTAGTATCGTGTTGCAGCCATCATCTCCGTGCGGCCTGTGGACGTAAGTCTCCTCCTTTATGTGAGGTACCTGTATTTCATGTTTTTACGTGTGCGAATTAAATGTGATGTGTGTCCTTATTTACACGGTGTGGTGTAAGGGAGTTGTATTCGATGCTTGTGACGCACGATATGCGGATATGACTGGACGTATTGATGTTTTGACTTTGAACCGCCGTGTGGGGTGGTATGTTGTGAAATTTGTGAACCTTGATGGGTTTCGAAAAAGTGCCGACGGTTGATGTGTTTGGTTGAATATGTGATTTTGTTGTCGTTTGGGCAGGTGGTTTTTAGTTCGATCAGTTTGTTTGGACTATCGTAATTATTCCGCTGCGGGTAGGTTTGAGAATATATTTTTGAGGGGCCAAAAGGTCGGAACATTTTTGTGAAAGTTGATTTTGAAAATATTTTTATGGTTAGATTAAACCAGCAGCCCGTGTGGATTTGAAATCGGTCGAGTTTTGACAGAGTTAGTCCTGTATTTTCAAATGACACCATCAGGCGGTATGAGGAAAAATGTATTTTAATGTATTTCGGGCACTGCAAAATATTACCGTCACCTTCGGTTGAGACCAAAAGAATTTTGAAAAATTTCTGTTATATGTTTGTTATGTTGTTTTGCCCGTCGGAGAATTTTTACAGTACCTTTGCTGTTACAATTCTATAGGTGATCATTTTCTATTGCTCAATCTCTATCGACCTAATCATATGGTCCGTCTGTGACGATCGTGAACCCTAACTGCGATATCAGTATTGCACTTAGTTGCTTAACCTGTGTGGATATTATTTACATATTATATATTGTCACAATTCTTGTTAGCAAGTTATGGGTGTACGCCCAGATACGATGATTTCATAGTTCAGTTTAATTGTGTTGTTTCTTTGACGTTATCCGGATGTGGTAATTCAGAATGTTTTGTACATGGTTCTCAAAACAAGACAGATATGATAATAGGTTCATAGTTTTGATCAAACTTTAATTTTCTAAAATTCGCTTCAGCAAATTTTTCAAATTCAGGAATTTTAAAATGCTATCATTTGGACAAGCACCTTGGAAAAAAAAAATTTGTTTTTAAAATATTACCCATATTCGACCCTGATGATATGTTTGTGGTTTTGACCGTGATAAACTTGGTAATGGTCGTACGTTATGTTAACATGGCTAAGTGAATGATTTATGAATTTGAATTCTGTCGTTGCAGTGATAGTTCATGTATTCGTGTTACAACTCGGAATGAGTATTTTATTGTGTTACTGTTGGTTGCTCTATATTGATTATGTGGTGGTTGTTTTGTTGTTCTGAACGGTTGTCCATTCAGTATGCCGAGAGGTCGAGGTCGTGGTAACCCTCCGCGTGACCAGGATCATACTACCGGTAATGGCATTAGTACTGGTGTTGCTACTGTACTCCAACAGGTGGAAGACCAGATGACACATTTAGCTCAGGTGGTTCAGCGTAACCATACTGCGAATGAGGATGTTGGATCGACTCGGTGGCTTAGAGAAGTGGTTCGTATGCGTCCCTCTCGCTTTGCAGGAGCGGATGATACTTTAGGCTGGGATGGCTGGCTTATCCAATTGGAGAAGATTTTCAAGGCGATTGGTTGTCCCGAGGAGCGGAGGATTCCTATCGCTCAGTTCCTTCTCGTTGATGACGCCGCTAACTGATGGGAGGCCGTTGAGCCTCAAGATCATGCTGTTACTTGGGAAGAGTTCAAGAAGTTGATGGAAGCGGAGTTTTGCCCGAGGCCGATCCGAGAGCAGAGGATCCAAGATTTTTACCTAGCCGAGCCGCAGGATGTACCCGTGTCACAGACTATTGTCGATTATAGTCGACAGCTCGCCTTTGTGAAGAATCAGGTGAGGAACGAGGAGGACAAGATCCGTCATTTTGATATGCGGATGAGACCAGAGATTCGACAGTACATGTCGGGTTTTACTTGTGTTACTTTGAGAGAGTATTAGGATCGAGCCATGGCATACGAGATGGCATCATCATTTTCTGGGCCTTCGCATGAGTCGAAGAGACAGAGGACGTCTGGAGATTTCTCGGATAGTGTGAGAGTCGGAACTTCTCCTCATCGAGTTTCGCGTAGTTGTTCGGCGAAACCTTCCCTTTCTTCATTTGTTGGGACCAAGAGTTCCAAGTTATCTTCTCTGACTCCTAGTCAGACTGGGAGGTGTTTCAACTGCAATGTTGTCGGTCATGTGCAAGCTAATTGTCCTTCGCGGTTGATTACTTGTTATAACTGTGGACTCAAGGGCCACAGAGTTCAGTATTGTGAAGTATTCCACGAGATTTCTCAGAATCGAGCCTCAGCACCATTGTCGGTATCGACTTGTGTAGGTCGTTGAGGTTATTTGTTTGTTCACTTGGATGGCTGTCTCCTTCACCCTTCATTTTTGGCAATTTCTGATTTTCAGAACTCGCTTGCGAGCATTTTGACATTTTGATAATGTTTTGTTCTTCGCATTTGGTCATCCGAATTTGTTCCGGGGCTGTTTTACCCGAATCCGTTCGTTGAGCGACTTTTTCCGCTATTTGATTCTTTTTGTGTGATGATGGGTCAAAACTATGGTTTCATGTCTCCTATAAGTCTGTTTAACTTTGTTATGTGTGTTGTGAGCTTCGATTTAGTTGTTCAATGTCGTATCGTGGTTTTCGGACGTGTTGGGCCGTTTTTGTAATTTCCCAAAGTTTGGGGGTAATTACTTCTGTTGGCGTGTTCCGAACCTTCGGGTAGTCGGAATCGTATTATTCTCTTAACGCTTGAGTTCGGCGTTGTGCACTCTTCGTAGATATGTCCTTGTCTCGTGTTGTTGCTGTCGTTTCGCGGTTTTGTTGCGCTCGTACTCGACGAGCTGAACTTAACAGTTTAGAACTGCTAAGTGACTTACGTACGCTATGCTATAAGCATAACGTACGTTATCTGTGCCTTACGTACGTTATAGCCTTTTAGTTACGTACGTAAGGGTACTCCAGTTTTCAGGCAGATTGTTTGGGGATTTCGATTACGTACGTAACATGTTGAGCCTTACGTACGTAACATGGATTACGTACGTTAACCCTTATGTATAACGTACGTAATGCCGGCGTGGGTTTATATACCCGGGAGTTGACCGTGTTCGTCATTTCTCACCATTTCTTCATCCCTCCGCGGCTTGGGCGACTTGTAGGCGATTGGAGGGCGATTTTGGAGTCTTGTAACTCCAAGTGTTCATCTTCCTTGAGCTCTTAACGTTGATTTACATTGTTAATCCGTGTTCTTCGTCGGATCGAGGTAATTCCTTGAAACCTCCTAGGGGTGACTTTCGGGATTTTCCTTTTAATCTTTGTTGTTCGTCCATTTTCGATGAATTGGTTGATGTTATTGAACCTTATTAATCGTGTTCTACGGATTGTATAACCGTATTTAGATTTTATTCAACTCGGTCGGTGAATCGAGTATTCTTGGGAATTATCGAACATTGAATGTTCGATTAAATATCCCAATGAGTTTCCCTTCGATGTTTTGTTGGGATTTCCGTAGTTTTTGGCCTTGATTCTCATTGTGATCGTATCTTCGTTGTGTTTGTCGGAGATGTATAGGTGTACGAGGAATTCCGGTCGAGCTTCCCCGTTGTTCCGCGTGCTTTGGACTTGAGGCGAGTATCTTGTCTATAATCTTTATACTTTGAGAATGTGGCGTGTCGTGAATTTAACGTGAACTTGATAGTGATTGAACGTTTAACCTTAACGTAGTTCTGAATGAATATGTGTTTTATGAAAGTAAGTATGAACATAATTGGGATTTCTTAAAGAATGATAGTCATCATTTTATGTGGTATTATGTTCAAGGCGGATATTTAGAAGTGAATGGTTAACCCCGGAATTGTGGAATGTTTGTATTGTGCGCTTGTTAGAATGCGTACTAGATGATGTTGTGACGTGAATGTTACATCTTGTGAAAGTTTTGGTTGCGTTAACTCATGATTTGATGTGTTTGCGATTGTGGCAAAGGTGAAACCCTTGTTGTTGTGAACTCGATGCATTGATGATTAGACCACAATGTTATCAATTCGGATAGGTCTGGTGAGGGCTCCGAGGATCGGCACTTGCGAGTGCGATGTCACGATAACTTGTGGGTATGTTCGGTTGACGTTTGACCGGGTAGAGACCTGTGAGGCCTCCGGAGGCGTGTACTTGCGAGTACAGCCAGTGTGTATGATTTGACCATAAGGTTATCTAATCGGGTAGGTCTGGAGAGGGCTCCGAGAATCGGTACTTGCGAGTACGATGTCAAGATAACTTATGGGTGGATTGATTTTGTTTCGCTAGCCAGCTGGGGAGGGTCCTTAGAGGCCACGGAGTGGGATTTGTGGCTTCGTCCCGGTCCTAGGCGACGTGTGTGCTTGATTTGTTTTGGTAATCTGATTATTTTTGTGATTTGGTAAGAAAATCCCTTTGGAAATAAGAACGACAAATTTTTTCATGAATTTACACTGAGACCCCTGGCGTCCTCAATTATTCTTTCAAATGTGTTTCGAAGTTATCTTTATGTTTTCCCCTTTTTTTGGGAAATGTTTTCGAAAAGACTTTAGACTCGGGGATCGCGTTACTACCTTGTTGAAATGTTATTCTCATAACGGTTGTATTCTTAATGTATAACTTTACAGCTTGGTTACTTGCTAGCGATTACATCGCTAACCCCTCGTTGGGGATTTGTTATCTTTTCCAGGTATTATGTTGTTGATAGAGCAATCACAGGATCGGCTCGGAAGACGATGTAAAGCAGTGATACTAGTCAGAGTTGGATTCGGTTGTACATTAGGGATCTGTCGGTTGAGTTTTCCTTGTCATCCTCGAAGGGATGGACATACTATGTATATTGTGATCGAGTTGTATTTTGTTTTATCGGATGTTCGGATATGATATGTTTGAAAGACCTAATCGGTCTACGATATTATGTTTTGGTCAAGTCGACCGCACGTGGGTTTCATTATGTAGTCTCCTGCCTGGTAGCTCCTTGCGGAAAGGTGTCTACGGCGTGTAATATCCCTGAGCGGATCGGGGGTGTTACACATTTGGGATTACATTGTGGTCTATGTGTCATGTGTTAGCCTGGTAGACCTCACGAGGGTTCTATGGCGTGTAATATCCCATTTGTGAATTGGGGTGTTACAAAAAGATACACCTATGAGACATTGTAACACCTGAAAGTACTTTGAGGGTACCTCAGAGTCATCTTCCCTATCATCCTCCGACATTGAGTCTTCATCACTACTTCCATTTTTAATCTTTGAAGTAGACATTTTTTGCATACCAGTGTCAGACTTATTCACTATGGCAGCCTCTGCAGATTCCTTGGCCTTTGGCTCATGTTTTCCTGCAATTTACATGTCAAATATATGCAATTTGGAGAAAACATCAAATCCAAAAAAGCAGTAACTATATTAATTGATACCATTATTTGCAACGTTAAGTGGAATATCCTCCTCTAATTCAGAATCATCTGGACAAATATTATATGCACACAAGTAGATGGAAAGAAAATATTTAAATGCATGCCTACTGATACAAAAAAAAGGGGGAAATAGGCAGAAGTGATGGTCAGGTAAAGAAAAATAGTTACCAGATTCTTCATCTGACGAATCAGTGGCTCCGAAAGCAAACAGTTAGTCAAGGAACAAAAATCATATGCACACACACACACACACACACACACACACATATATATATATATATATAGGGGGAAATAGGAAGAAGTGCTGGTCAGGTAAAGAAAAGTAATTACCAGATTCTTCATCTGAAAAACCAGTGGCTCCGAAAGCAAACAGTTAGTCAAGGAACAAAAATCATATGTACACACACACACACACACACACACACACACATATATATATATATATATATATATAATCTCAAGCACACTTATATATATATATATATATATATAAGTGTGCTTGAGATTATTCCATCAAGACGGAATATTCAAGAAGGTACTTAAAAATAATCACAGGATATTCTTCTTTAATCGAGTTGCTGGCCTTGTATCCAAAAGAAGACACTTCCACTTTTCCAGTTGTGAGAAAGCTCAAAATCTTTTTCGAACACCAAGTAAAATTGTTGCTGAGGCAACTTATGAGTGAAGAGTGTTCCAATGGCAAGTTCTTTTCCATCAAGATTCACAAACAAGCAGATGGGTTCATTTCCTTTCACCTTTTTCAGTTGACCAATATTTGCCTGCAGAGTTGGTTGGGGTGCATTAGTGTGTGGAATAAGAGTCATTGTATATTGATCCAAAAATAACATGAAAAGGGATGGCATTTATGAAAGCAGACTTCAAAAAATATTAATATATCTGAAAAAGATGCAAAAACATGCCATTAACAGGGATTACCTTAAGAGGCTTTCCACTTTTCACTTCAGCCCTTGGAAACGACTAAATGTTATAATGTTTTTACATATATATGAACACCACATAACATCTTAAAGTACACGGCCATTACACTTTAACCAACACTTCAACACGACATACACATCTAGGATCATATTAACTTCCATCAAGTCAAAATAGTTAAAAATGAAACCTAATTGTTTACATCTTGGCTTTGTGAAAATCACCAAACTGAACCAGAAAGCAGCTTACAAAGGTGAAATTTCAAGCTCATAATTTTAAAATATGTAAGATATCGCATATTCATCGAGAACAAATCACGCAATGCAAAATATTACAATTTACATTGCAACAACATCAAGAAACCTATTCCTGCATATGATCATCAAACATATAAGCAAGACTCAACCATCTTAAGAGGGGCAGAGATAACAGGGGCGTATGATGAAAGCATGAAGTGGATCCTTGGGTATGGGACCAAGTTGGTTTGGAATTCATTGATATCCACGTTAAGAGCACCATCAAACCTCAGGGAAGCAGTCAATGAAGAAATGACATGGGCATTTCATCAAACACATTTCAGTCATACTTAAAACAATCTTGCACTAATAAATTATTATAGTTAATAATGAGAAGAGCAATCTATAGCTACGTAATCTGACGAAAAGTACATGGGAAATAAGCCTGTTGAGATTAGTGTAAGAGGGCCTCTCAATGTCGAGTGATTTGCGGAAAATATCATAGATAGTCGTTATCAAGGAGCACAGCCACATCAGTGTGCTCGAGAAGGGCATGGGTCGAGAGCACTAAATTATAAGGCTCGACAAAAGCAGTAGAAACTTGAGGGGAAGGGTAAATAGTGAAACCCAACTTCAATTTTTTACCATAATCAATAGAGAGCCTCTCGAGCAAAAGGGATCCAAGCCCAGATCCAGTACCACCACCCACTGCATGGAAAACAAGGAATCCTTGCAGCCCAGTGCAATTATCAACGAGCTTGCGTATCCTGTCAAGGCATAGATCCACAATTTATTTGCCGATTGTGTAGTGACCTCTGTAAAAGTTGTTGATAGCATCCTCCTTGCCGCTTATGAGTTGTTCTGGGTGGAATAGCTGGCGGTATGTGCCCGTGCGCACCTCATCAATCACAGTCGGCTCCAGATCTATAAACACTGCGCGAGGAACGTGCTTTCCCACACCAGTTTCGTTGAAGAATGTCTTGAAGGCATCATTACCTCCGCCAACGGTGGTATCACTGGAATTTGTCCATCGGGCTGTGATAGATTTTAATTAAAAGAAATTGAGGCTTAAAATATACAATTCACTATTGTAAAACTTTTTGGCTAAAAAATAAAATTTCAACTTTTTACTTCAGTAATTATAAAATTAGTGAAGTCTTTGTAACTTAAATTTCTAACTAGCTCCGGCTTTTTTGTTTGGTACCATTTACTGAAGTCTATGTGTGTTGTTTACTTCAGTAAATTGAAAATCGAAGTTATTGTTTCTTTTTACTTTGCTAATATACATTACCGAAGTGAGACGTACCGAAGTCTTTAATGTTTATTCTACTAGTGCTCTGTCAGCAATTCCACCAAAATATATTCCCTACGATTCATGTTGTAGTTTAGGAAGAACTGCTCAAATCTTCTAGGTAGGATGCCTAGGATGATATCGTCCTGCGTTTCCGTATTGATAGTATCCCCTAAGACATCAAGTTCATTTAGATGATAAATCATCTTAGAATATGATCCCTTACCGGGTTTTTTTCAGGTATTTGGGTCGTCATCAAGATCTTCATAGGATTTTACCTAGCCGCCCGGTTCTGATGACCAAACTTCTCGCCGAGATTGTTCGTCATTTCCGCAACCGTGCCTATACGTTGTTGCTGATGTTGAAATACATTTTCTAAATAAGCCAAGATGTAACAGCGAGCCATCTCATCAGATTTCTTCCATTTGCGGTATTCTTTCACCACATTAGGTGTCGAATCCACATCTAGTTCTAATGGGCATTCCTCAGTTAGAACAAACTTGTGTTCTTCAGTAGTTGGGACAATATTAAGGTTACATTTCAAATCAGAAAAGTTAATGCCATCAAGTTTGTTTTCTTTGAGATTTACAGCAAGTTGGTTGAAAGACACCTGGATAAAATTAAAACATTCATCACATAATGCATAGCAAAATATACTGAAAACCCACAAAAAAATAATATATATGATAGCAACCAACACCTCAAAAAACCGTGCATGCAAGCCACGATATGTGGACGTTTACACGCACATTTTCAAGTAGAGTTTTATGTCTCTAATTTTACTATCTAGTCAATTTACGTTATGTCAAGTAAAATTAATAATTAATTCCTCTTGGACATGTATTAATTAACATAGACTTCGATGGAGAGGTCATATCATAAAAAATAATATTTAATTTTTGTTATCATTTGAAATTTATAAAAAAGTGAACCTATAATTAGCCCATCCGATATGGAGGAAGACCCGAATGGAAACTCGCTTACCAATTACTTCATAATTTAAATCAATTATGGAGGCTAATTGATTTTATTTAAAATAAACCAATTTAATTACTTAGTTATTTTAGCCTTACAGTTTTTAATTTTCTCGTCCTAGCATACATATCACGCATATTTCATACATGCCATACATTCAAAATAGTAAAAACCAAATAAATGCAAGGACAATAAAATTATCCAATTATCATAGTCTTCATACCCTAATTGAGTCCGAGAAAATCTTCAACTTGATATCTTCCACTGGATCAAGCATCTCGTCAGTCCTCCTCGGTTGGGCCGTGGATTTCAAAAATTAAAATTTTCACTTTTATGCAAAAAAATTACATAAAAATTTTAATTTTAAAATTTCAACTCTCTGGTGGACGTAACAAATGGCGGTGAAATGGACCGGACTAAATTGGATGAGCCGAACCGAACCGGCGAACTGGACCGGAACAGTCCGCCCCTGGCCATCGGCGGACAGCTCGGCGCTGCTCGGCAGAGCCTGCTTGCTGTTGTCCGGTCGTGGTAGTCCAGCAGTGCCGGTGTCCTGGTTCTTCTCTATTTTCGTGATTTTGTCTTTTCCAAATTCAATTACAATTTCATAAAAAATAAAGTACATCGAACTACAGAAAATTTACACGGAAAATAAAATTCTAGATTTACCCGAGGGTTTTCTCACGGGAAAAATCAGTACAAACCTCAAAGCCCGGCCAAACCAACAATTGCATAAATAATAAAAAATAACCATTCACATAACCATGATAATTAGATCATATTCCCTCCAAGAAAACTTCTAAAAAAATATTCTAACCTCATATTATATGAATATTTAAATTGCTATCAATTAATCACAAAAATTAATTAAAATATCAAATGCCTAAAATCTGGCTCCGATACCAATTATTGGAAGTGAAACGCAGCAGAACCGAAGTTTGAAAGATTTGAATAAAGTATTGTGTGCATCCATGAGCACAAGATCTATCTAGGCATACTAATTAATTACTTACTAAGATTAATAAGCAATTTAAATATAATTTATTATTTGTTATATAATATTGTTCGTAAACTAAATATCCTAATCTAGATCAAGAGAACATTGGATATTTACCTCTTGAAACTAGGTGGATGCTACTTTGATTTCTTCCTCAAAATCTTCTAGAGTATATCCCCGCCTTAATCCGGACGTTGTGTGGGCAATAATCTACCAAATCTTACTTGACACTTGAGATGGATCGGCCAAAAACGTTTTCTCACAACTCTCTATTTTTCTTTTTCTTCAAGTAATTTCAATTAACAATCAAGAATTGATGTGTTATTTCAATTATGGAATCAAAGACACAAGTCAAGATTCACAACGAAACACTTAGAAGAAAAAATCGAAATCCCTTGTGTGATATATATCAGATCAGTCGAACCCCTCCCCAATGTCCTATTTATAGACTTTGGGCTACTTTATGGATCTTAGGGAGGATTAGGGTTAAGACCCCTAGTATAACCCAACTTCCCATATTAAGTCATTCCTCATATATATGGTTGAGTTTACTAACATCAATTTAATCCATTTAGAACTAATATTGCACTTCCAACCCAAATATCAATTTACGAAATCGGGCTCCTTATTTAAATATATTATTTTCCATGTTTAAGATATCGAATATCCATTTAATTTAAGCTACTGACAGCTTTAATTAATTAATTTCTTATCCAATAGTAGTACCACTCGAACCTTATTATTATATCGAAATTACAATCACCTGCTAGGTTTAATATAATCATCATTATCAAGCTCCTCAAGGGAACATCATCAACTTGCGCGAGTGGGGACATGATTTCTAGTTATAATAATAATAATTATTATCATATAAATAATATTATTGCCCAAGACATGAAGCATATTGAGTCAATCACTGTGAATCTCACCCATGGTAAATCAAAGCAATAATTATTATAAATACATAATTAAATATTATATACTGAAAATTAAGAAATAATTATAACCCGAGATTTATGTTTTTCTTACAGTCAGTACAGAAGACACTATCTTACTGCGATCCAGTTCAACGTATGCAAAATACGCTAACGCATGCTAATAGTCATGACCAACTAATCTCAAGCATACATTACAACCTTTTATATAATTTATCTAGTAATCATATAGATGTGAACTATTATATTATTTTACAAGACACCAATAATGTGGTCTTCCGTGTGATTCCAACACACCACATTATCTACAATATAAAATAAATAGATAATACATTTTCATAACCATAACATGAATTAATATGCAAAACATGTGATAAGATAAAATTAATATTCCCATAGGTAGTTACAGGAAATAAGGTAATACAAGCATAAAGTATGCTTTGCAATGTACAACCCTAACACCAATATCCTAGATTTCACAAATCTAAGCTCTGATCCCCTATTATGTAATATCTCAAATCAAACAGGATTATTACATCACCATATACCCTTCTTATAAGGATCTACAGTATGACTACAAATCAGCTCCACGATATGTTTGACCGGCAAGGTCAAAGCAATGAAACTAAGATCCAAACAGAAATCAACACAGTACTTGAAATACTCCACTAAAACTCATATGCATACAAGGGTTCATAACAATGGAATAAAATTACAAGACTCAACAGTATAATAAAAAGACACAAGACTCGCAAATAATTATCATCATTACATTTTATCATCTTCAACTGATCTTGTGATTTTTTCCGAACCAATAGTTGAATACATAAAAGGTACCACCCTGTTTGTGAACGATTTTACACATATTTTTAAAAGGTAAGAACATGAGTACGGACTGAAGAAGGACTGAAAAATGGGTCCAACCAGGACAACACAGCCATGACCATGTCAAACAACACTGGATGTGCCAAGTAGCACGGATCGTGTCAAATGACACGACTGTGGCCTCGACCATGTCACTAGCCAGTCGTTTTGTGGCTTTGTTGCACAGTCCAACATGGGGCGTGTCAAATGACACGGTCGAGTAATTGAGCAATGTGAATTCCTTTGTTTAATGAGTTTGATGCATTTTAAAAGCATAAAACCCTATTTGGATTTATGAAAGGACTCGAAGGGCCAATTTTTTGGATTATCAAGTCTAAGAAGGGTTTAGGAGACTATAAACACTATCAAGAAGAAATTAAAGGCATCAAAGGAGATCAAGTTCGAGGATTGAATCAAGATCGAGAGATCATCATCCGAGTTTTCCTTCTTCTCTTCTCTTCTTTCTTTTCTTTATTGTTTTAGTTGCTTCATGCTGAACTTTAGTGGGATTTATTCTTCTTTTTCATCAATTCCATCTAAGCTTGTTAGATTCCGGATATGGGAGTACATTGTTTGTGATGGATTTTTAGGATTGACTACTAAATCAGTATATACCTGAATTCCTTTTTCATTTAATTGGTTCATGTTTGAACACTTGATCAATGTTTTTACATGCTTAACATTATTGTTCATAATTCGAGAGAATAGTTCAATAAAAGGTCGCAATTGATTAACATAATTAATTACGAGATAGATAGGTCGGTAATTGATTGTGATGACTTTTGATCTTTGTTGGTTTTTGGAATTAGATAATTTATGGTAGATGATACGTCATCATATATTATTTAATCTATATTTTAATTGCATCTCGAGAGAGAATTTTAAAGGAATATTGTGATCGTCATATTAGGAAGACAAGTAGAACACTAAGCACAAGTCAAATCATTCGATCCTATCAAACAACGGAAATGTAGTCTTGGAATCTACTTACTCATCCTTCAAAGCCTCCTCATTTGAAACTTGTTTTTATCATTAGTTTATTTGATTTTTAGTAAATTAGATTCTGATCAATCTTCGATCGTCTAGATAAAATCAGGGACACTAGAATCTAGTACTTGATACAATAAGAATAATTAATCTATGTAGATACGACCTTGCTCGCCACTTTCTACATCTACTCCGTACTGTTGCGGGTAGCAAAATAAATAGCGAACATGTATTTGGCACCGTTGCCGAGGACTAATTTATTTTTATTAGTAGTGCTATTATGATAAGTGTTTCTGGTCTTATTTTAAACATTTTTTTATTATATTTTATTTTATTTTATTTCATTACTTCCGTTTTGCTTTGAATCTTGTTTCAGGACGTGCATGAACACCCGCTCATCCAAGAAGCCTCTACAAGCCGTTATTCCAGAAGTTGAAGCATTCGCTAGAAAGACGAGTGCAACCACTAGGAATCTAAGGAAAGACTTATCTGACGAGATGGAAAGAACGAGAGATAATGTTAGAACAGATGAGGTACTAGCAAATCAGGGGAATGAATCTGCTCGAAATAACCCGCCCAACGGGGGCGCAAGTTCAGCATTTTCTCGAGCACAATCGATTCTTGATGGATTTCGGCGGAGGCTCGACCGAAATTATGAGGGAATTGCACATGTTCTTATTAACGCCTTCAACTTCGAGTTGAAGCCGGCCTTGATATTGATGGTTCATCAGAATTAGTTAGTGGGATTGCTACCGAGGAACCGCATGCCCATTTATCCACTTTATTTAGATTTGTGATACAATCAAGATGAACGGGGTGTCGGACAATGCAATAAGGTTGAAGCTATTTCCATTTTCCTTGACAGAAGGCTCATAGTGGGCTTGTGACTCTTGCTTCGGGCAGCATACGTACATAGGACGAGTTAAGTGAAAAGTTTTTATTCAAGTTCTTCCCACTAAACAAGATAATGAGATTGAAGAATGAAATCACACAGTTCCGACAGATGGACTCAGAGACATTGTATGAGGCATGGGAATGCTTCAAGGGTTTGCTGAGATGATGTCCTCACCACGATTTTTTGGAAGACCAACATATGTGTTTCTTTTACAATAGGTTGGCCGGAGAGATAAGAAATCTTGTGGATGCATCGGCTGAAGGGGCATTACTAGCAATGAGCACATATGAAGCAAATTAATTGATCAAGGAGATGGCCATGAACAATTATAAGTGGCCTACTAATAGAACGAATATGCCCAAAGTAGCTGAAGTCTCCGACTCGGATCCTATTAGAACATTAATGGCACAAATGTACCTCCTCATGAATCAGTTGGGCGTATTAACCAAGGGAACAGGTGCAAGGGCAACACCTCTATCACATATACTGCCACTGGATCCTTTTGGAGGAAGTTCACTACATCAAAAACTGGAATTTCAAAAATTACCGCAACAATTCTTCTCCTTTGGGGTTCTATCATTCTTCCAACCGCAACCACGAGAATTTGAGTTATGGGAATCCGAATAGTGCACTGCAACTTCCAGTCGGGTTTAAAGTATCTAATGGCGAGGTAAGTGATGAACCAAATCCTAGTTAAAACTTAGAGAGTATTCTATCCAAAGACGAGGAAAAACTCGACATAATTGAAAATCAAATGACACAATTGACGAACAATGTTGGAGCTCGACTTAAAAATCTTGAGACGCAAATTGGTCAATGGGATAGGGTTGTGGGTAGTCAACATAAAAAGGGCCAATTTTTGTGCAACACTGAGGTGAATCTAAAAGTACAATGCAATGCTATTTTCTCATGCCGTGTGAATAAAAAGCTGCCGAAGTTGGAGGATGAGGACCAAGTCGCGACCTTGTTGTCTAAAGAGGCTGATTTGATAGTTTCCATCGATAATGTGAAGGATCAGTCCGATATTAAGCATTTCGAGGAGAAGAAAGATTTTGAGGCTTTCTTGCCAGCCATGACATTAAATAAAAAGGAATTAGAGTGCCTACCTCAAAAGATGAAGGATCCGGGGAGTTCCTCAGTTCCTTGTTCTCTTTTGGATTTTCATTAGATAATATTATAATATTCGGATTAATTATTGAGTATTTCATCTGTATTTGAACCGTATTTTATTCGGATTTGTGATATCAATAATCAAAGTATGACCTTTCTCGTATTTGTATCCTTGTGCATGATTATAGCAACATGTAAATTTTCTCATGCAATTACGTGATAACGTACGCTAAGAAGGAAGCTTAACGTACGTTATCCGCCAAAGTTAGCCTACGCTATGAATGAAGTGTAGCGTACGTAAAGCAGCCAATAATTTAGCTGGGTGGCTAGCACATGCGCCAGCTGGACGATAGGTCCGGATAAGATTCCTGCGGACAGTTTTGAAGTCAACGGGTGTTAACGTACGCTAAGGTATGTGTCTAGCATACGCTAATGGGTGTTGCTTACGTACGTAACCTGGTGGTGTAGTGTAAATAATCGAGTACAAAATGAGAACAGTTAACTATCAGTGAACGATAGCGTACGCTAAAGAAACTGGGTAGTGTACGCTAAGCGACTAACGTACGTTATGCATGAAGGCTAACGTACGTTAAGGTCAGAAAGTTATAAATAGGACATCACCCCATTTCATTTCATTCGTTTCTTTCACTTGGCTTTCAACATACTTCATCCCCAGAGAGTTCACAGCCAACTTAAACACCTTTAGATCACTTAATACTTGGTCATTGAAGATTGGAGACTACTTATACTTGATCATTGAAGTGGAGAATCATCTTGGATTGGCACACAAGCAACCGGAGTTGGATTCTATTGTCTCAGCATTTTCTTCATCTTAAGGTATGTTATGTTATCTCCAACCTTGGATTTGTGTCCTTAAGGATATTATGATCATGCTACAAGGATAATAAGTTCCATAGATGATTTATTCAACCAAACATCATGTTTAGGAAATTGGGATGATTATGCTTAAGTTACCTTTGTTGAGAACATTATAGTTGGAACCTTGTTACGACAAACAATAAGAGTAGTGTTATGAGTTGGCTAATCCATATTGAATGGTGTTGCCATATTGATCGTAGACTTGGAGTTGATATCACTTTTGCTAAACGGACTTAAGAAAGAATCATCGAAGGTTGTATTCTTTCTTATAGTTGGATTTGTTAGTTCATCTTTATGATAAAGTTTGAATGTAATGATGATATTGGAAACAAGCGCATCAACCTTAGATCACCCGAACTTCACATGAGAATTGTAATCGAGATTGAATATAGTGTTGTGATGATATATGCATCCTTGAATTCGAAGATGATTTAATCCGTAAGATCATTCATAATTATATGAGTATGATATGTATGAGGATAACAAACGTTAATCACTGAGGATTTCATACGCTACATCACCAATTGAGACAGTCGTCTGCTCAGTGAGAAATCTATCATATGTTTGTTTAGCGTGCGCTATGCTCTGCAGCTTACGTATGCTAACGGGCAAAATTAATGTACGCTACGTTTGGTACGTAACGTACGTTATATCATCAGACGAATCAATCGACTGATCAGAGAGGAACTGTCGATGCATGGTTAGAATACACTAGACTTCGTAGCTTACGTACACTAATGAGTAGGCTTAATGTAAGATATAAAAGGTATGTAACGTACGTTATGCCAGTCAGACAGGATACGTTTTATGAACTTTCAACCGTGATTTGGATTGTTAGATGTTCATGCGACGTGAGATGAATTATATATTATTTCTTCTATTTAAGGTTTGAGATTTGCAACGTGATTAATCGAAGGGGCGACTTTCGCATGTTTGATATATGTGGAAGTGTTATTCTTGTCATCGAATCGAGGCAAGTACTTTAATTGTTCTATGTATTGATGTTATACATATTGTTGTGCATATATGTCGTTGTTGTATGTCCACCTCGTGTTGGTTCGACGGGATCATCGGGGAATCTATGCTAGCATGCGCTGGATCATCGAATGGGTTTTTCCACCACGGGTTGGTCTGACGGGATCATCATGGGATCTAGGCAGTGAACGTTGGATCATCGGAATCACCATGTGTATGTTGTGATGTCATGTTGTGATTATCATTTATGTATGATATTTATGATTTTCTAGTAGGAAGAGGCTCGTTCGTCTTTTACCATTTATGTTAGTTTTGTTCTTCATGAATCGTTGAATAATATGTTGTGGTACTTGTACTAGCATCGTTGTGCTAACCCCTTCGGGGGTGAACATTTGCTTATGTTCATGATCCAGGAGAGCAGGAAAACAAACACCGGAGCTGCATGACGACGAGGGTGCAGAGTGATATTCCAGCCGGGTTTAATTGTCTGTTGTTGTGTTGTTTTAATAAGTACTCGAGTATGTCGTCGTTTGTGATGTTGGAGTTGGTTATGTATTAATATTCTTCATTTGGACGTTTGTATTTTCGGTATTGGCCCAGAACTATTGTATTTTATTTTAGTTACTTTCATATGTTGGTATCTGTTATTGTCTTTTCATTTCTTCAGCCTTGTAAACTCTTATGTAAAGGATTTACGGCGCTGTAATATTCCTGAATATATCAGAGGTGTTACAAATATATTATGTGATCATGGTTCAAGTGTCAACATTTCACTTTTTTCTATTCTCAGGATGCTTAGATTGGGAGAGTTGAGGTTATCTCCGGTGAACTTACAGTTCGTATATCGACCTTTGGCTTACCCTAGGGGAACTTTGGAGGATGTATTTCTAAAGATGAATTAGTTCATCTTCCCCGTTGATTTCATAGTGCTGGACGATGACGGGAAGCGAGACTGTTGGGATAACAATCCCTGTATCGAAGAGATCTTGATAAGAATGTTTTGACAATGTGCCAATCCAGCATACAGCAAGCTGCTGTATCGATAGACCGGTCGAAATTGCTGATCCTGTATCGAAGACTTATCATCATGCCATCATACAGCAACAAGATTCTAAAAGCGCCAAGTAGGGAAGCTGTCCCTTCATACAGCAAACATTCCATACAGCGACTTCTCCTCTATAGTCTACAGCGCAAATGGTTACAACATTCAAGCTGTGAAGTATTGAGACCTTCAATACACATCAAAATAGGACTGAAGATCGTTTTGAAAAGGAATCTTTAGTATTCGCTAAAGTCAAGTCCCGTTTGATAAAAAAGTATTTAAATACTGAAAGGATAAATTATTTAAATACTAAAGCCGACAGAGATCTTCAAACCACGCAATATCCGGATCTTGGTCTATTTAAGTCAACTATCTAAGTTTTCATGGAATCTTTCTCAACGGATCTTTCACAACGGATATATTTCAGAAGGCTATATATATCTCTAAGAGTTTGAAGATCACACACGAAGATAACAAGAATAAAAAGCAACTAACAAGTGCTTACACGAATATTCAGAGCAAACATATTTGTTCAAGTATACTGCATATTCTGAGAGAAGAAATATCCAAAGTGCTCAACCATGAACAACACATTATCAGCTAAAGATCGAGAAATTCAAGTTGTCGTTCAAACCATCGTTCTATCATTGAACAAATCCATCAGCCCTGTGTGGACTGAGAAAGCATTGCTTTTCCCGAACTATATGTGACGGATTTGCATTGAAGAGACAAAGCTTCATAACTATGTGTGAAGAAGTTCGTCAAGTGAAAGCCTAAACCAATCTGTGTGAACGGTTGAAAGCTTCAATCATTGTATCAATCTGTGTGAACGATACATTGATAGGTTTGATTATAAATAAGTAGTTGTGTACGTAGTATTTATAATAAACTTTTTAACTCCTGTGTGGAGGACCAGTGGACGTAGAGGGGTTTACCTCGAACCACTTTAATTACCGTGTCATCTACCTTCTGGATTTACTGTTTTAATATCTGTGATTATTTTTAAGTATACACTTCATATCTAGTTGTTGTATTTACAGCAATTTACTTTAACAAGACTTCCGCTATGCACTCATATTTGAAAATCGTACAGCTTGTTGTTTAAAACACTTTCCAAGCTGTATTCTTCATACTTAGTGGCCAACAAGTGGTATCGTAGATAAATCTAAAGGAAGAAAAAGAGGGAAGGGAACCCTACTTGTAGGAAAATTCAAAGTCACCGATGTAGCTTATGTTAAAGGCTTACAGTACAATCTACTTAGTACTAGCCAGTTCTGTGACAAACAGTTCTCGGAGAAGTTCTATATAGATCAATGTAGAGTCAAGAACATCCTAACCAAAGAGGTTGTGCTCAAAGGAAGCAGATCAGGTAATATGTATATTGCTGACTGGATGCCTATGAGCTCCACAATTCCTTATTTTGTTGCCAAAGGCACTGCAGATCTAAGCTGGCTATGGCACAAGAGCATGTCACACGTTAACTTCAAGACTATCAACAAACTCTCCAGATAGGGAATGGTTAGAGGATTGCCAAACGTTTCTCTCCAAAAATACAGCGTATGTGGACCCTGTCAGAAAGGCAAGCAAATCAAAACCACCCTGAAGAGCAAATCCTACATTTCCACTCACAGAGTTTTGAAAATGCTACATATGGATCTTTATGGTCCTGTAGACCCGGTAAGTTTGGGAGGTAAGAAATATTGTATCGTTATTGTTGATGATTATTCCAGGTATGCTTGGACAATTTTCCTAAGCAAGAAGAAGGAAACAACATCAAAGCTGCCCGAGCACCTGAGAAAGCTTCAAAATGAAAAAGGGTCGAGTATCGTGTCCATTCGTTCCGACAGAGGTACAGAATTCACTAACCGCTTTATAGAGCAATACTGTTCGGAACATGGGATACAGCACGAATACACATCTGCCCGTACACCTCAACAAATGGTGTTTCCGAGCGAAAGAACAGGACGCTGAAGGAAGCAACAAGAACAATGATTGCCGCAAGCAAGTTGCCACAGTGTTTCTGGGGCGAAGCCACAAATACATCGTGCTATACACAAAACCGCTGTATCATCAACAAGCATCACAACAAAACAGCATACGAGGTATGGAACAAAAAAACTCCGTTAGTTTCGTACTTTCACATATTTGGATGCAGGTGTTACGTTTTGAACAACGGTAAGGATCAACTTAGAACCTTCAATGAGAAATCGGATGAAGGGATATTTGTTGTATATTCCTCTGTTAGCAAAGCTTACAGGATCTTCAATAAAAGGAAGCTAACAATTGAGGAATCAATTCATGTAATGTTCGATGAACCTCACCATGATCCTACATGAGTAGAAGACATTCCTGAGAACATCCAAAAACTTTCCATCATGATCCACCAACTATTAAAGAACATGTCGTTGACCTAGAAATCAACCCTGCAGCTGTAAGAACCGACGTAGATGAAGCCGATGCTGTACAAGCTGAAGCCGAAACTATAGCAACTCAGGATACAGTACGGGACCCCAAATTAGAACCCGACAGAAGATGGTTGAGAGATCACCCACAAGAGTTGATCATAGGAAACATTGATGCTGGTGTATCTACCCATAGGAGAATATAGAGTACACAAGGAAATGTACTATATGTGCAAGATGAACCCGAGTCTGAGATATCTCCATTTCCTGAATGGAAATCTCAATCCGAGCTTAGAAGACTTACTATGTGAACTATTGTTGTATTCTTAGCCCAATCCGAACCTGTTTCTACAAAGAAGCTCTCAACAATTCTCATTGGATTACATCTATGGAAGAAGAGCTTAACGGTTTCGAAAGAAACAACATATGGTATCTTGTACCCAGACCTACGCATCAATCAGTAATTGGAACTAAATGGGTATTTAGAAACAAGAAGGATAGAAATGGACTCATTACCAGGATTAAATTCCGACTAGTCGCCCAAGGCTATAGACAGGAAGAAGGCATAGACTACGATGAGACATTTGCCCCTGTAGCCAAACTAGAAGCCATTAGGATATTTTTAGCCTTTGCCGCCCATAAAAGCTTCATTGTATACCAAATGGACGTCAAAAGTGCATTCCTGAATGGAGACCTTGCTGAAGAAGTATATGTTGAACAACCACCAGGGTTTGTTAATCTAGAAGGTGAAGACCTAGTATACAGGCTAAGGAAAGCGTTGTATGGACTTAAGCAAGCCCCTAGAGCATGGTATGAGACTCTGTCCCAGTATCTAACCGATAATGGATTCGAGAAAGGTGCTGTGGACAAGACCTTATTCAAAATACAGGAAGGTGATGACCTCCTGATGGTTCAAATATATGTAGACGATATAATATTTGGTTCAACTAACCTTGCTTTGTGTCAAATATATTTAGGATTGCAGGTAAAGCAGTTGCCTACAGGGATTTTCATCAACCAGGAAAAAATACAGTAAGGAGCTTCTCAACAAGTTTGGAATGAATACTTCCAAATCATCATCAACCCCCATGAGCACTTTCGTGCAAATTAGTGCTGAAGAAGCTGGAAAGCCGGTTGATCAATCACTCTACAGGAAGTTTATTGGCTCACTCCTGTACCTAACGGCTAGTAGGCCTGATATCCAATTTGCTGTAGGAGTGTGTGCACGATATCAAGTAGCACCTAAAGAATCACACTTCGCAACAGCCAAAAGAATCCTGAAATACGTCAAAGGAACAGTCAATGTAGGACTGTGGTATCCTAAACAAGGCGGATTCGATTTAGTTGGCTATAGCGACTCGGATCTCGGAGGTTGCAAGCTAGATAGGAAGAGCACAAGTGGAACTTGTCACTTTCTTAAACCTAGACTTGTGTCTTGGTTTAGCAAGAAATAATTGGCAAACTAGCTTTCAACAGCTGAATCAGATTACTATGCTGCAGGTAGTTGCTGTATGCAGATCCTTTGGATGCAACAACAACTGTCACACTATGGAATTGAAGCTAAAGAAATGCCAATTATGTGCGATAGCACGAGTGCAATTGCTATCACGCACAACCCTGTATTGCACTCGCGCACCAAGCATATTCACATGAAGCATCACTTCATTAGGAATCATGTTGAGAACAAGGATGTTCGGCTGGGAAAAGTTCATACAGATATCCAGTTAGCCGACATCTTTACCAAACCTCTCGACACGGCAAGATTCTGCATGCTTCAACATGAATTGGGATTGCTACAGCCTAACTCCCTGTAAGTTTTTAATACTTTTACTCAGCAAATTGAGAGGGAATGCTGTAAGACCCAAGAATACAGTATCCACCGTTAGTTATTTGTACATTCAGTCTATCAAAACAGCATTGTAGGAACAAAGAGACATGAATTATCCTACAGCTAACGTGTGCAATAATTAAGGGGGAATACAGTACGACCCAAGAATACAACATTAATCCAAAAACTGAAGTATGGGATTGAAACCCGTATGTACCTTTTAAGGGGGAATGCTGTATTTTCACGGATGTAGCACATACTATGGGAAATCAATTATCATGTTATTTAATTTTAAACGATCTTTGTGTCCATGTGCCCTGTTATAATTAAAAAGTCTTTTGCATTAAATGCTTTATACAACATTTGGGCATTGGTATCTTCAAAGCCACGATGGGTAATTTGATAAGTCAGAAGTGGGACCCGCTCTTATTTTAAATTAGATGGATAAGTTGTACCGGTTACACTCAGTCCATCGTGATCGTCCATTTTAAATAACGGTTCCCATACCTTAGATCTGACCGTTCATTATCTGTAAACCCTTCTTCGCCACCCACTATATAAGGACTGTAAATGCCATTTGAGACTCCTTACGCTTTCTGCATATTGAGCGAGTCCTTGAGCATACAGCCTACAAGCCTATTTGTTTTTACTGCATTTCTCTTTGAATCCTTTTTACTTTTCTTCGAGAATCGTCAATGGGATCTTCACAGACCTCCTCTATCTCTCTCAAGAAGTCCTCCAACATCATCGACGGACGGATCTTTTATAGATCTGTTGTGCATGAGCGTATTCGCTCCGAAGGTGATGACGTCGAATCAATAGAGTACGTCATTACGAGGATACGTCAACAAGGCCTTTATTGCCTTGGAAGTCACACCGCTGAATGTTTTGATGATCACCTGGTTGAGGAATTCTACCTCAATGCTGCTGTCTATTTCCTCTCGCTTGCTCAGGGAGGAAATGTTGCTGACATCAGTGCTGTCATTCGCGGAGTCGAGATCCGTGTTGGCCAAGAGCTACTTCAGAATCTCTACAGGCTTCCTACTGATGGTCTGACAATGGAAGATCTTGAGACCTTTGGGTCCCAAGAACTCTTGACCGAATACTATGGGTTGTTCACCGGTTCAGCATCGGTTGAAACGGTTCACACCTCTTGCCACAAGAAACTCTTTTGTTTACCTTTTGTTTATTTACACGATTTCTGTTGCCATGTAATTAAGAATAGAACAGGTGCTTTCGAGATGTGCACCAATTTAAGGTTCAGAATGATGGATGCAATCATGACCTGTGAAAAGGTCAACTGGTGTCAAATAATTCTCAAAAGGTTGCAAGAAGAAGTCTCTAAGCCAGCCTCGCAGAAGAAGTCCTTTAGTTTGCTTCTGAATTATATTCTGATGAAATGCGGTGTTCCGTAAGCCGAAAAAGCAAAAAAGATCACTTCTCGGATATATATGGGAAACATCAGACCCTCCGTTTTCAAGGAAGGACCTTTGATTGCAAACAGACCTTTCGTCTGAAAATTGCCACTTTCTGCCGATCCAAGGGATGTGTCTTCGAAGTCCCAGAGCGAGGAAACTTCAAGAAAGAGAAAGATATCTCACAGCAAAACTCCCGTTGCTGTTGAGAAGCCGAAAAGGAAGCTAAGGAGGCTTTCAAAAGTTAAAGATACAGAAATCTCCGAGGATGCTCCTTTAACGGCCCAACCCACTGTATCGAGCCCCCAGGGCGCAACCCCTGCAGAAGAGATGACTACTACTATCGCGATAGTAGATCCCGAGACTTTGGCGGCTACGACGGATATTCAGACATATGTCAACTTACAAGACTCTGGCGAGTCGGCTGCCCCTTTGGAGCCAATAGCCACGTCTCCTATTCGGGATTCCACACCCGTTCAGGATACTTCTCCCATCAGGGTACCAACCCCTGTTCGGGATCCAACTCCGACACAGGAACCCATACCTGTCGAGGAACCCGTGCATACAGCGGACCCAAGCGTTGTACGCAGCCCCTCCCCAGACACAATAATCAATAAGACTTTGCTTTCTGTGCAAATAGAGCAAGCATATGAATGCTTTGTCCAATGGAAAGCCTATAGGCTCGCTCCGTACAACACTCTGTACAACTGGAGCGATTGTTGCGAAGAAGAACGGTTTGTCTTGGAAGTGACGGACTCTCAAGATGTTGAAGTCCTGATCCAATGGGACAACCTGTGCCGCAAAGAGTTGATCACCAGCCACCTGATGGACAAGGCAAATGCCCGCAAGAAAGGAAAAGCAAAATCCATTGGCTCTGATCCCCACAGTCCCAAATCTGATCATGACTCAGACGACAACGACAACGCCCTACAGGCAGGTCTGAGAATGAGTCGTGAGGAAACCCAGCCAGATCAAGGGACCTCTAGCCAAAATAATGTTCCCAACAACAAGGATTCAGTCCCTCTTGTAGCAGAGGAACAACCAGCCCCAGAACAGGCATCTGCACCTGTCGCCACCGAAGACCAGACCAGCGCCATCCCGCATGAGGAATTAGTCCCGCTGCAGGAGCAGGCGAAAGCTGAGAGACAGCAGGAGGAATGAGTCCCTCCTATACCTATGTCTTCAGAACCAAATTCAGAACAGGAGAAAACAGCCCCTGTTGCCGAGCCTGCATCTGATGCTCCCGCACCCTCAACTATTTTGGAATCCGATGACGGTATAATAACTGAGGATGTCAAACTCAATTCACGTCCCAATGTGAACTTGAGACGGTTTAATGGAGTTGAAGATTTCGCCAAGACAGACTCTCCAAGATCCACCGAGAAGAAAGAGCAATTGCATGCTCTTGGCCAACAAACTGTCTTCATACAGGACACCGTGAACGCCCTGCACTCTGTTGAAAAGGCACTCGACTGGCTACACCAATCAGCCGTTGAAGAAATGACGGGTCTGAGGCACAAAGTTTCTAGTGTAGAAGAAGCCTTCAGAATCCTGCCTTCAGCCTTCCAATAGGCGCTTAGCCAATTACAACAGCGTCAGAAGCAGATCCTGAAGGAAGACCAATCCAAGCTCCGTGTGTCTGAGGCCAAGACAGCATCATCTCTCATTGAATCCAGTTCCCAGCTGCGAGCCCACGACAAGAAGATTCAGAATATGTCACAGGTGCTCACCTCCCTTGTAAATAAGATGACTAGTTTTGAGACAAAACAGGATGCTGTTATGCAGATCCTTGAACGTCTTGATGAAAAAGTGTCCTACCTTGATGACGCCAAAAAGGGGGAAGAAGCGAGGGAAGCTGTGAGGAGAACAAGGCTTGAGCAAGAGAAGGAAATGTTAGCTGCTTTTGAAGACAGCATCACAGCTGATATTGCTCGTCTATCATCTCCTTCTCCCAACGTTAGGATACACGAAGATCGCCCAGAATTCCAGTACCCTAAGTTTCTTTGGAAGAACCTCGTTCGAAAGCCACAATCTATGAACCTCCCGGCCAACCGACAGCCTACTGCAGAAGAAATCAAAAACTGGAGAAAGAATGAACTGCTAAGATACTTTGTTGTTCTTATCAGGGAATCTCAAATATTTAATAGTTTCAGAACGGTACAGGAAGATGCAGAGGTATCTAAGAAAAGGTTGGACGAAGGGACACTCCCGCTACAGCAGAAAATGAAGTCAAAGCACAAACAAGGCGACTTGGTTACCCATCCAGAGGATTGGATCCTAGTTTTCGATAAGTCCTACGAAGGTCAAGCTATATACCTTAATCGAAACAAGGACGCACATCAGAACTAGTGGAAGGGTACTAATAATGATCCTGGAAGGCCTTGGAGGCATTCTGACTATAGGAGCTAAGCTTCCTCCTGTATTCCTATTTCTGTACTCTTATCCTATTTTCTCACTCTCTTTTGTATTCTTATTTGCTGTAAGATAGAAAAAACATTGTAATCTTTGCTCAATATCAATAAAATGTTTTTCTCTTGAAAGATTACAACTCGTAGTCTACTGTGTGTTTGTATGATTACGTAATTCAATCCATTTGCTGAATTAATTCAAGTATTAAAACTTGTTAAAATATTAAGCTGTACGAACTTGTTTGCGAACAGTACATAGATTCAGTTGTATGTATCTAGATAAACAATGTAAGATTGTGCCTGCGCACCAATCATAAGTTTTAAGATGTAATACTCTTTTGATAAAAGCTGAACTTGCCTGCGAGCAGTTTCAAGTGTTAGGCAAAATTGCTGAAGGCCAGAACATTCGAACAGAAGACCAAGAAGTCTGCCCTCCTTCAAAATGTTAAGTGTCAAAGTTTTGGCATCATCAAGGATGTTTGGATAACATCAAAAGGTTTTAAAAGAAGACTTGGCAAATTATCAAAAAGGAGGAAATTGTTGGGATAACAATCCCTGTATCGAAAAGATCTTGATAAGAATGTTTTGACAATGTGCCAATCCAGCATACAGCAAGCTGCTGTATCGTTAGACCGATCGAAGTTGCTGATCCTGTATCGAAGACTTATCATCATGCCATCATACAGTAACAAGAGTCTAAAAGCTCCAAGTATGGAAGTTGTCCCTTCATACAACAAACATTCCATACAGCGACTTCTCCTCTATAGTCTACAGCGCAAATGGTTACAGCATTCAAGCTGTGAAGTATTGAGACCTTCAATACACATCAAAATAGGACTGAAGATCGTTTTGAAAAGGAATCTTTATTATTCGCTAAAGTCAAGTCCCGTTTGATAAAGAAGTATTTAAATACTAAAAGGATAAAGTATTTAAATACTGAAGCCGACAGAGATCTTCAAACCACGCAATATCCAGATCTTGGTCTATTTAGGTCAACTATCTAAGTTGTCATAGAATCTTGCTCAACGGATCTTTCACAACGGATATATTTCAGAAGGCTATATATATATATATATATCTCCAAGAGTTTAAAGATCACGCACGAAGATAACAAGAATAAAAAGCAACTAACAAGTGCTTACACGAATATTCAGAGCAAACATATTTGTTCAAGTATACTACTGCATATTGTGAGAGAAGAAATATCCAAAGTGCTCAACCTTGAACAACACATTATCAGCTGAAGATCGAGAAATTTAAGTTGTTGTTCAAACCATCGTTCTATCATTGAACAAATCCATCAGCCCTGTGTGGACTGAGAAAGCAGTGCTTTTCCCAAACTGTGTGTGACGGATTTACATTGAAGAGACAAAGCTTCAGAACTGTGTGTGAAGAAGTTAGTAAAGTGAAAGCCTAAACCAATCTGTGTGAACGGTTGAAAGCTTCAATCATTGTATCAATCTGTGTGAACGATACATTGATAGGTTTGATTATAAATACATAGTTGTGTACGTAGTATTTATAATAAACTTTTTAACTCCTGTGTGGAGGACCAGTGGACGTAGAGGGGTTTACCTCGAACCACTTTAATTACTGTGTCATCTACCTTCTGCATTTATTGTTTTAATATCTGTGATTATTTTTAAGTATACACTTCATATCTAGTTGCTGTATTTACAGCAACTTACTTTAACAAGACTTCCGCTACGCACTCAGATTTGAAAATCATACAGCTTGTTGTTTAAAACACTTTCCAAGCTGTATTCTGTATACTTAGTGGCCAATAGAGATGGTCTAATAATACTTCTATGTCTATTTTTAGCCACTACAAGAGCCTTAATTGATGTGGATCAAGGAGAACTGACGGTTAGGACATATGGTGAAGATGTCGTAACTTTTATGACCCCTCGATTGGATGGATACAAAAATAGAGAACCTAGCGATAAAATTGCACATAACCCACATTGTAAGAGCTCATCGAATGATCCGGGATAAATGAAACAGACGTCTCACTGAAGACGTAAAATTTAACGCTGGTTGCGAGGTAACCCAATCGTTTTTGTATAATTATTGCTTCCTTCATTCTCATTAGTTTGTTAGTTTTTATCTTTCGTGGTTTTACTTTTGTTGTTTTTATTTTTGTTTAGCTTATTTCTAGTTTTGGACTGATATCTATTTTGCAGGAAAACAACTCGAGAAGACAAAACTGGACATTAGGCATAACATGGCTGTTGTAATATCCGCACTTTCTATTTCCAGTAATTTCCATTTTAGTGTATTTTTGTTTCGGTCGAATCACTTGTAAGTGTTTTGGCATTCTGAAACTATTTTGTTCTGCATTCATGGCCATCCGAACGAGTTCGGAGTTGTTTTTTTGAGGTTTCGATTATGGTGTAACATTTCTACGTTTAGACTCGATTCTCATAAATCACATTCAAATCTGTCGTTACGTTACTTCTGCATATTCCTTTAATATTTCTATATATGTTGCAACTTTCTGTAATCATTAGTTGAACTCGAATCACGATTCTAATGATTTTGGGTTGTTTTTTAATTTTTATAGCTTTGGGTACCATATTGAGAATTATTGTCCGTTCTGTTGAATGGTTGGAATCATGTGTTCTGATGGGAGAATGAACTTGCATATTGCTGTTTCTTATTAACGCTTCATTGTCTGTTGATAATTATCAAGTTTTATACCTTTTGAGTCGTGTACATTCTGACCGGGATTCGCAACTATATGCTGAGTGGAAGCAGTTAGCGCATGTACTATGGAGTTAGCGCGCGCTAGTTAGCCATATGTAGCGCACGCCAATGTACTTTTAGCGCATGATAAAGAGGTTGGACAGGTTGGTTTTCTAGGATCTGGAATGATCCAATTAGCGCACGTTAATGTCCTATTAGCGCACGCTAATTAAGTGGGATAGAACATTCTAGAATTAGACAGCAAGTTCATGAATTTTGGACCTCAACAGGAAGTGCACGCTAAGCAGAAATACTAGCGCACGCTAACGGGACCGGATAGAAGCCTCTGAATGCATTATGCACCCCGTTAGTGCACGCTAAGCACTGTGTAGCGCATGCTAAGTATGTCCTATATATGTAGGACAACAGTGGTTGACTTCATCATTTCCCATCCTCTTCCCGTTCCTTTGGCGACCTATGGCGAATTCAGGATAGGAAGGTTGATTTCAGCCAGATATCATCATCTATTAACATCTTTGGGTTTCTTGTGCGGATTTAACACTATATAATCATCTTCCATCGTCCGAATCAAGGTAAGATTCCTAGAACCCTAGTTTTTGGGATTTTTGGGGGTTTCGTGGTGATTTGGCCTTTCTACTTCAATTTACCTAGAATGTTGTTGGATTTCAATTGTAGACCCATAATCCTTCGTTTTCCTTGAGGCCTTGTGGAATAAACTCCGATAATTCTGTTATTCTTCAAGTATAGGTGATGATGCCTACGTAATGTTTGACAAATCGTTCCTAAGGGTAGAATCTAGGATGATCCTTTTCAATCTAGTAGTATTGTAGTTGATTGAATATCATTGTGTGTTAGGATCAAAATTTTAGAGTGAGTTTGGATCGAAGCCACTCCGTTCACCGTTTCTTCACGTCATATTAACCAAGGCAAGTATATAGTTTACATTATATTATGCAGAATGTGATTTATAAAAAACGCGTGTGTGTAGTTCTTGTTGTTCTTCCACCTGGGGACAGTTCGACGGAACCTCTGGGGGCCGCTACTAAGGGGTACAGCCGCGAAAGTGTTTTTCCACCTAGGGACGGTCCGACGAGGCCTCTGGGGTCGATACTAAGGTGTATGGCCATGGGTTACCAAGTGTGGATTTTGTGATAATGAAACGTGATGTGTGATTTTCTTGATTTTCATGTCTTGATGATAACGTAGTCTTTCGGAAAATTTATTTTCTTAAATGGTTTCAAATAAGATAATCATGCTGAATTGTATTCGTATATAATATTGTGTAAATGTGTACTTGCACTAGCTATTTGAATGCTACCCCTTAAATAGGGGAAATGTGTTTTATGCATTTCAGGTATCGAGCAAGCTGAGGAGCCAGCACGGGAACCGCATGGAAAGGATGGTCAATCATGATGGTGAGGCTCGAGTCTTTATTAATTATGTCATTTTTATATCTACATATTTGATGAATTTAGTTGAGTAAACTCGTTATTGTCTTGAGGAAGATGTTAAGTCCCCTGCGTGGGCAGTGAACTTATTTTATTTTATGTCTTATTTCTAAAGTTGAACTAAAATGTTTTGGCCGAGGCCACAGCCCTAATTATATTATTAATGTGTCTATGGGAGTTTTGTGAACCTTGTGTTATGTGCTAGCCTGGTAGACCTTTTTGAAGGTTCTACGGCGTGTAATGTCCCTTATGAGATTTGGGGTGTTATATGTTTGGTATCAGAGCCTTAGGTTGTGAAAACCTAGGTTGTCGGTTAAACTGGGTCTGTCAGTTGTGTCATAAGATTCAGTTGTTGAGCCTAATATCATCATGTTACCATCTCTTCATGCGGCCCGTGGCTATAAGTCTCCTCAAACTATTACGTTTCTGTATTATTTCTCTTGCGTGAATTGGAATTGTGAGTTGGAGTACTAAATTTCTAAATTGTGAATTTTACTGATCTGATTCTTTTTAATTCTTATTCTTCAGTATGTTGAGAGGTCGTGGTAGACCATCTAGGGGACACGGCTGAGGTCATGGTAGTGGTGCTAATAGTGAGGAAGTTCCGCTTTCTCAGTCATCTGCTGATTCGGCCCCTCATTCAGTGCCGAATACTCTGCCCCTGAGTTCTGACGGGCAACAAGACTTATCAGTCAGTAAGGTCCAACCATCAGGTAATAATGCCAACGCATGAGCTACTGCTATACTTCAGCAGTTGGTAGCTCAGCTAGCTCAGAGAGCTCAAGGTGGGAGTCATAATCCACCCCCGACTCCGGAGGACGAAAATAGTAAATAGCTTCAGAAAGTGACTAAAATGCACCCCCTGTTTCGCTGGCTCTACTGACTCCCTAGGTTGGGAGAATTGGCTTTTTCAGGGAAGGACATTTGATGTCGTAGCTGTAATACCCAGATTTTCAGTATAAATTTTTCGCGTTATTTTATCTGAGGTATATTGTATATCTTGGTTTCTATACAGTATGGATAAAATAAATTGAGAACTGAGACAGCTGTATTTGTACTGGTATAACTGTCGTAGTGGTTCGACAATTATTTTGAGGATATCGTGTATCAGTTTATCGTACTTTTGATATTGGGTATATCATATGATGATGTTATTGGATTCAGTACATGTATTCAGTATGTTGTATATTCGTATTTGGTATGTCGAGACGGACGATGAGAGTTGGAAAATGGCTAAGTATAGCCTGATTAGCGCACGCTAATGGTTAAGTATAGCGCACGCTATCATTCATGGTTAGCGCATGCTAGACGGAGAATATAGCGCACGCTAGTGTAGATCAGACCAGAGGGAATCTGCGCGTGGACCCGGCTGCTTTCGGCGCGTGTTCGGATTAGGTCAATAGTTGTTTGTCCTGAAGTATTAGCGCACACTAAAGTATGAGGCTTAACGCACGCTAATTGTAGATTGGTCAAAGGGAATCTTATCCTTCAGATCGGCATATGGGGGCACATGTGGTAGGTAGACTGTAGCAAGTCAACTGATATTAGCGCACGCTAAATGCAAGGACTTGCATACGCTAGATAGTGTAAGTTACGTACGTTAATGCATGGGCATTATGTACGTAAGCTGATGTACGAAGCCAGACAGTGGCCTTTGGGTTGCGATAGCGCACGCTAACAAAGTCAGTTAGCGCACGCTAGGGCAATAACGTACGCTATTTTATGAGAGTAGCGCGTGCTAGTAATGTTTATTATATAAGGGGACATACGGGTTTTGAGATGCATTTAGTCCATTCTTTCTCCTTCAGTTGATAGAGAGAGCTTTGGGAGGTTCTTGAGGTTCCCAAACATGGTGAGGTGGTGAATTTTAACAAGATTAAGATAGAGAGCATGGATTCAAGCCTTGTTCTTCAAGTTACTCATGATTCTTGGAATAGAGTTCAAGTGTTCTTCTTCTTGGTTCATCTAATCCAGGTAATATTCATATCCCTTGTTAGTTGTTCGTTTTTAAGGATGATTACATGTGAGGAACATGTTGGATAATCATGTGACGATATTATATGAGATTTTATGGGATTATGATAACAGTTTTCGGATGTTATTTAAGATTCTTCATGTTAATGGTGATTCGTTTAACTTGATGAGGTTGAATCATATATTTCTGAGTCATGATAATTTCAGTGGTCGATTTAGATGAGTTAAAACATGATATGATGTTGTATTCCAGATTATGTATGAGATGATCCTTAGTATCGGGTTGGTTTGATTATGTGATTTACATGATGAAGAAAATGATAAACATTATGATATATACCTCGGATTATGTTGTTTTGAACGTGAGGTCGGATATTTCATGTTCTTGAAGAGCTCTGAAATTATATGATATGATGATTATGTATAGAAGGTGTTGGTGCTTTGGATATGAATATGGGATATTGGTATCTAGAGCCAAGTTATGTGTTTTGATATAATATTCGTATAAGAATACCAATATGATTTCGAGTATGATGATGAGTTTGGATCTAGAAGGTTGTGTTTGATCTTGGAGTATGGATTTCATTACATTCATATTCATAGCCGCAAAGTATTAGTCGATGCTGGAATACATGCAACTGTGCAGCATTAGCGCACGCTAAGCTTACTGGCTAGCGCACGCTATCGGGAGCGACTTACCGCACGATACGTTATGTGTTTAACGTGCGCTAAGTAGACAGACAATGCAGTATTTTCGTGTTGTGATTATGAATTCGTGATGGTTTGAATTGGATTGTTTAAGACTGTGTTTAATCGAGATATTGTGGAACTATTGGGTTTGTTGATCGGTTATTGATTGATAATCATGATTTAACGTATTTCGGCTTGTATTGTTGATATGAGTTCGTAATTGTTTGAGTTGTATTGTTCAGTTCTGTAAATGATCGAGGTATTGTTGAGCCGCTGAGTTTGATTGGTTGGTTATACCTGTAATACCCGGTTGTGAATTCATTTATTATCATTCAGTAACTGTCACTCAGAAATTTTTTCACTCAGTAATAATCATTCATCATTCATATTCAGTCAACTATGTTCACCATTCGGCGTATTTTGGGATCATCACTGTTTGAGATCGAGCCGAGATTATTGTCATCATCATCATCATGTTTTGATTTTCAGTTTGAGAGGTAGCGCACGCTACACATTGTAGTTAGCGCGCGCTAATGAGGTGCATGTAACGTACGCAATGATTCGGCACTAGCGCACGCTAGCGCAAGTGAGGCAGACAGTCCAGAAGGTACTGGGCTGATTTGGGAAATTCGTAGTGCACGCTACGAGTGGTAAGTAGCGTACGCTAACTATGCGGGTAACGCACGCTAAGACTTCAGAGTAGCGCACGCTAGCGCGCCTGCAATGCAGGACGAGGTTCTCGACTCCAGGATTTTCGATATCAACTATCGTGTAGCGCACGCTAACATAAGGTTAACGTACGCTAAGGTCAGCCGTTAGCGCACGCTACCAAAGGTACTTAGCGCATGCTAACGATTCATCGAGGGGTACTGGACTACCCGGTACACGCGTTAGCGCACGCTAACATCGTGGAGTTAGCGCGCTCTAAACTGGGACAGTATATATAGGACAGTTTGGTCCAACGTTAGTCATTTCTTCATTTATCAATCATTTCGGACGAGCTCGGGCGATTCGTAAAGGTCTTTTCGATCTACAATCATCTAGCATCATCTTCAACCTTCTAAGTTGGATTAATCATCATCTAAATCAGTTTCATCACTCCAAATCAAGGTAATGATTCTTGGATCTAGAATTTCGAGTCTTGGGTGTTTTGCCTCCGATCTCTTCGTGTTAAATCGATATTATGTTGGAATATGTTAGATATGGATTATCTATCTTGGATACATGTATTTCTACGGATTCATTGGTGTAATTTTCGAATTTGTGAATAATTGAGGAATTGTTCAAGAACCCTTACGGGTTGACTTTGGAATTTTGGGGGTTTTCGACTAAATGTTGTTGAAATATCGCTCTAAGTATTCCTATTGGATTATTGATAGTATTCATGAGTTTTTGTGGTTTTGAATCATTCATTGGGAGTTGGTTTCGGATGTAAATGAGTTTTGGTTGTAAACAATTGGAGATTGTTTACAACGCGTTTGTTTAAATGCCCCAATGAGTTTAGGGTATTGTTGTATCGACTTTTGAGTTGGTTGTGATTATGCTTGATTCATGTATTAAGAGAATTGTTGGTTTTTGTGTTGTTTAAGGTTGTTCAAGCGGCCGGTAATTTCATTAAGGACGTTGATCGTGGAAGTACCTTCTCGCCTTCGGTTTGAGGCAAGTTTTATACTTGTACTGGTCAATGAGCTAATGTCATCATGTATGTGTATGAATGTGTTGTATCATTCCGAGACTTAGTCTCTTCATGAATTCATTGATATCAATAGATCGTTCGATACGATACCTTTCGGCAATTTTGCCAAATGTTATTGTTGTTCGTTAACGGCCGATTCAAGGCATTGTGATACTCATTATTAATGTCATTGTCGATAGCCGGTTCGCGGTATCGATGTATCGATTGTTGTTAATATAGATGTCAATTTAAGATATCGTTGAGATCATTGTTATTCCTGTTCGGATTGTCATTAAAAGCATGCGTGCCGATTTAAGGCATTGGCTTACTCATTTCTCATCTTCGCTAAATCGGTAACGATTAAAGGTGCCGAGGCATCCTTCATATCATTGTTATCGAATTGCCGTTCTCGTGTAAATCGAAATGTTCAATCATTCACTAAATCATTGTTATCGATTGACCTTTCTAAGGCAATCGAGGTATTCACTCATTCATCGTATCATTGTTATCGATCGCCGTTCTCGTGCAAATCGAAGTGTTCAATCATCCGCATCATTGTTGTCGGTTGGCGCTCTAAGGCAATCGAGGTGTTAATTTGGGACCTGGCAAGGACGGTGTCTATCCGTGTGTTACTATCATCGTGTTGGCCGACTCAAGGCGGCACACTATCATTAATTGTGATACGGTGGATGCCGTGGCTTCGCCCTAATTGTGATACGGCCGATGCCGTGGCTTCGCCCTAATTGTGATACGGTGGATGCCGTGGCTTCGCCCTCATTGTGATACGGCCGTGCCGTGGCTTCGCCCTCATTGTGATACGGCTTCGTGCGTGGCTTCCCTCATTATTCTGACTTAGTGCTTTTGACTTCAGGTGTTTGTGATATTTGTTAATTTCCGCTGAATGACTTTCAGGCCTTTATTATTGTCCTGGTAATTTCATTGGAGCCTTCGGGCATTGTGATTCATAATTAATTCAGTCCTGGTTTGGTTCATGTCTTGTCATTCATTGTGGTATTCTGTGATTTTGATTCGCCGTCGGGCACTTATGTTCAAACCTGTCGAACAGGTATTAATAGTATGCCGTGGGCATAGTATTGCACGAATGCTCGGCTCTTACCTTGGTTTGTGAGCATTTCGTATTATTATCATCATTGTACCATTTCATTCTGCCTTTGGATGCATATCATGTTATACATGTATTTGATGTTCATTATCTGGATGACTGACCCCGTGGGGGCGGAACATGTTTTTCATGTTTTAGGTGCTTGCGAGGAGAGAGTTGAGACACAGGGGCATGATGATGGCGACGAGGCATTCAAGCGATACTAGTAAGAGTTGTTCATTGTCGGTCAGTCGGTTGGAGAGTACTCCAGTCTTGTCAGTGTTGTCGTGTTGTATTACCCGAACAGATGTTCGTGGATGTTGTTGTATTTCATTTTTAGCCATGTAGGCTACTTTTGTCATTAAAATTCCTTATCGGAATATTGTGTCGGATATCATGGTAGGGACTATGATTTTCCCTTGTTGTGTTAATTAATGTATTTTTAGTCATGTTCGCCTGGTGGATCTCCGGCGTGGGGTCACTGACCGTAATAACCCAATAGGATTTGGGGGTGTTACGAAATGGTATCGAGCTTTGGGTTGTGAAATACCCCGAGATGTGAGTTATGTGGTCCTACCGACGCGGTAGTAGTGGGATTGTCAAGTTATGACAATCTAGTCGATCAGGTTTTGTGAGTCGTAATATTAGTACGATCGCACGAGTCATTCATTCATCGAGTCGTCGCGGTGAAGACTAGTATCGCGAGACCTCGAAGCTTCGTATGACCTGTGTAAGGACTCGATTCTCTTTATGTTCATACATTCATCATGTCATTAATTGTTCGTGCCTTGTTGAAACCTATATGTGATATTAGTGTTATGATTGATTCATGACTAATTGTTTTGGGACACGTGTGGCTTGTGTAAGCATTAAGGATCAACTCATTCATCGGTTAATAATCCTCAATCGTCATGCCGATCTTGTCGATTATGTTAATTCATTCATTACTCACCAATATCATTACTCACCGATTCATCACTCGGATAATTCATTCATTACTCACCAATTCATCACTCGATAATTCATTCATTACTCACCAATATCATTACTCATCAATTCATCACTCGATAATTCATTCATCACTCACCAATATCATTACCCGTTAATTCATCACTCGCTTAACTCATTCATCACTCGATTAATTCATTCATCATTCATCAATATCAATTACTCGATTTGCCGTTCATCACTCAATTAACCTCATCGCTCACCTAATTCATTCATCACTCAATTAATCTCATCGTTTAGCTAATTCACTCGTCACTCACCAATCTCATTGCTCGGTTAATTCATTCCTCATTCATCAATCTCATTGTTCAGCTTAATTCATTAATCATTCAAACCCATCTCACGGTTCGCTTGTTGATCTTGAGGATCTAATTTTCAACCTTGTTAACTTGTTCAAGGTAATCATTTCAGAATTTCATCAGCAATCATGTTACCTCATTTGATGTTTCATACGGTCTTATCATACTGACGTAATGTCGACGATCATTTCATTAAATCATTAATGCATTCATTGTGTTAGAGCGTGTATGCTCATTGTTGTCACTCGTAACGTAATCATAATACGATATTCATGCGTAATCTATAATCATGTGACTTTCCTACTTCAAGATGGATAGAGTGTCGAGAGGACGCAGGGAAGAGGCGCGGTGCGGGCCGAACCCGGATCTCGTGTGCATGCCCACACGAACGCGAGGGATATCATTAATTCATCAAACAATGAGGCTACTCATTCATCAACGAGATAATCATTCACCTGTCAGGAGTCGTGCGAGAGGCATCTCACTCGGAAGGTGTTCGGTTGATCCATTCATATTTATGCAGGCATGATGGCCCAGATGACTCGGATGACGCGGATAGTGGAGACCATGCAGACCTCCATGGGTTGTGGTCCACCGCATGAGGATACCAGTGCCATTTCATGGATGACCGGAGGAGTGAATCGATTGTTGGCGATATCTCTCGCCGATGCCGCCTACTTTTGAGGGTTCGTCGAACCAAATGATATTGTTCATTGGCTCGAGCATTTTGATAAACTCTTCGACATGGTTCGGTGTCCTGAGGAGAGTAAAGTGGCGAGAGCGGCTTATTACTTGAGTAAGGGCGCTTATTCGTGGTGGCTTTCGTGAAACCCATCGATCGTGATTGTATTTGGAGCGAGTTCAAGACTCTCATGTTAGAGAGGTATTATCCGGCTCCACTTCGTGAAGCTAAGTTGTCGATGTTTTGAACCCCGAACCCGATGGGGACGAGGGTGTTATTGTCATCGCCGAGAAGTTTCAGGACTACTTGATTTGCTTCGTCAATTATCCGTCTTGAGGCGGATAAAATTAAGTATTTTAGCAAGAGGCTAAATCCGCTTGAGGATGCGATTGTTCAACCACATTTGTAATTCACTTAGTGAGTTCATCGGAAGGCTCTTGGAGCAGAGCTTTTGATCAAGGAGCTTACTCAAGCATCCTTCGATTTCTTGAGTAAGAGGACTAGAATGCCGGCTCGTTCGAGGGACATCGGGCTCCGCCATCCAAGGGGTCGCTTTCTAGTCGTCTTCGTCTTTGGAACAACATCTTCCTCTCGGCGACGAGTTCGACCGTTGTTTGCTTTAATCGTGATTCAAAGAGTCACGTTAGTACCGGTGCACGGTGCCGGCTATTGTTTGTTTTCGTGTGGGAGGCGGGGACACCGCGAAATACTGCAGGGTTCTAGCGCCGGTAAATCTCAAGAGAGCTCGAGGGCCTCGAGAGACTTCGTTACTCCAGCCCGTGCATCATCCAAGGGACCACTATCGGGCCTCGAGGGCCGAGGTAAGGACATTCATCACCGGTTTGAACAAGTTAATTCTTGTGCGTTAATAGTATAATCATTCATTTCATTGTCGTTCATTCATTCATATAATTCATTCATCATATATATCAATCATATGGGGACTCATAATTATCGATTTATCATTCAATTCACGAGGAACGGCGGTTCCAATCACTTCAGGAACTATCACCATGACATTAGTAATTCACCTTGGTGAGTCATTCTAAATCCGTGTCAGATTTGTAGTCATTTATCATTCATCATTCATTTTTGTCACTTTCATTCTCGTGACCTTCTGAGGTCTTAGTTAGCGGCGAGTTCATCGTCGGATATACCTTAAATTGTTGAGATAGAGGAAATCGATGATGTGGGAGGATATCGATGTTGGGTACATTTGAGGTGTAACCTTGTTTTTGGATGACTGTGTTAATCTATCAGTAATAATGTATCGTGACTGTGGATCATTTATTGTTGATCTATCTTATTATGATCATACTCGAGAATCTTGAGATCTGGGTCATTTGTTGGGAGTTCGTCCCTTCGACGTTGTGCTCGAGATTTCGTGATAATTTGGGAAATCGTTCACTGTGTTTCGAGACGTCAAGTCTTGGGGACTTGGGCTTGCGGTTGATTTGGTCCCGAGGACTATTTGGGCGTTATTGTTTTCAGATCGTGATGGATAGTTCATATCCCGAGTTGTTTACCCTCAGTTTCGAGGACGAAACTCTTTTTAAGGGGGGGAGTATGTAATACCCGGTTGTGAATTCATTTATTATCATTCAAGAATCGTCACTCGAAATTTTTTCACTCAGTAATAATCATTCATCATTCATATTCAGTCAACTATGTTCACCATTCGGCGTATTTTGGGATCATCACTGTTTGAGATCGAGCCGAGATTATTGTCATCATCATCATCATGTTTTGATTTTCAGTTTGAGAGGTAGCGCACGCTACACATTGTAGTTAGCGCGCGCTAATGAGGTGCATGTAACGCACGCAATGATTCAGTACTAGCGCACGCTAGCGCAAGTGAGGCAGACAGTCCAGAAGGTACTGGGCTGATTTGGGAAATTCGTAGCGCACGCTACGAGTGGTAAGTAGCGTACGCTAACTATGCGGGTAACGCACGCTAAGACTTCAGAGTAGCGCACGCTAGCGCGCGCTCGCAATGCAGGACGATGAGTTACGGACTCCATGATTTTGGATATCAACTATCAGGTAGCGCACGCTAACATAAGGTTAACGTACGCTAAGGTCAGGCTGTTAGCGCACGCTACCAAAGGTACTTAGCGCACGCTAACGATTCAGTCAGGGGGGTACTGGACTACCCGGTACACGCGTTAGCGCACGCTAACATCAGGAGTTAGCGCGCGCTAAACTGGGACAGTATATATAGAATGATTTGGTCAACGTTCGTCATTTCTTCATTTCTCAATCATTTCGGACGAGCTCGGGCGATTCGGAAAGGTCTTTTCGAGCTACAATCATCTAGCATCATCTTCAACCTTCTAAGTTGGATTAATCATCATCTAAATCAGTTTCATCACTCCAAATCAAGGTAATGATTCTTGGATCTAGAATTTCGAGTCTTGGGTGTTTTGCCTCCGATCTCTTCGTGTTAAATCGATATTATGTTGGAATATGTTAGATATGGATTATCTATCTTGGATACATGTATTTCTACGGATTCATTGGTGTAATTTTCGGAATTTGTGAATAATTGAGGAATTGTTCAAGAACCCTTACGGGTTGACTTTGGAATTTTGGGGTTTTCGACTAAATGTTGTTGAAATATCGTTCTAAGTATTCCTATTGGATTATTGATAGTATTCATGAGTTTTTGTGGTTTTGAATCATTCATTGGGAGTTGGTTTCGGATGTAAATGAGTTTTGGTTGTAAACAATTGGAGATTGTTTACAACGCGTTTGTTTAAATGCCCCAATGAGTTTCGGGTATTGTTGTATCGACTTTTGAGTTGGTTGTGATTATGCTTGATTCATGTATTAAGAGAATTGTTGGTTTTTGTGTTGTTTAAGGTTGTTCAAGCGGCCGTAATTTCATTAAGGACGTTGATCGTGGAAGTACCTTCTCTTCGGTTTGAGGCAAGTTTTATACTTGTACCGGTCAATGAGCTAATGTCATCATGTATGTGTATGAATGTGTTGTATCATTCCGAGACTTAGTCTCTTCATGAATTCATTGATATCAAGAGATCGCTCGATACGATACCTTTCGGCAATTTTGCCAAATGTTATTGTTGTTAACGGCCGATTCAAGGCATTGTGATACTCATTATTAATGTCATTGTCGATAGCCGGTTCGCGGTATCGATGTATCGATTGTTGTTAATATAGATGTCAATTTAAGATATCGTTGAGATCATTGTTATTCCTGTTCGGATTGTCATTAAAAGCATGCAGCCGATTTAAGGCATTGGCTTACTCATTTCTCATCTTCGTAGCGTGAATCGATTAAAGGTGCCGAGGCATCCTTCATATCATTGTTATCGAATTGCCGCTCTCGTGTAAATCAAATGTTCAATCATTCACTAAATCATTGTTATCGATTGACCTTTCTAAGGCAATCGAGGTATTCACTCATTCATCGTATCATTGTTATCGATTGGCGTTCTCGTGCAAATCGAAGTGTTCAATCATCCGCATCATTGTTGTCGGTTGGCGTTCTAAGGCAATCGAGGTGTTAATTTGGGACTGCCAAGGACGGTGTCTATCCGTGTGTTACTATCATCGTGTTGGCCGACTCAAGGCGGCACACTATCATTAATTGTGATACGGTGGATGCCGTGGCTTCGCCCTAATTGTGATACGGGTGGATCGTGGCCCGGCCCTAATTGTGATACGGTGGATGCCGTGGCTTCGCCCTCATTGTGATACGGCCGTGCCGTGGCTTCGCCCTCATTGTGATACGGCTTCGTGCGTGGCTTCCCTCATTGTTACTGACTTCTGTTTTGACTTCAGTGTTTGTGATATTTGTTAATTTCATTGAATGACTTTCGTGCCTTTATTATTGTCTGGTAATTTCATTGGAGCCTTCGGGCATTGTGATTCATAATTAATTCATCTGGTTTGGTTCATGTCTTGTCATTCATTGTGGTATTGTGATTTTGATTCGCCGTCGGGCACTTATGTTCAAACCTCATCGAGCAGTATTAATAGTATGCCGTGGGCATAGTATTGCACGAATGCTCGGTTCTTACCTTGGTTTGTGAGCATTTCGTATTATTATCATCATTGTACCATTTCATTACGCCTTTGGATGCATATCATGTTATACATGTATTTGATGTTCATTATCTGGATGGGACCCGTGGGGGCGGAACATGTTTTTCATGTTTTAGGTGCTTGCGAGGAGAGAGTTGAGACACAGGGGCATGATGATGGCGACGAGGCATTCAAGCGATACTAGTACGAGTTGTTCATTGTCGGTCAGTCGGTTGGAGAGTACTCCAGTCTTGTCAGTGTTGTCGTGTTGTATTACCCGAACAGATGTTCGTGGATGTTGTTGTATTTCATTTTTAGCCATGTAGGCTACTTTTGTCATTAAAATTCCTTATCGGAATATTGTGTCGGATATCATGGTAGGGACTATGATTTTCCCTTGTTGTGTTAATTAATGTATTTTTAGTCATGTTCGCCTGGTGGATCTCCTGGCGTGGGGTCCACGGCACTGTAATAACCCAATAGGATTTGGGGGTGTTACAATACCGGTTATTGATTATTATCGGATGTGTTGTCATTTGATTATTACATTAGGTTACGATAATTGATCATGGATTACGACCGTTGTGTTGCGGTTGAGGCTGAAGAGTTTGTAGATTGCTTTTGGTCGGGGCTGAGGAGCTCGTAGACGAAGGTAATGTATTTTGGTAATGTCTTCGTGGTATCGGTATCGAGGCAAGTTTATACTTGTTCAGTTTATAATATTTGATGAATGGTTTTGTTTTCATTTCATTTATAATTCGTATAGCAATGTTGTTAGAAATGTAAATTGTCGGATAATGAGTTGTATAGTTCTCTGGTTTGTATTAAATCATAAGGTATATGATTTAATTGTGTTCAAGGAAGACGTGAGTTATCTTTGGTCAAGGATATAGAATATCGGATATCGAGGATAGTTATCGTGAGGACATAAGTATCGGGATAAAGGTTTATTGGTATTGAATGGATGGTACCTTATTTGAGATTATTCGTATAACTGTGTATTCGTTAAGGAATGTTGGTTCGTGGAAAAGATATTGTCTTCGGCGTTGAGGTAATTTAAGTATTGTTCAGTTATGAAGATAATTATTATGTTGAGTTGTTGTATATGTTGTACGATGATGTTTCGTATATAGGGATTCGTGTTGATTATTTTGTTGAGGGATGATGATCCCAGGGATGATTGTATTAAGATCGTTGATCGTGTTGATCACTTGTCGGGGATGATGATCCCAGGATTATTGTTTTTGGATATTGATTAGTCGTGTCGACTTTTCTTTGTCAGTTTGTCTTGTTCACTTCAGTGAGTCTTTTGATCCTTATTGGATATATGATTCTTTGAGTTTCGTTATCATGTTGCATCGTGACATATCTGGAATCATATCTGCGTTCCGATTGGTTATTGTGTAGGATTTTTAGCTGGGCACACTATGGTTATGTGTTGATATTTCCACATTGAACCGTGCACACGAGACGTAGTTCGTGAGGCTAATTAGGTACATTGTCCCACGTATATTCTAGATTCCGTATACGGGGTGGACATGTGCACTGACACATTTTTGGATCGGGCGTACTGTGATGTCCATCCTTGAGCCGTACAATTTTTGGTCGTTCATAGTCTATTTAAATGTTTGGATGTGTTCGACGTTTTGTGATTAATCGTTCATACGCCCGAGGGGTATGTTCGACAGTCGAAGTTATTTCTTTGAGATCCATTATTGTTGATCATTTGGAGTTTACCTTGTTGAGGGTATTCTCGGTTATAGTTGATCCTTTGTTGATCGTGTTTGGAGTGTACCACGTTTAGGGTATTCTTGGTTATGGTTGATCCTTTGTTGATCGTGTTGGGAGTTTACCATGTTGAGGGTACTCTCGGTTATCGTTGATCCTTTGTTGGTCATATTGGAGTTATCATGTCGATGATATTCTTAGTGATGTATTGGTTGGTCATTGTTATTGATCGTATGAGCATTCGGACTGTACGTCGATGTTCGGAATTTGTTATCATTATCATGTGGTAGTTGATCTACAGATATGTTGTGTATTATTGGTTTATACATATTGAAATTTGATTGTGTAATCCGACGGACAGGATTTGGCATAGATTGGATTATTTCCGCACTTATGAGTTATGATGATGTTTTGAGGATTATCGGTATTTTTGGAATACAGTAGAGATGATTGTTGTTGAATTCATTTCGTCATTTGAGAATATGAATTGTGGAATATGTCAAGGATTGATTTAGTATGGATTGCTATGAATTGGTAAGGTTATAATGGTAAGATTACGTTGGTAGTATTCTTACATTATTATTACATTGGTATGTAATTATTTATGATGATGTGGTCGATATCATTATTGAGTATTGTGGTTGTAACACCCCGAGATATTCGGAATAATTACAGCGCCGTAAACCCTTTAAGTAAGGATTTACAAGGCTAAATAAAAGAAATGTAAATATAAAACATCAATACCACGGAAATTCAAGTTTTACAAAACCGGTTCCAACTGGTTCAACGAGTTAATTAATACAACCATATCGAAATGATATTAATTAGACACACGTACTCGAGTACTGAAATTGAACCAAGAAGACAAATCACAAACAACAACAAACATCACTGAACCCCGTCGTCGTCACATCGGTACTGTGGCTGTTTCCCTCCTCCTCGGCTACCTGAACATCAAAACAAATGTCCACCCCCGAAGGGGTTAGCAAAACGATGCTAGTACAAGTATCATTTAAACAAATCGAATATGCATCAACAATACATAACAAGATACACCACACGGACTTCCACTACCGGAATCCGACAATGCGAATCCAAAAGATTCCATTAACACAGCAAGGGTATTCCAATGATCCAGCGCCCTCAGCATAGATCCCAAGATGATCCCGTCGGACCAACACGAGGTGGAAATAACCCGTCCAATGATCCAGCGCCCTCAACCTAGATCCCAAGATGATCCCGTCGGACCAACACGAGGTGGACATCCGATCCAGCGCCCTCAGCATAGATCGTACAACGTACACAAACACAAATCATGCATACATATATGCCAAATCGCTATGTCCATCAACATGAACATGCAAACACTAGATAATGAATATCATGACAATTCAACGAAATAAATCCCATGTTCAACAACATGAATAAACCACATGCATGCTCAAAATTACCAATATTAACACATTACGATACTTGCCTCGAAGATGGCAAGAACGAAACACTCCAATGATCTCAACACACTCGAAGGCCGCCTCCTTCGATCAACGTAGCAAGCTCAAACCTTAACAAAAGAAATGATATAGAATTCATCTCAAGTCGTACGAATGCCTATCAATCTGGTCTACGTCCAAAAATCTCTAAATATGTAATCTACCTGAACTACTTAGCGTACGCTACGTACTCTACGTAACGTGCGCTAAGTCTGCCTGTTAACGTACGCAAATGACCAAGTCTAGCGTACGCTAGCCATGTACTGACAGTTCTCTCTGATCAGCCGACTGACTCGACTGATAACATAACGTACGTTACGTACCAAACGTAGCGTACGTTAACTCATTCCCGATAGCGTACGTTAATATACATATGTTAGCGTGCGCTAACCGTGCATGGCAGTTTACTACTGGCAGAAAACTTGATCTAATGGTGATGAAACTCATGAATTCTATGGTGATAATACATGTCATCCCCATGCATATCATGCTCATATGGTTTTGTGAAAGATCTTTATGGATTAAACGACTACGAGATACAAGGTTACGCTTAACCATCACAACACCATAATTCATCTTAATTTCAAGGAATATCCTAAGTTCAATCCATTACATGTCCCAAAACGTATGAGTCCTTTATGTAAAGATATAAGAACTTTGAAAATCTCCATATACTGGTCACAAATCGGTTTGAAGCTTCAGAATATGCTAGGAGTTCAAACACTAAAAGGTTCAATGGTTTATACGATGAATAAGTACCGAAACATCGAAAATATCCTTCTAACACATGATGTTCGACTACTTATGAATTTAACTGACTAGGTAATCCCAAACATGATCAAAACGTCCTTTAGAATACTACTAATATTGGTGAAGAATCACCTACCTCAAAGTAGCGAAGAACACGAAGGAACTTGAAGAAAATCCAACACCGAGAGCTTGAACACCAATCCTCAATGATCTACAATCTTCAAACTCGAGCTAGGAGGATGATATGAGAGGTTTGAGGAGGGAGGAAGTAACTCTCTGAGCTCAAAAATTCGGATTAGGGAAGTGGAAATATCTGAATAATGAAAAAGTATGTTGTCCTATATATAGGAAATGGTTATTAGCGCGCGCTAGTCCCTATCCATAGCGTGCGCTAATGGCCATACGAAGCTTACTGACTTCACTGTACTCAGCGTTTAGCGTGCGCTATCAATATATCATTAGCGTGCGCTACCGCGTTGACTTGGCTTTTCCCGAAAGCCGTCCAGGTTCATCCCGACATGATCCGACCGAAATCCTCAGCCGATCTCACCTACCACCCTGTCGCAATCATGGTGACTACGTATAGCGTGCGCTAATGTTCAAGCACAACGTGCGCTACGGATCCAAATTAGCGTACGCTACACTTAGACGATAGCGTGCGCTACTTGCGCAGAATCACAATTTAAATCACATTCATGAAATCATGCGCTCAACAACACCGGATTATGAAATACGGAGAATAATACTCAGATCAAAATGCAATAATTACAATATCACAAGTTCCAAATACATATCAGAAATCTCGGGTATTACAGTGGTTGACCCCGTCGTGGGCTTTATTTTTAGGTACTCGGAGATCGAGCTAGTAGCGGTCGTGAAGGGGTGAGCTTACCGGGTGATACTGGCTGTGGCATGATTTTGAGTATTGAGTATTTATTTCTAGTTGTTTTATTTCCGCTGCAATTGTGTATTTTGAACTGTATTTTTATCCGCTGCGTGTGTATATTTCAAAATGGCTTTTCGGTATTTTTACCAACTCGTGTGTATTTTCAAAATGGCCTTTTGACATTTTGCGAACTTGGGTTATATCGTCAAACCCTTTTTCCTAACTATTTTATCGGTGCGTTTAAGGGGTGGCTTAACGTACACTCTGAACTGTCGAGATTTGGCAATTCGCCTTGTATTTTCCAATGGTATTTTATGACGGTATTTGAGCACTATGATTTTGAAAATATTTGATTATCTAAAATATTACCGTCATCGGCCTTTTGGCGTTTTTAAACGTTTTTGAGATGGTTTTTAGCCTGGTGGGTTCCGGCGCGGGACCCACAGCGCTGTAATATCCCGGATGATTTTGGTGGTGTTACAGTAGCTTGTCCTGACGACGGGAGGGTACCTATTGCTTAGTACCTCGTGGATAAGAAAGTTGTGGAGTGGTGGGAGGCCGTGATGTCTAGGGATCGTATAGCCACCTGGGAGGAGTTTGAGACTGCTATGGAAGCAGAATACTGTCCACCGCCGGTTCGGAAGCGTCATATCATGGAGTTCTTTACATCTGCACCTCAGGATGTACCGATATCCCAGGCTATTATCACCCATAACCAGTAGTTAGGATACGTTAAGGATCAAGTGAGAACAGAGGCCGATAAGATTCGCTACTTTAATATGAGTATGAAGCCGCATCAGACAGAGTATGGCACCACTCACGTGTTCCATCTTGAAAGAATACCAGGACCGCGCCTTAGCTATTGAAATGGCAGTTCCGGAGTCAGAGTCCGGATCTGAGGCTAAGAAACAGAAGACTTCGGGTAACTTCTCAACCGAAAATGGGAGTCGGTTTCCTAAGTCGCCGTCTGCTCCATCATCAGAAAAGAGGTCGTTTCATCAGACTGGAGGCTCCCAGAGTAACCGTTCGGTTCAGTCCTCTATCCCTGGTAACAGAGTTTGTTTTAACTGTAGTCAGAGTGATCGTTTGGTAAAATATTGTTCATTCCCACTAGTTACATGTATTTCGTGCGGATGGAGTGGTCATCGTGCAGCTCATTGCGAGGCAGTCAGAGCTCCGATGATAACTGCAGTGCAGGGAGAACCTAGTGTCGGCCAGAAGGTTCCAATTTCACAGGATCCTCAGAGTTCCGGTCAAGGTAGAGATCAGGGTCAGCAGGACCGCCGTGCAACATCGAGTTTGGGATCTATACACCCCCCGTTTATATCAAATGAGATGCACAGAGGATACAGATACTCTGGTGGCATCAGGTACCACTCAGATCTCTTCTCATCCAGTTTCGGTGCCTTTTGATTTGGGTGCTACTCACTCTTTTATTTCATGGGATTGCGTATATCGTATTGGTGTTGATTGTTTATTTGAGTGCGAGCCATTTATAGTGGGTATGCGTAGTGGGGATCATATGGTTGGGAACCGGGGGGTTAGAGACTGCCCAGTGAGGATTAGGAATCAAGATTGGCCCTCGAACCTCATTTTTATAGACTTAACGGGTGAGGATTTAGTCCTTGGGGATGATTGGCTAGATCGTCACGGTGCTATTATGGACTATCAAACTCGTAATATCTCAATAATGGCTAATGATGGCACAGAACATACACTGGTGGGCTGTAAGCCAGGTAGCTCATAGATTGTGATCAGCGCCTTAAAGGCAGTGAAACTTCTGAACCAGGGTTGCATAGGCTATTGGTGTTACATTTTGAAGGCGGATAATGGTGGGGTTGACATGTCGTCGATTTCTATCGTAAACGAATATCTTGACGTATTTCCGGATGACTTGCAGGGATTACCACCGCAGCAGGAAGTTGAGTTTCCTATTGATCTGGAAGCCGAATGCGGCTCCTGTTTCACGAGCACCGTACCGTATGGAACCGTCAGAGATGTTAAAGTTAAAGAAGAAGTTGGTGAAATTACTAGATAAAGGGTATATTCGACCGAGCGCATTACCTTGGGGTGCGCCTGTGCTTTTTGTTAAGAAGAAGAGTGGATCGTTTTGTTTATGCATCGACTATCAAGAATTAAACAAGTTGACCACAAGAAGCGACAGTATTCTCGAAGATTGGTCTACGATCGGGTTATTATCAGTTGAGGATTCGAGATAGGGACATACAGAAAGCTGCCTTTCAGACGAGATATAGCCATTACGAGTTTGTGGTTATGCCTTTCGGGCTAACCGATGCCCCAGCAGTGTTCTTGCAGTTGATGAACAAAATTTTTATTGAGTATCTGGTCATATTTGTAGTCGTCTTTATTGACGACATTCTTATCTATTCCCGAAGTCAGGAGGAGCACGCCGTACATCTTCGTATTGTGTTAGACATTTTGAGAGTTGAGCAATTATATGTGAAGTTTTCTAAATGTGAGTTTTGGCTCAAGGAAATAACGTTCCTCGGGCATGTGATATCAGCAGAGGGAGTTCGGGTTGATCCACAGAAGGTAGAGGTGGTACTGGTATGGGAACCGCCTAAGAATGTGAAAGAAGTGAGGAGTTTCCTAGGACTTGCGGGCTACTACCGTAGGTTCATTGAGGGATTTTCCAAGATCGCTCGACCACTCACTCAATTACTTCAGAAAACCCAGAATTTCGAGTGGAACGCACATAGGCAGGATAGCTTTGATGAGTTGAAGAGATGGTTGACTACCGCACTAGTTTTAGCTTTACCTCAGGGGAACGAGGATTTTGTGGTTTATAGTGATGCTTCAGGCCTTGGACTCGGATGTGTTTTGATGCAGAGAGATAGGGTTATTGCTTATGTGTCTCGTCAGTTGAAACCTTACAAAGTAAATTACCCTACACATGATTTGGAGTTGACTGCGGTCGTTTTCGCTTTAAAAATTGGAGGCATTATCTCTATGGGTCGTCGTGTAAGATTGACACGGATCACAAGAGTCTGAAGTATATCTCAAGTCAGAAGGAGTTGAATATGAGGTAGCATAGGTGGTTAGAATTAATTTAAGATTACGACCTGGAGATTCTTTATCATCCGGGCAAGACCAATGTAGTGGCGGATGTGTTGAGTCGTAAGCCAATGGCTCTACAGATGTTAGAGGTACTTAAGCCTCAAAGCAGGATGCAGCGGGATTTGATTTGTCAGAATATCGAAGTTTGGGTTCAGAGAGTTCAGGGTCAGTTATGTGCATTAGAAATCACTTCGTCTTTGATTGATGAAATTAAGGCGAGATAGTATGATGACCCATTTTTAGTCCAGTTGAGGGAGGACGTGAAGAAAGGGAAAGCTCATGGATTTGTGGTTCTGGATGATGGAATTCTGCGGTTTCGAGGCAGGTTGTGTGTACCGAGTGATATTGAGTTGAGATAGAAAATCTTGAGAGAAGCTCATACTACGCCTTATTCCATACATCTTGGTATAAGCAAAATATACAAGGATGTAAGGAGTAACTACTGGTGGAGCAACTCGAAGACGGACATTAGCGAGTTTGTGTCAAAGTGTTTGACCTATCAACAGGTTAATATCGAGCATCAGCGAGCCGCAGGGTTATTGCGACCACTTCCTATTCTGGAGTGGAAGTGGGAGGATATTTATATGGATTACATTACCAGTATGCCTAAGATTCGGACATGAATGAACATGATTTGGGTCATCATTGACCGACTAACCAAATATGCTCATTTTCTGGGTATTAAGGATACTTGGAGATCGGAGAGACTATCACAAGTCTTTATTGCGGAGATCGTGAGGTTGCATAGGACTCCTAAGAGTATTGTTTTGGATCGAGATGGCCGGTTTATATCACATTTTTGGCATGCTGTTCACCGGTCTTTGGGGACTGAGTTGAGACTCAACAAATCATACCACCCTCAGACAGACGGACAGTCAGAGCAGATGATACAAATGTTGGAGGATACCTTGAGAGCATGTGCTTTAGATTGGAAAGATGATTGGAAGTCGCACCTGCCGTTGATCGAGTTTACATACAATAATAGTTGGCACGCCTCGATTAAAATGGCACCATTTGAGGCTTTGTACGGAAGAAGATGTAGATCACCATTGTGTTGGGACGATGCATCTGAATTGATAGGTACTGAACCAGATTTAGTAGTTGAGACGAGAGAGAATATTGCTCTGATTCATGATAGGTTGTTAACTGCTCAGACTCGACAGAAGTCCTATGCCGACATGCGTCGCCGGCTGTTGGAGTTTGAGGTGGGAGACCATGTTTTACTGAAGGTGTTGCCGACTCAGGGAGTTTACTGCTTTGGTCGGAAGGGTAAACTTAGTCCGAGGTATATTGGACCTTTCGAGATTTTAGAGTGAGTTGGGGATCTTGCATATCGGCTATGTTTGCCGCCGTCCTTGAGTCATGTGCATAACGTATTCCACGTCTCTCAACTAAGAAAGTATGGCAAGATCCTAGTCATTTTATTGACCTTGGAGAGATTGAACTGGGACCCGACATCACATTTGAGGAGAGACCGATTCAGATTTTGGAGCGTCGGATTAAGCAACTTAGGCATAAATCCATTCCTTTGGTTAAAGTGCAATGGTCGAGACACGGATCAGAGGAGAAGGCATGGTAAATGGAGGATAGTATGAAGGTGAGATACCCCGAGTTATTTACTTTGTAAGTTTCGGGACGAAACTTATTTTTAGGGGGAGAGAATGTAATATCCGCACTTTCTATTTTCAGTAATTTCCATTTTTAGTGTATTTTTGTTTCGGTCGACTCGCTTATAAATGTTTTGGTATTCTGAAACTATTTTGTTCTGCATTCATGGCCATCCGAACGAGTTCGGAGTTGTTTTTTTCGAGGTTTCGATTATGGTTTAACATTTCTACGTTTAGACTCAATTCTCATAAATCACGTTCAAATCTGTCGTTTTCTTACTTCTGCATGTTTCTTTAATATTTCTGGATATGTTGCAACTTTATGTAATTTTTAGTTGAACTCGAATCATGATTCTAGGGAGTTTGGGCTGTTTTGTAATTGTCATAGTTTAAGGTACCATATTGAGAATTGTTGTCCATTCCATCGAATGGTTGGAATCATGTGTTTTGATGGGAGAATGAACTTGCATGTTGTTGTATCTTATTAACGCTTCATTGTCTTTTGATAATTATCCGATTTTATACCTTTCGAGTCGTGTACATTCTGATTGGGATTCGCAACTATATGCTGAGTGGAAGCAGTTAGCGCACGCTAAACTATGGAGTTAGCGCGCGATAGTTAGCCATATGTAGCGCACGCTAATGTACTTTTAGCGCATGCTAACGAGGTTGGAACAGGTTGGTTTTCTGGGTTCTGGAATGAGCCAATTAGCACACATTAATGTCCTATTAGCGCACGCTAATTAAGTGGGACATAACATTCTGGAATTGGACAGCAAGTTCATGAATTTTGAACCTCAACAGGTTGCGCATGCTAAGCAGAAATACTAGCGCACGCTAACGGGACCGGACAGAAGCCTCTGACTGCATTCTGCACCCCACTAGCGCACGCTAATCATTGTGTAGTGCGCGCTAAGTCTGTCCTATATATCTAGGATATCAGTGGTTGACTTCGTCATTTCCCATCCTCTTCTCGTTCCTTTGGCGACACACGGCGAATTCAGGCTAGAAAGGTTGATTTCAACAAGATATCATCATCTATAAACATTTTAGGTTTCTTGTGCAGATTTGACACTATCTAATCATCTTCTACCATCCGAATCAAGGTAAGATTCCTAGAACCCTAGTTTTTGGGATTTTTGGGGGTTTCGTGGTGATTTGGCCTTTCTACCCCAATTTAACCTATAATGTTGTTGGATTTCGATTGTAGACCCATAATCCTTCGTTTTCCTTGAGGCCTTGTGGAATAAACTCCGATAATTCTATTATTCTTCAAGTATAGGCGATGATGCCTACGTAATGTTTGACGAATCGTTCCTATGGGTAGAATCTAGGATGATCCTTTTCAATCTAGTAGTATTGTAGTTGATTGAATATCATTATGTGTTAGGAACGAAAGTTTGGAGTGAATTTGGATCAAAGCCTATCCATTCACCATTTCCTCACGTCATATTAACCAAGGCAAGTACATAGTTTATATTATGTTATGTAGAATGTGATTTCGACATCAATAATGATTTATGATAAACGCGTGTGTTTAGTTTTGCTGTTCTTCCACCTGATGATGGTTCGACGGAACCTCTGGGACCGCTACTAAGGGGTACGGCCGCGAAAGTGGTTTCCCACCTGGGATGGTCCGACGGGGCCTCTGGGGGTCGATACTAAGGGGTACGGATATGGGTTACCATGTGTGGATTTTGTGATAATGAAATGTGATGTGTGATTTTCTTGATGCTCATGTCTTGATGAAAACGTAGTATTCCGGAATATTGTTTTCTTAAATGGTTTCAAATAAGATAATCATGCTGAATTGTATTCGTATATAATATTGTGTAAATGTGTACTTGCACTAGCTATTCGAATGCTAATCTCTTAAATGGGGGAAATGCGTTTTATGCATTTCAGGTATCGGGCAAGCTGAGGAGCCAGCACGGGAACCGCATGGAAAGGATGGTCAATCATGATGATGAGGCTCGAGTCTTTATTAATTATGTCATTTTTATATCTACATATTTTATGAAGTTTGTTGAGTAAACTCGTTATTGTCTTGAGGAAGATGTTAAGTCCCCTGCGTGGGCAATGAACTTATTTTATTTTCTGTCTTATTTCTAAAGTTGAACTAAAATGTTTTGGCCGAGGCCACGGCCCTAATTAGATTATTAATGTCTCTATGGGATTTTTGTGAACTTTGTGTCATGTACTAGCCTGGTAGACCTTGTTGAAGGTTCTACGGCCTGTAATGTCCCTTATGAGATTTGCGGTGTTACAGCTGTGTCATATCACACGGGTCGTGTTAATCGGGAGCTCATCCTACATAGTCCGCTTGTTGGTATTCTTGACCTCGACTATTAAATCATACGCGTCCCTAGGTAATCATATCATTTAATTCAAGTTTGGGGGAGATGCTTTTGGTCAAGAAAATACTTGTATTTTTTTCGATTTTCGCATTGCATTTAGGTTTAATGCTTTCGTTCTTTTAATTGTACTTTTTGGCATTTAATTTTTGTTTTATTGGAATATTTTGAATTTTGATAAAACCTCAGAATAATGAACTCCTGTTTTGGATGCCTTGTGATTTATTTTATCATTTTGATATACAAATTGAGGATGATATGACGAGGAGAAATTGTAGAGAATCAAAAGGTTGTGAAATTGAATAAGTAGTTTAATATCTTAGAGGTATGAATAAATTTTTAACTTGCGAGCTTTTGAGCCTTTGTGCATCATTGAATACGCAAGTTTACTGTTGATTGTACCATTCATGTCTTAAGACTCTAGAACTTGCCTTGGTATCTTATTCGACACGATAAGTGTGTGCAAATGAGTGAAAATGATTTTAGGCAATTCTTGATGATTTAGCCCTTCAATCCTGTTGGCCTACACGATACTTGTTAATTCCCTAGTCAGCTCACTTGAGCCTTAAGCCTATTTTATTGTTAGCCATGCGATAAGCTTTCCATTCCCTTATATCTTTTTTCCATACTTGATCTTTTCAGAATTAATTGGTAGAAGAACAAATGAAGAGCGTGCGGAAGTGGCAATTGGAGAAGTTTGTTTCAATTCCAAGTTTGGGTTGGTCCTACCGATTTATCAAAATAAGTGGAGGGGAAGAAAAATGTCAGGAAAAAATGGTGCTGTCTATTACATGAAGGGTCATACCGGGATAATTTGCCCAGATAATCGGACAGTAGCAAAAAAAGAAACTGACGAAATAAGGTTGCGCTTTTCACTTCTAAACGCGCTTTTGCGAGTTACATAAGCTAAGGGTTGAATGAAGCAAATTAAAAGATGTTGAGCTTCTTAAGAGTTTCATGAGTGCGAAGTGATTAGTGTGATTTAAATTTAAATTTGCTCAAGTCAAAGTCACTTAAGCCATATTTACCCTATCCCGACCAAAAAGCCTACATAACAACCATTGAAGTCCTTTTTGATTCATAAATTTCCATGCACAAAATAATGGTAGAGATGCAAACGATTGACAAGCTTATAGGGATTCTTATTTTATTGGATGAGTTTTTAGTGTATACACGCCCCTTTATACACTTTGAGAGTGAGTTAATACACTTGACCAGTGAGGTTTAGATTTTTCAAGTATGGGCTATGATCGGAGATTTGAAAACTTTAAAGAACTCGACCTATTCAATACTTGAGGCGTATTGCTGAATTTTCACAATGGTCCTTCGAGGTGTATTGAGGGTTGAGTTCCCTTAGGAGTTTCTATTTTAATGTACATTGCTCGGGACGATCAACGTTTAAGTATGGGGATTCTATTTGCGCACGATTTTACATATCTTTTTATAGTGTTTTCTGGCACTTATTGATCTTGAAGTTATGTAATTGTTGTATTTATATTTATTTCCTCGTTTGTTGGACTTGGTTACGTTCTGGTAGTTTTTTGTGTTTCAAGGCATTTAGAAGGCCATTATCAAGCATGGACGAAGTCTCGACTCCCGATACAGACTAGGCGATGCACGAACATTAGTACGGACCGAAGAAGGACTAAAAAATGGGGCCAAATAGGGCAACACGGCCACGACTATGTCAACAACACGGGCCATGTCAAATTGCACAACCGTGGCCTCGATCGTGTCACTAACCAGTCGTTTTGTGGCTTTCAGGGACAGTTCAATATGGGCCGTGTCAAATGACACAGTCGAGTCATCTGCCATTGCTAATTGCCTTGTTTGACGAGTTTGATGCGTTTTAACAGCCCTAAACCCTATTTGGTAGCTACTAAAGGACTCTGAAGGCCAATTTTAAAGATTATCAAGTCTAAGAAGGATTAGGAGGCTATAAACATTATCAAGAAGGAATCAAAGGCATCGAGGGAGATCAAGTTCGAGGATTGAATCAAGATCTAGAGATTATCATCCGAGTTCTCCTTCCTATTTTTTCTTTCTTTTCGTTATTATTTTTAATTGCGTCATGTTGAACTTGAGTAAGGTTTTTTTCTCTTTTTACCATATCTGGCTAAACTTGTTAGATTCCGGACATGGGAGTATATTTTTTGTGATGGATTGTTAAGATTGACTACTAAATGATTATCTGACTTAAACCTTTTTTCATTTCATTGGTTTTTATTCATGCTTGAACATTTGATCAATATTTTTACATGCTTAACATTATTGTTCATAATTCGAGAGATGAGTTCAATAATAGGTCGCATTTAATTGACATAATCGATTACGAGATGGAGTGATCGGTAACTGTTTGTGATGACTTTTGAACTTCTGTACTTTTTGGAGTTAGATAATTTATGGTAGATGGAAACGTCATCATAGAATATTTAATCTACATTTTAACTGCATCTCGAGGGAGACTTTTAAAGGAATTTTGTGATCGTCATATTAGGAAGACAAATAGAACATTAATCACATGTCAAATCTTTCGATCCTAGCAAACAATAGAAACCTAATATTGGAATCTACCTGCTCATCATTCAAAGCCTCTCATTTAAAACTTGTTTTTATTATTACTTTATTTAATTTTTAGTAAATTAGATTCTCATCAATCTTCGATCGTCTAGATAAAATATGGGACACTAGAATCTAGTACTGGATACAATAAGAATAATTAGTATTTGTGGATACGACCTTGTTCGCCACTTTCTACCTCTACTCCATAGACTCACGGGTAGCAAAATAAATAGCGAACAATCCCTAAATGAGTTATCAACTGAAATTTTCTAATGCAAGTACATAGAATATATAAATTATATTTAATAACATCAACAAATATGCTATATCAGTTAAAACAATCATCAACATCACTTTATATATTCCATAATCAAGACGAATATCATAGAACACACTTCTCAACAACAATATAGAAGCTAAATCATTGAAGTATTCGTACAAAAATTCCGAAAAGTGTTCGCTTCAAACTACAAACATTTCAAGACCTTGAAAACAACTTCGAGACCACTTTAAAATAAAGTTTGACAATACTTTCAATAACTCGATGTTTTTACCAAACCCAAAACTCTCAAAACAATTTCAAAACTATTTAGGATCTTCAACTCTAGATATATTTTTATGAATCACAGGAGTTTTTTACAAGTGAAAACCTTGATAATTTGAGTCTGTAAATTACAAATCATTTCGAAATTATTAAAAAGTCTCGGCTCAACACTCATTTTTTGTAAAGAGCTTAATTATCATCAAACCAAGCACCATATCCTCAATCCAACATCACATATCACAACACTCAAAGGCGGTATCCATGATCAGGCCCCGTTGGACCATACAAGTGGATAGCCCCATCCCCAACCATGCTTCTTAGCACGGGTCCTTAGAGTCCCATCGGACCATCCCCAGATGGATAACCACTCATAACTCACATCACAACACAACAATTCATGTAACAATCCACAATCGTACATAACAATATCAATTAAGGATAAACACAATATCGATCAATGTGACAAACACTTAACATTTCATAATGTTGGTCACAATATATACAAGAAAGGGCATGGTTGGGGGTGAATAAGATGTACCCAACTTTTCAAAAACTAATGTGTTGTAGAAGTCTTGAAAATTGTTGTAGTGACAAGATGTAACACCCCAAAAAGGCGGTCATTACAGTGCTGTGGATCCCACATTGGGACCCACTAGGCGATACCAAAAATAGATTAAAATGCAATACTTATGATACCGAACCACAACAAATAGTCTTTACTCTGATTAAGAGTTTGCAATAATATGGCCAACGGCCTTAATATACAAAGGATCCAGAAACGCATGTATAAACCATATGGAGATGGAATATACCTCAAATAATAATACATTCGGTCAACAATTTAAATAAAGCGGAAAGATAAAATTACACGGTTTTGAAGATAACCGGACAACAGAAAGACTTGGGGCCCCCAAACTAGTATCCTTCGAACCATTCGCCGTCACCGTGAACTTCCCGTGCCTAGCTTTTTCCTCGACCTAAAATACAACATAAGTATTTCGCCCAACACAGGGTCAGATATACATGATAATTGATTTCTCAAGACATTATACAATTCACATATATATTAGATCTCAAGGAAAACATCCCGACTAACGAACATACCCCTCGGGCGTATGAGCGGTTAGTCACAAAACATCGAACACATTCAATTATACATGGACTCTGAACGACCAAAATAGTATGGCTCAAGATGGACATCACAGTACGCCCGATCCGAAAATGTGTCAGTGCACATGCCCACCCCGTATACGGAATCCAGGATATACGTGGGACAATGTACCTAATTAGCCTCACGAACTACGTCTCATGTGCACAGTCCAATACGAAAACATTCACGCATGACTATATATGCGCCTGGCTAAAAATCCTACACAATAACCAATCGAAATGCAGATATGATTCCGGATATGTCATGATACAACATGACAACGAATTCAATAAATCACATATCCGATTAAGGATCAAGAAACTCACCGAAATGACAATAAAGATCAATGATATCAACGGTTCAAAGGTGACGAACTTGGGAATGCAATCCCACGATGAAAACTGAACATCATCAAGAATAATATCAAACTAACAGTATAAGCTCAATATCACAACAACAATAATATCAATATGAATATCTGATCAATGAGATGTTTGCTTGAATTTTTTGTATGGAATAATACCAAAGGAATAGTATTTATAGCCTTTATCACCCAAACTAGCCGTTAGCTCTTCAGACTGCATTACATACACTATCTTCACTGCATTACGTACATAAGCTAATTTACGTACGCTAATCCACCCATGTTACGTACGTTAGCTTCTCACAGATTCAATCCAGTAATATTCGTTTCTTGTGTTACGTACGTTAGCCATTTCACCATTATGTACGTTAAGGATACGTCACTACTAACGTCATATATCCGTTGCCGCCTTTTTGACTTTGATTCTTCCCAACGTTCATCTGGTTTGAACACCATTACGTACGCTATCTAACTCTTCTTACGTACGCTAAGCTGCTTCAATTACGTACGTTAAACATCACATGTTACGTATGTTAGACTTGTGTTTTTCCAGCTTTTTGCAACTTCGTTTCCTTCGATGCTTTGCTTCGCCTCTTTCTTGTTTTGTTGTGTAACAACTTAATCATCAAAACATTATTAATACATGTATGGAACAAAATGTTCCAACAATCTCCCCCTTTTTGATGATTACAAAACAACACTTCGTCTCTAATATCCGCATTTTTCTTCCCCTTGTATTTTCATTTTTGGTGTATTTTTCGATTGTAGTGACCCTCGTGTATCTTTCAGCGTATCTTTTCCATAATCTATTGATCTTATTCTCGTAATTGTTGTGCGGAACATCCGTTTAGGGGTTGTCGTGGATCCATTCGATGTTACGATGCGTTTTGAGGTGTTCCGTTTGATGTTTCATTCATATTCTGGTTTTTGGACCGTTTATATTTCATACCTAGCGCACGCTATCTTTTCTGCATAGCGCATGCTAGAGGTCCCTTAGTAGCGCACGCTACGGCTGCTTCGTAGCGCGCTCTAGAGAGCAAGCCCTGGGAGTGGCAGTGCTGATTCCAGCCCTCTGGACTGGCGGATTAGCATATGCTACATAGTCTAGCGCACGCTAATGTCGAGGGCTAGCGCACGCTGAGATGCCCGGTAGCGTGCGCTAGCGTGAGTGTCCAGTACTGGACAGTTTGTTACTGGACTCGACTGATGCCCAGGTAGCGCACGCTATTGGTCGATAGCGCGCGCTACTGATACACTTTAGCGCATGCTACGTTTGGTCGATAGTGCGTGCTAACCGGATCAGGTGTGTACTGACAGTTGCTTCTGGACTCGGATGATGTCCAGATAGCGCACGCTATTGGTCGATAGCGCGCGCTACCGAGAGGTTATTAGCGCATGCTACGTTTCGAGTAGTGCACGCTAACGGCCAAAAATCTGGCTACTGGACTGGAGTTTGTTTCGTTGGCGCACGCTAACTTTGAGGATTAGTGCGCGCTAACACTCCCTGGCTATATAAACCATGGAGTTGACCGATATGAACGTATTTTCTCATTTCTTCCTCCTCTCCGCGGCTAAGGCGATTTCGGGCGATTTTCTTGGCGATTTCTTCCTCCAATCATCTTATTCAAAATCTTCCTTGAGTTCTTGGTGTATTATAACAACATCAACACGAATCTTTCATCCTAATCCATGGTAAAATCTCTTAGAACCCTACTTTTGGATAAATTGGGGGTTTTGGGATTTTTGTCCGATTTGTTCCGTTTTGTTGGTTAATCCATGATGAATATGATTAATCTTGTTGATACCATTAGTTTTCCTACGGATTCATGGTATATTTTCATGGTTTTGCGAAATCGGGAGGGTTCGGTTGTGGTCCGCCCTCGTTGTTATTTTTATACGAATATACATGAATCGTAGGCGGGTTTTCAGGTGTATTCCATTTCCATAATCGTTTAGAAGTGGTTGTGATTGTGTTATTCTAATCGTTAGGTCCATTTCCGTCGATTCCTCGCGGTTGTGCTTGACTCTTCCTTTCCGTTCGTGTCACCGTCTATTAATCGAGGCAAGTACCCTTATGAACTTACAATCTTGACATAGTAGTATTGTATGAGAAACGGTGTGTGTGTGTGTGTGTATGCTCACTACGGGTTAGATCCGACAGGGTCTCGGTAGGGGTCCACAGAGACCTGGATCGACGAGCTTGCTTTTAACCACTACGGGTTAGATCCGACGGGGTCTCGGTAGGGGTCCACAGAGACGTGGATCGACGGTTAATTGCGGTGCATTTTACAAATGTGATTTGATTATGGCATTTCCGGAAATGAGTGTTTTGGAACTATGTTTTCGTGATTACATGCATTGACTATATGTGTAAGATGTAAGTTGTTCATTTGGTTACTTGTACTAGCGTAATTGCTAACCCCTCTGGGGACCCGTTTTGAGGAAATTCGTTTTATGAATTTTAGGTCAGGGTCATCGAGACGAGCGGGCGCTGGACCAGTATGCGGATGATGGCCGTGCGTGATGATTGTGCACGAGTGATGTCTTATTGGCTTCTATCTTTTTATCTTTTATGGTTTTTAAACTAATAGAAGTACTCGAGTACTTAAGAGTTCTTGTTCGTCCGGATTGTATTGTTGTCTATTACGTTTGTTTTGGATGATGGTGTTATGTTTGACCGGTTGAACCGGATGGATCATTTTGTTTTGCGTCTTTATGACGAGGTGTTATTTTGTTGTTTCCGCGAGTCGATGAGTATGATGTTTGTTCAGCCTGGTGGGTCCCATATAGGGATTCACGACGCTGTAATATCCTCGAATATCTTGGGGGAGTTACAGAAAATGGCATCAGAGCACTAGGTTTATGGATACCTAGGCTTGTCGGTTTATTGGGTCTTTTTGTGTTTCGTTTTGCACATCATCGTCACGCTGCCATGATTCCGGTACTACCGGTGTCCGTAAGTTTTTCCTCACTCTATTCCTTGTTTCCTTGTATCGCACCTTTGATTCTCAATTGTGATTGTTTTTCTTCTCGTACTTACCATCGTATGGCCTTTGTTACTTCTTTAACATCAGTATGGATGCTGGAAGAGGCCGTGGTCGTGGTCATGGCCGTGGATGCGGCTGGGGACGTGGGGCAGCCGGTGGGGCGGCCACGTCGCAGTCTTCGGGAGCCGGCAGTACCGGCGACCGTCACAGTCATGCTTCTTCTAAAGAGCGCGCCGACCTTGGTATGGCGGCCGTTATGCATAAAATGGTGAATCAAATGGCGGCGATAGCTCAGGCGGTTCAGAACCCGGATCCGGCCCATGTTAATCGGGGCGGAGCGGATCGCTGGCTTCAGGATGTCATTAAGATGCATCCTCCTCAGTTTTCGGAAGCTTCGGACCCGATCGGCTGGGAGGGGTGGATCAAGGAGTTATCTAAAGTCTTCACTGCTACCAACTGTCTCGAGGACCGTAAGGTCCCTATTGCCCAATACTTTCTCACTGGGGACGCTACGGATTGGTGAGAGGCCGTTGGGCCCAAAGACCATGTTGCTTCATGGGCCGAATTTCAGGAATTGATGGAGACGGAATATTGCCCGTGGCCGGTCAGACAGGCTCGAGTACATGCTTTATATGATGCCAACCACGGGATATCCCCGTATCTCAAGCTATTGCCAATTTTAACAAGGAGTTGGGTTATGTGAAGACCCAAGTTGTCGAGGAGAGCGACAAAATTTTCCATTTTTTCAGGCGGATGAAATTGTCGATTCGGGACTATATGTCGGGGCTCGTCTGTACTACCTTGAAGGATTACCAGAGTAGGGCCCTTGCTTACGATATGTCAGTGACGGCTAGCGAGGCGGCCCGCGAGAGCAAGAAGCAGAAGTCCGCCGGGAATTTTTCGGGCCACAAGGGTGGGGGTCAACAGAAATCCCAATCTGCTAACTTCCCCGCCGGCGGTGGTCCAGCTCGTTCCGCTGGGGGTTCTCGTGGAACTACCAGTGCTCCTTTCCGTGATGTGAAGTGTTTCAATTGTGGCCGTACAGGCCACGTCAGTCATACTTGTTTGAGCCCTTTGCTGACGTGTAATCAGTGTGGCCATCCGGGCCACAAGGCTGCTTTCTGTGCTGAGAGGGAGAGAATCCTTGGTGCTCGGGCTTCCATTCCAGCGCCCCGGGAACCAAGCGTGAATCAAGGATCGTTTTCTTCTCAGTCCCCACTGAGTGCCAGTCGAGGGAGAGGTCGGGGTCAGACCGCCACAGGGGGAGCTTCTAGTGTCGGCTCCGCCCATCCGCGAGTTTACGAGATGAGGAGGGCCAATGATCCGACCGCTACCATTGCCACAGGTACCGTTCATATTCATTCTCATCCTGTCAGTGCGCTTTTCGATTCTAGTGCTACTCATTCGTTCATATCTTTGGAGTGTGTGCGCCGTTTGAGTCTCGACTGTTTGACGCCTTGTGAGCCCTTCATCGTTAAGCTTCCTAGCGGTGATAGGATCGTTGGTGATCAGGAGGTTCGAGACTGTTCTGTACTTATTTGTGAGAGGGCTTGGCCCTCTAATCTTATTGTTGTGGGTATTGAGGGTGAGGATTTGATTCTCGGGGATGATTGGCTCGAGCGACATGGTGCAATCATGAAGTACCGCATGAGGATCATCACCATGCTAGCCGAATACGGCACCGAACACTCTTTCGCCGGGCGAAAGAGGGGAAACCAGAAGTTCGTTATTAATGCCTTGAAGGCGATGAGACTCCTGCGAAAGGGGTGTACTGGTTATTGGTGCTACGCCTTGAAGGCGGAGAGTGGTGGAGTCGAGCTTTCGTCGATTCCCATCGTTAATGAGTTTCCTGATGTATTTCCTGACGAGTTACCGGGATTGCCACCGGATCATGAGGTCGAGTTTGCTATAGAGTTAGAGCCGGGCGCGGCTCCTATTTCGAAGGCGCCGTATCGCATGGCACCTTCAGAGATGTCCGAGTTAAAGAAGTAGTTGAGCGAGCTTCTTGAGTCGGGGTATGTTCGACCGAGCGCCTCGCCTTGGGGCGCACCGGTCCTGTTTGTGCGAAAGAAGGATGGTTCACTGCGTTTGTGTATCGACTATCGCGAACTAAACAAGGTGACCATCAAGAACCAGTATCCTTTGCCGAGAATTGATGACTTGTTCGATCAGTTGCAGGGAGCTGCGGTGTTCTCGAAGATTGATTTGAAATCGGGGTACTATCAGCTCCGGGTGAGGGAGTCCGATGTGCCGAAAACAGCTTTTAGGACGAGATACGAACATTATGAGTTTGTAGTTATGCCATTCGGGTTAACTAATGCGCCGGCGGTGTTCATGCAGTTGATGAACAAAGTCTTTATCGAGTATTTGGATAAGTGTGTCGTCGTTTTCATTAACGATATTCTTATTTATTCGAGGAATGAGGAAGAGCATGCCCATCATTTGCGAGTAGTGTTAGACATCTTGAGGACCGAGCAACTCTATGCGAAGTTCTCGAAATGTGAGTTCTGGCTGAAGGAAGTGATGTTTCCAGGTCACGTGATTTCAGCCGAGGGGGTTCGTGTGGATCCGCAGAAGATTGAGGCAGTGTTGGATTGGGCACCGCCCAAGAATGTGAAGGAGATCCGTAGTTTCTTGGGTTTGGCTAGATACTACCGTAGGTTCGTCGAGGGTTTCTCGAAACTAGCTCGGCCACTTACCCAGTTGCTCCAGAAGTCCAAGAAGTTCGTCTGGAATGATGAGAGGCAGTCGAGTTTTGAGGAGCTGAAGAGAAGTTTGACTTCAGCCCCGATTTTGACATTGCAACGAGGGTTTTGTTGTTTATAGTGATGCTTCGGGTCAGGGTCTTGGGTGCGTATTGATGCAGCACGGCAAGACCATTGCCTATGCGTCGAGACAGTTGAGGCCGTATGAGCTGAACTACCCTACTCATGATTTGGAGTTAGCGGCGATGCTTTTGCGCTCAAGATTTGGCGTCACTATCTTTTCGGCTCTGCATGTCAGATTTTTACCGATCATAAAAGTCTGAAATACATATTTACTCAGCGGGAGTTGAATATGAGGCAGAGGAGGTGGTTAGAGTTGATTAAGGATTATGACCTCGAAATCCTTTATCATCCGGGCAAGGCGAACGTCGTAGACGACGCGTTGAGTCGGAAACCGGTTGCGTTGCGAACGCTTGAGATCCTTACGTCTCAGTCTGAGATTCGGCGGGCTTTGATCGAGTTAGATGTTGAGATTTTGTTGCCTGGAGCTGTCGGGCAATTTTGTGCTTTAGAGATTTCGTCGTCTTTGATCGATGAAATTAAGCTGAAGCAGTTAGAGGATCCGATGATTACTCAAATCCGAGAGAACATTCTTAAGGGAAAGTCTCCTGGGTTTGTGATTCACGAGGATGGTGTTTTGAGATTCCAGAGTCGGCTTTGTGTACCGAACGACTCAGAGTTGAAACAGAGTATTTTGCGTGAGGCCCATGCTACACCTTATTCCGTTCATCCTGGTTCGAGTAAGATGTACAAGGACCTGAGAAGGAATTTCTGGTGGAATGATATGAAGGAGGAGGTCGCGCAGTTTGTAGCGAGATGTTTGACTTGTCAGCAGGTCAAAATCGAGTATCAGCGACTGGCCGGGTTATTGCATCCACTTTCCATTCCAGAATGGAAATGGGAAGATATATCGATGGATTTCATTACGAGTTTGCCGAGATCGAGGTCGGGCATGAATATGGTCTAGGTGATTGTGGATCGTCTGACCAAGTCGGCACATTTTCTGGGCATCAAGGACACTGTAACACCCCGAGATATTCGGAATAATTACAGCGCCGTAAACCCTTTAAGTAAGGGTTTACAAGGCTAATTAAAAAGGAAAGTAAATATAAGACATCAACACTGCGAAAATTCAAGTTTATGAAAACGTACAACTGGTTCAACGGGTAATCAATACAACCATATCGAATTAATATCAAAAGGACACGCGTACTCGAGTACAGAAACCAAACCAAGACAACAAATCTCCAATAACAATAAACATCACTGAACCCCTTCGTCGTCACGCTTGCATCGGTCGCTTTCCCCGCTCTCGCTACCCGAACATCAAAACAAATGTCCACCGAAGGGGTTAGCAAAACGATGCTAGTACAAGTATCATATTAAACAATTGAATATGCATCAACAATACATAACACGATACATCACACGGACTTCCGCTACCGGATCCGACAATGCGAATCTACAAGATTCCATTACACATGGGTATTCCAATGATCCAGCCTCGGCATAGATCCCAAGATGATCCCGGACCAACACGAGGTGGAAATAACCCGTCCAATGATCCAGCCTCACTTAGATCCCAAGATGATCCCGTCGGATCAACACGAGGTGGACATTCGATTCGGCCGCCTCAGCATAGATCGCACAACGTATACAAACACAACTCATGCATACACTTATGCCAAATCATTATGTTCATCATCATGAACATGTAAACACTATATAACGAATATCGTGACAAATCAACGAAGTAAATATCATGTTCAACAACATGCATAATCATACGCATACTCCAAAAATACCGATATTAACATATCACGATACTTGCCTCGTAGATGGCAAGAACGATGTACTTCAATGCTCTCGACGCACTCGAAGGCCGCCCCCTCCGATCAACGTAACAAGCTTGAACCTTAACAAAAGGAACGATATACAAATCATCTCGAGTCGAACAATGGCCTAACAATTCGACCTACGGCCGAAAAGTTCAAACTTAAACAAGCTGCCTGGATTGCTTAGCGCGCTACGCACTATACGTAACGCGGCGCTAAGTCAATCGTTAGCGACGCTATCGTATAAGACTAGCGGCGCGCTAGCCACGAATCGGCGATCGACTGGCTGTCTCATAACGTGCGTTACGTGCGTTTTGTGCGAAAACCGAACCTCGATAGCGCACGTTAACTCACACATGTTAGCGTGCGCTACTCTTGCATGGCGAATCGCAAACCGAAAACTGGGTTGAATGATGAAGAACTCATGAATCCTATGGTGATATTACAAGTTATCCTCGGGCATATCATGCTAATAAGGTTTCTGGAAGATTTATGATTATGAAATACCAATATACGGATAGTTATCTCGATATCACAATTCCTCTACGATCTTCAAGAAATAATCTAAGTTCCATCATCTTACGTTCCAAAACACATGATTCCAACGTATACAACGTATCAATCGGTAATATCCGATTACTTGATCATAAATCGATTTAAACATGCTTAGGAGTCCTTATAATAAGATGGTTCAAAGGTTCATTCGACATCTAGTACCGATACGTCAAAAGTATCCTTCTAACATGTGATGACCAATTATAAACGAAGTACTTGCTATCCAAACATGATTAAAACTTCCTTAGGAACCTTACTAATCATTGGTGAAGAATTACCTACCTCAAAGTAGTGAAGAACACGGATGAAAATGAAGAAATCCAACACCCACGGCTTGAACACCAATCTCCAATGGTATATGATCTTCAATCTCGAACTAGGAGGTTGATATGGAGTGTTTAGGACGAATGGAGTTATGTTTCAAGTGCAAGAGTTCGGGTTATGGGGGAAGAAAGGACTGAAATCACGAATAGGATGTCATCCTATTTATAATAAATGGTTATTAGCGCGCGCTACACCTGTTCAGTAGCGTGCGCTAACGGCTCACGCCTAAATCAGTACTCGGCACTTAGCGTACGCTACGCATATTCTGTAGCGTGCGCTAAGGCGTTGACCCGGCTTTTCCCGAAAGCCGCCCAGTACATCCGACACGATCCGACAGGTCCCCGCCGATCTCACCTACCGCACGTCTCAATCGGTCGACCACGCATAGCGTGCGCTACTTACACTCGGTAGCGTGCGCTATAAAACCATGTTAGCGTCGCTACCCTTAGCTCAGTAGCGTGCGCTACAAAGCGAATTTCATCCTTATAAATCACATACACGAAATTATATGCTCGACGACATCGGATTATGAAATACGGAGAAAAATACTCAGGCAAAAGTACAATCATTACAATCTCACAAGTTCCAATTACATAACAGAAATCTTGGGTATTACATCCTTCCTCCCTAAAAAGAAGTTTCGTCCCGAAACTTAGGATGAAAACAACTCCGGATATTTAGCCTTCATACCGTCCTCCGTTTCCCAAGTGGCCTCTTCGACTCCATGTCGTGACCATTGTACTTTAACCAAATGTATTGGTTTATTCCTCAATTGTTTGATCCGGCTCTCAAGTATCTTGATTGGTCTCTCTTCGAAGGTGCCATCATTAGCTATCTCGATCTCGTCGAAATCAATAACGTGACTGGGGTCCGGTATATACTTCCGTAGTTGGGATACGTGAAACACATTGTGAACATGACTTAGCGATGGCGGTAAGGCCAGCCTGTACGCTAAATCCCCAACTCTCTCTAGGATCTCAAATGGTCCGATATATCTCGGACTAAGCTTACCTCTTCTCCCAAAACGGAAAATCCCTCGTGTAGTAGACACCTTCAATAGTACGTGGTCCCCAGCGTCGAACTCTAGAGGGCGACGACGTACATCTGCATAAGACTTCTGTCGACTGGGCGTCAGCAGTCTCTCTCGAATCACGGCTATCTTCTCTTGAGTCCGAATAATCAATTAGGTTCCGTCCGATCAAATCCAAGAATCATCCCAACACGGGGTGATCGGCATCTCCTCCCGTACAAAGCTTCAAATGGTGCCATTCTAATAGAAGCATGCCAACTATTATTGTAAGTGAATTCGATCAAGGGCAAGTGAACTTCCCAATCGTTGACCAATCCAACGCACGTGCTCTAAGCATGTCTTCCATTTGGATAGTCCTTTCTGACCGACTGTCTGCTTTGGGGATGATAAGTCATGCTAAATTGAGCTCGATCCCCAAAGCCTTGTGAATCGTTTCAGAAGTGCGACACGAAACGACCATCTCGATCCGAAATAATGGTCTTTGGCGTCCCATGCAATCGACTATCTCCGCAATAAATACTCGCGCCAATCTTTCGGGTCCCCAAGTATCTTTGATCCCTTGGAAATGAGTGACTTGGTTAGTCGATCAACTATAACCCAAATCATGTTCATTCCCGTTCTAGTCCTTGGCATACCGGTGATGAAATCCATCGAGATATCTTCCCACTTCCATTCGGGGATCTAAGCGGCTTTAACATCCCAGGCGCCGATGCTCAATCTTGACTGCCGACAAGTCAAACACTTCAAACGTACTCTGCTACGTCCTTCTTCATATTCCCCACCGGAAGTTTTGTTTTAGATCCTTATACATCTTATCACGCTCGGGTGAATAGAATAGGGCGCGCTATGAGCTTCTTTCGAATAGTCCGTCTCAAATCATCATCATCGGGAACGCAAAGTCGACTTTGAAATCTCGAACTCCATCATCTTGTATCACGAATCGGGCTTTTCCTTTCTTTACTTCATCACATAATCGTAGGATCGAGAATCGTCCAATTGCTTGGACTTGATCTTCTCGACTAGTGATGAAGTCGGGCCCATCACATAAAGTCGCCCTTGGATTTCGGTGCCCATACCTCAATCCCTTCGCGGATCGCCTCGTTGAATGCCGGTCTGGGCGTAAGAGCTTCCAAGACTCGAAGAGAAACAGTTTACGGCTCAAAGCATCGGCTACTACATTTGCTTTCCGGATGATAGAGAATCTCCAAGTCGTAATCCTTGATCAATTCCAAACACCTTCTCTGCCTCATGTTTAATTCTTCTGATGAAAATGTATTTGAGGCTCTTATGATCTGTAAAGATCCGACAATGAGTGCCGTACAAATAATGTCTCCAAATTTTCAAGGCAAAGACCACACTGCTAGCTCCGGATCATGAGTCGGATAATTAACTTCGTACGGTTTCAATTGCCGAGAAGCATAAGCAATTACTTTATCCTTTTGCATCAACACACAACCCAAACCCTGATTTGAAGCGTCAGATACCATAAATCCGTCGGTTCCTTTCCGTAGCGCTAATATAGGTGTCGTCGCCTCTTCTTAAGTTCACAAAACCACTGGCACTTCTCATTCCACGCGAACTTTTGAGTTTTCTCAGAATAAATTGGGTGAGCGGACGAGCAATTTTGGAAAATCCCTCTACAAAGCGGCGATAGTATCCAGCAAGTCCTAAGAAGCTTCGGACTTCCTTCACGTTCTTAGGAGCTTCCCATCCCAAGATTGCCTCGACTTTCTTCGGGTCCACCTGAACTCCATCGGCTGATATCACATGCCCAAGGAAGGTTACTTCCTTAAGCCAAAACTCGCATTTAGCAAATTTTGCATAAAGCTGTTCCTTTCTCAAGATGCTCAAAACCACACGTAAATGATCAGCATGCTCCTCTGCGTCCCTCGAATATATCAAAATGTCGTCAATGAAAACGACCACAAATTTATCCAAGTATTCCAAGAATACCCGATTCATCAATTGCATGAATACCGCAGGGGCATTGGTAAGTCCGAATGGCATTACTACAAATTCATAATGCCCATACCGGGATCTGAAAGCAGATTTCGGTATGTCCGATTCCTTAATTCTCAATTGGTGGTATCCTGATCGCAAGTCGATCTTCGAGAATACCCTTGCCCCTTGCAGTTGATCAAACAAGTCGTCGATCCGAGGTATAGGATACTTATTCTTGATCGTCATCTTGTTGAGCTCCCTGTAATCAATACATAGTCGGAGGGATCCGTCTTTCTTCCGGACAAAGAGAACGGGCGCTCCCCAAGGGGAAACGCTCGGTTGAATATAGCCCTTCTCTAACAATTCCTCCAGTTGCTTCTTGAGTTCATACATCTCGGTCGGCGCCATGCGGTATGGTGCCCTGGAAATAGGGGTTGCTCCAGGCTCTAATTCGATGGTAAATTCCACTTCTCTTTGCGGAGGTAACCCTGGTAGCTCGTCAGGAAATACATCTGAGAACTCATTCACAACTGAAATAGACGAGAGCTCTACTCCTTCCCCTTTCCTCATGGCATAACACCAAAGTCCATGACATCCCTGCTTTGATAATTTCACTTTCATTGCCTTGATCAATTTCCCGAGCTTCGGTCTCCATCCTCGGAATAAGTGTTCAGATCCGTCATCAGCAATGATGGAAATGACTCTCTCTCGGTAATTCAACACAGCTCCATAACGGTTGAGCCAATCATCTCCGAGAATTAAATCGTCACCGCAGATGTCGACTACAATAAGATTCGATGGCCAATCTCTCCCCTCTATAGATACTGGGAAATCCCTAGCTTCTAGTGTTCCCACAATTTTCTCTCCGCTCGGTAATCCCACAACAAACGGTTCACAATTATACAAGCACGAGATGTTCAAACGTTTAGCACAGTTCAAAGATATAAAAGAATGCGTAGCTCCTGAATCGAACAAGACACTAACTGGTTGCAAAAGGATCTGAATTGTACCTGATGCAACAGCAGTGTTCTGGTCGTCAGATCTCCTCATTTCAAATGCAGCGCGGAGGAACGGACCCGGACTGGATGTCTCTCTCTTCCCGGTGTTCTGCTGCTGAAATCCACTGCGTGTCTGGTTCACACTTATCTCCTTAGGAACAGTGCCGGAGTGCGGGTACCAAAGGATCTAGCAGCCGCTCCACGTAAGGCCGCCCGGTGCCCTTCTTGCCCACAATCGTAACAAGTCACATAAGATGCGGGGCAGTCACGTCGAACATGCCCTGCTCGACCACAATTGTAGCATTTCTTTGATACGTCCGAAATGTTGATGATGTCCTAACTTCTTTCCGCCTCTAGAAGGATGTGGAGGTTTCCTAGCCGAATAAAAGGAAGACCGGCCCTTGCGGGCCCCACCACTCTTGTTTTCTACAAAGTCACGGTCACCTTCTGCTTCTTTGTCTCTACCGATTTTTCTACCGCCGCCTCTTTCATGTCGTAGGCCAGCGCCTTGTCTTGATACTGTCGCAACGTAGTACACTCGAATCCGGACATGTACTGCTGAATCTCCGGCTTCATCCGCATATCAAAATGAAAAATATTTTCTGCCTCCGTTCTGACCAAGTGTCGCACACAAGTCAGCTGATGATTGAAAGTTTTGATTACATCTGTCACAGATGCCTCCGAACTCTGTGGTGAGAAAAACTCTCGGATCTTCGCCTCTAACCGACGAGGACGATCTTGTGCTTCCATCATTTGTTTGAATTCCGTCCAATCCGCATTATGATTCTCGGGTCGAATAGCCTCCCACCAATCAAAGGCCTCCCCAGTCGAGAAAATACCGGGCAATAGGAACCTTCCGGTCCTCGGGACGCTTAAGACCCGCGAATATCTTTTCCAACTCCTTGAGCCGGTGATCCCAAGTAAGTGTCTCCGCAGATCCGTCAAATTTTGGCGGGTGCAATTTAACCACTTCCGCAAGCCATCTGTCTCCCCGGTTATCCTCGTGGTGCCGCTGTCCCATCGCCTCGCATGCGATCAACGACTTGAGCGAATCGGTTTATCTCGCGCCACCACTGTTGAAGCACTCCCGCATGTTCGGATTTGCGTCATCATTCGCCGATCCTTGCCGCCTCGTAATGGGAATCGGTTCGACAAGCCGATATTTCGGGAGTAGTTGCGGAATTCTCGTGTCTCAAGTTACCACGTCCGCGTCCACGACCGCGTCCGCGTCCACGTCCTCCTCTCAACATACTGTAAACGCAATTTCTCAATATACAGAACAAAATTTTTGGAATAAAGTCCGTCAATACTCTCAAAACAGTAATTAAGTAAAACGGTAGTACAAGAGATTAAGAGACTTACAACCACGGTCCACATGACGACTTTACCGAACAAAGGACGTTACAAACGACCCGTAAATCAAATAACGAAATGCACCCAAATAAAACCCGACTGCCATTATATCCTTGAATCTTAGCTCCGATACCATATTCTGTAACACCCCGAGATATTCGGAATAATTACAGCGCCGTAAACCCTTTAAGTAAGGGTTTACAAGGCTAATTAAAAAGGAAAGTAAATATAAGACATCAACACTGCGAAAATTCAAGTTTATGAAAACGTACAACTGGTTCAACGGGTAATTAATACAACCATATCGAATTAATATCAAAAGGACACGCGTACTCGAGTACATAAACCAAACCAAGACAACAAATCTCCAATAACAATAAACATCACTGAACCCCTTCGTCGTCACGTCGATCGTGGTCGCTTTCCCTGCTCCTTGGCTACCTGAACATCAAAACAAATGTCCACCCCCGAAGGGGTTAGCAAAACGATGCTAGTACAAGTATCATATTAAACAATTCGAATATGCATCAACAATACATAACACGATACATCACACGGACTTCCGCTACCGGAATCCGACAATGCGAATCTACAAGATTCCATTACACAAAGACGGGTATTCCAATGATCCAGCGCCCTCAAGATAGATCCCAAGATGATCCCGGACCAACACGAGGTGGAAATAACCCGTCCAATGATCCAGGCCTCACTTAGATCCCAAGATGATCCCGTCGGATCAACACGAGGTGGACATTCGATTCAGCGCCCTCAGCATAGATCGCACAACGTATACAAACACAACTCATGCATACACTTATGCCAAATCATTATGTTCATCATCATGAACATGTAAACACTATATAACGAATATCGTGACAAATCAACGAAGTAAATATCATGTTCAACAACATGCATAATCATACGCATACTCCAAAAATACCGATATTAACATATCACGATACTTGCCTCGTAGATGGCAAGAATGATGTACTTCAATGCTCTCGACGCACTCGAAGGCCGCCCCCTCCGATCAACGTAACAAGCTTGAACCTTAACAAAAGGAACGATATACAAATCATCTCGAGTCGAACAATGGCCTAACACCGACCTACGGCCGAAAAGTTCAAACTTAAACAAGTCTGGATTGCTTAGCGCGCTACGTACTATACGTAACGTGCGCTTAAGTCAATCGTTAGCGTACGCTATCGTATAAGACTAGCGCGTCGCTAGCCACGAATCGCGCCGACTGGTTGCCTCATAACGTGCGTTACGCACGTTTTGTGCGAAAACCGAACCTCGATAGCGCACGTTAACTCACACATGTTAGCGTGCGCTACTCTTGCATGGCGTAATCGCAAACCGAAAATCGGGTTGAATGATGAAGAACTCATGAATCCTATGGTGATATTACAAGTTATCCTCGGGCATATCATGCTAATAAGGTTTCGGAAGATTTATGATTATGAAATACCAATATACGGATAGTTATCTCGATATCACAATTCCTCTACGATCTTCAAGAAATAATCTAAGTTCCATCATCTTACGTTCCAAAACACATGATTCCAACGTATACAACGTATCAACTGGGTAATATCCGATTACTTGATCATAAATCGATTTAAACATGCTTAGGAGTCCTTATAATAAGATGGTTCAAAGGTTCATTCGACATCTAGTACCGATACGTCAAAAGTATCCTTCTAACATGTGATGACCAATTATAAACGAAGTACTTGCTATCCAAACATGATTAAAACTTCCTTAGGAACCTTACTAATCATTGGTGAAGAATTACCTACCTCAAAGTAGTGAAGAACACGGATGAAAATGAAGCAATCCAACACCCACGGCTTGAACACCAATCTCCAATGGTATATGATCTTCAATCTCGAACTAGGAGGTTGATATGGAGTGTTTAGGACGAATGGAGTTATGTTTCAAGTGCAAGAGTTCGGGTTATGGGGGAAGAAAGGACTGAAATCACGAATAGGATGCTGTCCTATTTATAATAAATGGTTATTAGCGCGCGCTACACCCTGTTCGTAGCGTGCGCTAACGGCTCACAGTCTAAACTGTACTCGGCACTTAGCGTACGCTACGCATATTCCTGTAGCGTGCGCTAAGGCGTTGACCCGGCTTTTCCCGAAAGCCGTCCAGGTACATCCGACACGATCCGACAGGGGTCCCCCGGCCAGATCTCACCTACCGCACGTCTCAATCAGTCTGACCACGCATAGCGTGCGCTACTTACACTCGGTAGCGTGCGCTATAAAACCATGTTAGCGTACGCTACCCTTAGCCTGTAGCGTGCGCTACAGGCACAGAATTTCATCCTTATAAATCACATACACGAAATTATATGCTCGACGACATCGGATTATGAAATACGGAGAAAAATACTCAGGCAAAACTACAATCATTACAATCTCACAAGTTCCAATTACATAACAGAAATCTTGGGTATTACAGACACTTGGGGCCCGGAGAAGTTAGCTCGTGTGTTTATCGCACAGATTATGAGGCTTCACGGTACTCTGAAGTCTATTGTTTCGGATCGTGATGGCCGTTTTGTATCGCACTTTTGGCAGGCGGTGCATAAGGCGTTGGGTACTCGTTTGCGTTTGAGTACCTCTTTTCACCCCCAGTCAGATGGACAGTCAGAACGCACTATCCAGACGTTCGATGATATGTTGCGTGCTTGTGCTCTCGATTGGAGCAGTGACTGGGAGGAGCATTTGCCATTGATCGAATTCACGTACAACAATAGTTGGCACACGTCGATTCGGATGGCACCGTATGAAGCACTCTATGGGCGGCGATGTCGATCACCGATTAGTTGGAATGAGGCATCCGACTTCGTCGGGACCGAACCGGATGTCGTTTTAAAGAAGAGGGGGAAGATAGAATTAATTCGGGAACGGATGTTGACTGCCCAGAGTAGACAGAAGTCATATGCCGACGTCCGTCGTCGACCTTTGGAATTCGAGGTGGGAGACCATGTGTTACTCAAGGTATCGCCAATGAGAGGAGTTTTCCGTTTCGGGAAAAAGGGGAAGTTGAGTCTGAGATTTATTGGGCCCTTCGAGATTCTCGAGCGATTCGGTGGGTTATCTTATCGGTTGGCGTTACCTCCGGCCTTGAGTCACGTTCATAGCGTTTTTCATATTTCCCAGCTGAGGAAATATGTCCCGGATCCTAGTCACGTCATCGATTATGGGGAGATTGATGTCGCCGAGGACATTACTTTTGAAGAACGTCCTTTGAAGATTTTGGAGCATCGCGAGAAACGATTGAGGCATAAGACCATCCCTTTGGTCAAGGTGCAGTGGTCGAGACACGGTGTCGAGGAGGCAACTTGGGAAACCGAGGATATCATGCGTGCTAGGTACCCTGAGTTGTTTGTTTCTTAAGTTTCGGGATGAAACTTATTTTTAGAGGGGTAGAATGTAATATCCGCATTCCCCTTGTATTTTCATTTTCGGTGTATTTTTCGATTGTAGCGACCCTCGTGTATCTTTCAGCATATCTTTTCCGTCATCTATTGATCTCATTCTCGTAATTAATGTGCGGAACCGCCGTTTCGGGGTTGCCGTGGATCCATTCGATGTTACGATGCGTTTTGAGGTGTTACGTTTGATGTTTCGTTCATATTCCGGTGTTTTGGACCATTTATATTTCGTACCTAGCGCACGCTATCTTTTCCGCATAGCGCACGCTAGAGGTCCCTTAGTAGCGCACGCTACGGCTGCTTCGTAGCGCGCGCTAGAGAGCAAGCCCTGGGAGTGGCAGTGCTGATTCCAGCCCTCTGGACTGGCAGATTAGCGTACGCTACGTAGTCTAGCGCACGTTAATGTCGGGGGCTAGCGCACGCTGAGATGCCCGGTAGCGTGCGCTAGCGTGAGTGTCCAGTACTGGACAGTTTGCTACTAGACTCGACTGATGCCCAGGTAGCGCACGCTATTGGCCGATAGCGCGCGCTACCGATACACTTTAGCGCACGCTACGTTTGGTCGATAGCGCGCGCTAACCGAATCAGGTGTGTACTGACAGTTGCTTCTGGACTCGACTGATGTCCAGGTAGCGCACGCTATTGGTCGATAGCGCGCGCTACCGAGAGGTTATTAGCGAACGCTACGTTTCGAGTAGCGCATGCTAACGGCCAGAAATCTGGCTACTGGACTGGAGTTTGTTTCGTTAGCGCACGCTAACTTTGAGGATTAGCGCGCGCTAACACTCCCTGGCTATATAAACCAGGGAGTTGACCGAGATGAACGTATTTTCTCATTTCTTCCTCCTCTTCGCGGCTAAGGCGATTCCGGGCGATTTTCTTGGCGATTTCTTCCTCCAATCATCTTATTCCACATCTTCCTTGAGTTCTTGGTGTATTATAACAACATCAACATGAATCTTTCATCCTAATCCAAGGTAAAATCTCTTAGAACCCTACTTTTGGATAAATTGGGGGTTTAGGGATTTTCGTCCGATTTGTTCCGTTTTGTTGGTTAATCCATGATGAATATGATTAATCTTGTTGATACCATTAGTTTTCCTACGGATTCATGGTATATTTTCATGGTTTTGCGAAATCGGGAGGGTTCGGTTGTGGTCTGCCCTCGTTTTTATTTTTATACGAATATACATGAATCGTAGGCGGGTTTTTGGGTGTATTCCATTTCCATAATCGTTTAGAAGTGGTTGTGATTGTGTTATTCGAATCGTTAGGTCCATTTCCGCCGATTCCTCGCGGTTGTGCTTGACTCTTCCTTTCCGTTCGTGTCACCGTCTATTAATCGAGGCAAGTACCCTTATGAACTTACAATCTTGACATAGTAGTATTGTATGATAAACGGTGTGTGTGTGTGTATGCTCACTACGGGTTAGATCAGACGGGGTCTCGGTAGGGGTCCACAGAGACGTGGATCGATGAGCTTGCTTTTAACCACTACGGGTTAGATCCGACGGGGTCTCGGTAGGGGTCCACAGAGACGTGGATCGATGGTTAATTGTGGTGCATTTTACAAATGTGATTTGATTATGGCATTTCCGGAAATGAGTGTTTTGGAACTATGTTTTCGTGATTACATGCATTGACTATATGTGCAAGATGTAAGTTGTTCATTTGGTTACTTGTACTAGCATAATTGCTAACCCCTCTGGGGACCCGTTTTGGGGAAATTCGTTTTATGAATTTCAGCTCAGGGTCATCGAGACGAGCGGGCGCTGGACCAGTATGCGGATGATGGCCGTGCATGATGATTGTGCACGAGTGATGTCTTAGTGGCTTCTATCTTTTTATCTTTTGTGGTTTTTAAACTAATAGAAGTACTCGAGTACTTAAGAGTTCTTGTTCGTCCGGATTGTATTGTTGTTTATTACGTTTGTTTTGGATGATGGTGTTATGTTTGACCGGTTGAACCGGATGGATCATTTTGTTTTGCGTCTTTATGACGAGGTGTTATTTTGTTGTTTCCGCGAGTCGATGAGTATGATGTTTGTTCAGCCTGGTGGTTCCTATATAGGGATTCACGGCGATGTAATATACCTCGAATATCTTGGGGGTGTTACATCGTCAATGGGATTTACCTGCAAAAATTACAAATATATGTATATGTGTACAGACCAAAGTTTTCGACTTTGTCCGTTTCGTTAGTTTCTTCTCCCATTTTTCTACTCCTTCTTTCCTTTTCTTTTTCTTTTCGAATTTTCAAATTTTCATCATCTTTTCGACGTCTCCTCATTTTTCTTTTCAACTTCATCTTTTCGACTTTTCTTCTCCTTTCAACTTCCATTTTTTCTTTTCAATCTCAACTTTTCGACTTTTCTTCGATTTTGATTTTTCTCCCCCTTTCAGGGAATCCCATTCTCCTTTCTCTCCCACTTTTTGTTTTCATCAAAAAGTGTAAAAAAAATAAATATAATGATACCAAATATAAAAAAATATGCATGATACCAAATGATAAATAACTATATTTATAAAAAGGGTATAACTCCCCCTGAAAATATTATCTCCCCTTTAAAAAGTTATTACTCCCCCTGAGTAAAATATATTTTGATAAAAATCAATTTTTGGGGATCCAACCGAGAGTTGGTTTTTCATTTGAAACATAGGCGATATTTGAAATAATTGTTCCTTTAGGAACCCATATCTTTTTAATTTTAATCGTCCGGCGTGGGCTTTTACAGTTAGAAATGTGATGCCCGATTTTCAAACATTTTTCGCAACTGAGTATTTTGAAATTTACGGATTCATTTTTAAAACGTGGTTTGAATCCTAACCCCTCTTTATTTAAAGTGAACTTTTGAACCGAGAGCATATTTTTAAATTTCTCGTTTCCGAGAGAAAATTTCTTCGTTAAATTTTTGAGCTCGGTTTAAATTTTAACAAGATCATTCTTTAAAATAATTTCGTTTTCAACGCATTTTGAATGATCGATCTCAACAGATTTTCCCTTTTCAAGAATTTTGGAATTTTCAATTTCCAATATTTTATTTTTAAATTGAAGGGATTTAATTTCGGATAAAGCATTTTGATAGTCCGTATGCAATAATTCAAATGCTTCAAAAAGTTCGTTGTAAGAATTACTTACTTAGCTTTCGACGTCGCTATCGTTGAATGAACTTCGGTCCATGAGAGCGAGATTCTTTTGATTGATAAAATCATCATCTTCGTCGTCATTGCTCCATGTTGCAACGAGAACCTTCTTCTTGGGTTTAGCTCGACAATTTTTCACAAAGTGGCCTGGTTTTCCACATAATCGACAAGAGTTGTCGAATTTCTTAGATTCGCCCGAGATGTCTTTCTTTCTCCGGTTTAATAAGGTTTGGAACTTATTAATATTCTTGGTATAATATGCCGATTCTTCGTCCCTTTCTTCAACCGGGATTACTTCCTTCTTAGACATCTTAGCCTTTAAGGCTATTGATCGTTCCTTCGGCTTTGGCTTGACACTTCGTGATTTTAACACTATCTCATAATTAATTAGCGAACCAACCAGGGCACTAAAATCAAGCGTATTGAGATCTTTAGATTCCATGATCGCAGTCACGGTGCCGTCCCATTCGCTAGGTAGTGATCGTAAAATTTTCTTGACTTTTTCACTAGTAGATAATGGTTTACCGAATGAAGCTAGTCCATTTGTGATGACTGAAAATCGGTCGAGCATGTTGGTGATGGGCTCATCACCTTTCATCATGAATAACTCGTAGTCATGGAGAAGCATATTGATCTTCGTCTCCTTGACTTGAGTTGTCCCTTCATGTGTGATTTCAAGAATTTTCCATTTCTTTAGCACTTTCACAAGATGAGATTCGATTGACCTCTTCTAGATTTAAGGCACAATATAAGAGTTGAGTAGCCTTACAATTTAGATGGTCGTTCTTCCAATCCTCGTCATTATATTCTTCGAAACTCTTAAGAGATCCATCGGATTTGATTGGAACTTTCAGGCCAAGATAAATGATCTTCCAAATTTCTATATCATAGGCACAAATGAAGATCGACATCTTTTTCTTCCATGTCATGAAATTTGCGCCATCAAAAAATGGTGGTCGGTTAAGAACAAAGCCTTCGACTGGAGCAAATTGAAATGCTATTGGATCGACTCCTCGGATGTTAAGCCGTGTATTGGAGGTACTGCTCTGATACCAATTGTTGGAGCAAGATCGGAATATGCACCGTTTACGCGGAAGCAAAAATTAAATGTGCGGAAATTAAATGACACAAGGATTTAGATTGTTGGAGCAAGATCGGGATATGCGTCGTTTGTGCGGAAGCGAAAATTAAATATGTGGAAATTAAACGACACAAGGATTTATAGAGGTTTGGCTATAAACGAGCCTACGTCCTCTCTCGGTATCTTTTTCTATAGGTTCAAGATAAAAACCTCTGCACCTCTCTTCTATCGGTCGAGGAATAACCATTGCAATCACGTCTTCTATTGGTCCGTGATAAACCACTCGTACTTGTGTTTGTGTCGGTCCAAGTTAAATCGTTTTCCTTTTCATAGCACAAGGAATCAACATCTCTAGCTTTCTATGGGTACTATATAAACCTCACTAAGATAGCGATTGCAATTCTAATAATGCCGGATCCTTGATCCTAATAACACCGAATCCAATCGTATCTTTTCTCTTACCTCTCGTGTATGATGTTGAATGTATAAACACTCAAACTAACAATATAATCTCAATATCACAACAACAATAATATCAATATGAATATCTGATCAATGAGATGTTTGCTTGAAGTTGTTGTATGGAATAATACCAAAGGAATGGTATTTATAGCCTTCATCACCCAAACTAGCCGTTAGCTCTTCAGACTGCATTACGTACGCTATCTTCACTGCATTACGTACGTAATATAATTTACGTACGCTAATCTACCCATGTTACGTACGTTAGCTTCTCACAGATTCAGTCCACTAACATTCATTTCTTGTGTTACGTACGTTAGCCATTTCACCATTACGTACATTAAGGATACGTCATTGTTGATGTCATATATCCGTTGCCGCCTTTTTAACTTTGATTCTTCCCAACATTCATCTGGTTTGAGCACCATTACATACGCTATCTAACTCTTCTTACGTACGCTAAGCTTCTTCAATTACGTACGTTAAACATCACATGTTACGTACGTTAGACTTGAGTTTTTTCAGCTTTTTGCAACTTCATTTCCTTCGATGCTTTGCTTTGCCTCTTTGTTGTTTTGTTTTGTGTAACAACTTAATCATCAAAATATTATTAATACGTGTATGGAACAAAATGTTCCAACACAAACGACTCAAACAAGAAACAGATAAAAATGAGTGTGAAGCACCAGTTTAAAAAAGAACACAGACGGGCTGAGATCGGATCTTGAGAGTACTTGCAATCATGCTGACTTAGAGATCGTTGGCCTTCTTCATCTCGTAGACTCTGGGTTTTGCAACCCCAGTACCAGATCTACCAGCATGGTTTCCATGGCCCATCTCTCTGTTTGCCCCGGTAGTCTGATAAGAAGCGGACGGAGGTACACGGTCCTAGACAGAAGACTGAACTAGAGTGTGAGATGCTGCTGGAGTACGTCCTGGTCCATTCTTACAATAACGAGCATGATCTCCATTCTTCCCACAAGTATGGCATGCGATGGCTGGCCTTCGGCATTTGTAATTGATGTTCCCCTGGTCTCCACAGTTATAGCACACAACAGATAGGCTGACCGCTCGAGGTTGCGATCCGGCTGGCTTCGACGCCATGGGTGGCCGTTCAGAAGGATTTGGCACTGGTTGGGGCCTCTTGAATATTCCTCTATTGTTGTCAGTCTGGTTCTGGTTCCTGAATTTCTTGTTGTTGGACTGCGGTTGCTTCTTGGAAATCTCCTTTGCGGCAAGTTCGTATTCCAAAGCTCTCTCGATGAACTCTGGCAGGGCGTACAGTGATGATTCAATAGTTGCATTCTCATTCGGGGTTTAAGCCTCTTGAGAAAATATTTGATCTTATCGGCCTCCGTTCAGACAATCATCGAGGCAAAAGGAAGAAGTGCCTGCAATTTCTCGGCAACATATAGTACATCATCATCTTCAGACGGGTCTGGATTCAGCAATTCTGACAGTTTCGCCTCGCGGAGAGGACCTGGATAGTAATGGTCTAACATGAGGTTCTTGAATTCCTCCCAAGTGCACATGCCATCCGCTGGCCTCACCGAAAGCCACCAGGTGTGGGCGCCCTTGCTAAGATAGTAAGCTGCTACAGAGACGCGATTCCCCACTGGACAATCCACCATCTCAAATAGTTTCTCAAAGTGTTCAATCCAATACACGATATCAGCAGGCTCAGAGGAGCCTTCAAAAGTCGGGGGTCGCTAGCGGGAGATGTCGCTTGTGATCCGACTCACCGGTCCGCCATGTACAGGAGGTGGTGGATGCGGCCCCTGCTGCTGGCCAGTAGTAGCTCTCTGTATTGTTTCCATCAACTGGCTTATCTGGGTCATCTGGACCATCATGCCCTGCATAACAACGTATGGATCAACACGCGCATTCTCATGTCTGGTGTGGTGCGATTGGTCCCTAGGAGGCGAATTACTACCTGCGGAACTCTACTCTAAATTCGCACGCGTGTTGGCTCGAGGTCTCGGGATTCGGCCCCTTCCACGGACTCATCCCCCTCTGCCATGGTCTCTCAAATTTCTATCCATACTAAAAGATGCAACAATAATAATATTCATAAGTATAGTTCAACTCCGTCGTTATGACCAAGTCAAAATTCATGCTAAATTAAGAGTAACAAGGAATTATGTTTTCAAGAAAACAGTTCACAATGATTTATCGACACTACGAATGCCACACAGAATATCATATCGACGTTGGGTCGAACAATTTCAATCATATAATCAATCCATAATTTACCTCGAAATATCACTTAGATGAATCTTACCATAGATCCTCGAAATATCATGATCAATAAAGAGATCTATTCCGATATCAATATCACGTCAGTAATTAAAGCATGGCTCATAAAGTACATACCGAATTGGTTCGTCGGGTCAGGCTCTTGCACAGGTCACACGTGACACGAAGGTCTATTGATACTAGTTCATTTCACAATGACGCTTAAAAGAAAACGACTCTCTGATACCATCTTCTGTAATACCCCAAAAATGCGGCCATTACAGTGCCGTGGACCCCACACTGGGACCTAGGGCTGAGAATTTAGGATCGGGAAATCCCGAGTCCCGACGGGAAACGGGACCCCGATTCCCGAATTTTACGGGACAGGGACCGGGACCTGAGGTTTTGGTAATTTCGGGACTCGGGAGTCTCGATTGAAATTTCTAATTTCAATCAAAAAAAATTTCCTTTCCTGATTTCGGGTATTTTGTCCCGATCGGGACATTCGGGACATTTCGAAAAATTATCCTCGGGATCGGGACTGGGACCGAAACTTACATTTATTCCATTTCGGGAATCGGGCCTCCCGAAGTCCCGAACGGGACTGGGACTGGGACCGGGACCACCAAATTGGTGATTTTCAGGACCGGGACAATCGAGACTCGGGACCAGGACCTCGGGAAGTCCCTATTCTCAGCCCTAATGGGACCCACCAGGCGATACCAAAAACAGATTAAAAATACAATACTTGGGATACCGAACCACAATGAATAGTATTTACTCTGATTAGGAGTTTACAATAATATGACCAACGGTCTTCATATACACAGGATCCAGAAATGCAGGTATAAACCATATGGAGATGGAAAATACCTCAAATAATAATACATTCGGTCAACAATTTAAATAAAGCGGAAAGATAAAATTACACGATTTTGAACATAACCGGACAACAAAAAGACTTGGGACCCCCAAACTAGTATCCTTCGAACCCTTCGCCGTTACCGTGATCTTCCCTTGCCTTGCCTTTACCTCGACCTAAAATACAACACAAGTATTTCGCCCAACACAGGGTCAGATATACATGATAATTGATTTCTCAAGATATTATACAATTCACATATATATTAGATCTCAAGGAAAACATCCCGACTAACGAACATACCCCTCTGGCGTATGAGCGATTAGTCACAAAACGTCGAACACATCCAATTATACATGGACTATGAATGACCAAAATAGTATGGCTCAAGGTGGACATCACATTACGCCCGATCCGGAAATGTGTCAGTGCACATGTCCACCCCATATACGGAATCCAGCATATACGTGGGACAATGTACCTAATTAGCCTCACGAACTACGTCTCGTGTGCACAGTCCAATACGGAAATATCCACGCATGACTATATATGTGCCTGGCTAAAAATCCTACACAATAACCAATCGAAACGCAGATATGATTCTGGATATGTCACGATACAACATGACAACGAATTCAATAAATCACATATCCGATTAAGGATCAAGAAACTCACCGAAATGACAATAAGGATCAATAATATCAACGAGTCAAAGGTTACGAACATGGGAATGCAATCCCACGATGAAAACAGAACATCATCAAGAATAATATCAAATCACGGATCACCAATTCATAAGTGTTTCATATACACGAAACGCATAACCATCACAAGAATCCAAACATCATTACAACCAAGCAAGATAACTTGCCTCAATACGGAGACGAGAATAATCCTTCCTTGTCGAACGAACGAACGGTTCTCGACTAATATCGGTTACTCGAACAATCAACCTTGAATTAAATATACTTCACTCAATAACACATTCATATAATCATCGATATCGAATTTAGTGAGACGACATCCCAATTTCCATTTGAATAGTTCAACTTTCTCAAGACATCGAAGTTCTATTCCAAGAACTCTATTTACTTCATTCCACTCTTACAATTGGTTTACAAGACATTACCGAATATTTGCAAGAATAAGAATTGATCCAATAATATGTTAAACGTGTAACACCCCCAATCCGCTCAGGGATATTACACGTCGTAGAACCTTTCATCAAGGATCTACCAGGCTGGTAGCAAAAATCGAACATCTCAAAAATGTATTTAAGGCTAAAATGACTCAGTAGACCGATTTGGTCTTTCAATAAATACATACAACTCAATCTCAATACATGCCCACGCAGGGGTCGAAGACAACACACTCCCGTATAACGGGGAAAGAACACTGCAGCAGAAAATAAAGTACAACTGAACTAGTACCACAATGTACGGGACCTCATGTGATTAGTATCGATCATCTTTCATCATCCTCCATGCCGACCATGTATTATGCTCCCCAAAACCTAAATGCAAATACATACATCCACCCCCCGATTACTCGGGGGTTAGCAAAATTCCATTATTTTGCTAGTGCAAATACGAGTCATACAATTCAAGTTCCAAGAATAATAATGACCAGGAATCCTAAAAGATTCAAACACAACGAAAAATACTTCCCGAAGCAAGAGTTTGGGTAAAACATTCCAAAACCGAAAGATCACAATTCAAGAGAAACAATTTACAAAATGGCTTAATATGCCATCTGGAGTTTTAATAGAAAACAATTTAGGATTGTCGAAACTTTCTCTTTCCAAAATCAATAGGGGTCACAACCCAAAGGTTTTGTTTTCACAAATAAAACCAACAACAATTCACAGGGTCAAAACCCACGTCATGTGTCCTCGACGGACATAAAATCAACACAACATAATCACCCAAGTTACGCAAATCTTGGTCACACAAATACAACATCAACTCGTGAATCCAGGGATATACCATTAGATTCCCTTGAGGCCTCGTCGGACCCTCCCGAGGTGAGCAAAAAATATTCACAAATCATATACACACTATCTTGAACACTTGTCACGGCATTTCATGGTTGGATCAATCGCTTGTTGCATCCTAACCACATGATCACATGCCATATGTCACTGTAGGTATTCTTTGGCGCTCACGGTTGGATCAATCACTTGTTGCATCCTGACCACATGATCACATGCCATGTGTCACCGTAGTTTTTCTTTGGCTTTCATGGTTGGATCAATCGCTTGTTGCATCCTGACCACATGATCGCATGCCATGTGTCACCGTAGGCCCCGCCCACATCCACACATTCACACACATAGCACAATACAACAAAGATATCCAAACAATTCACCCAGAGGCATCAAACGCTTAGTAAAACACAACGTTAGACCACAACGCACCGAAATGAGGCAATACACGTACACACGCATTACCAAGCGCAACATCAATACCAAACATATCCATAAGATTCAAATAGTCATTTACGATAACACACCAATCACTACATATACATGAGTTTGAAAGGGATCCTTTAGCGAGGCTAAACCAAATCTTTTGAAAGTTTATTACAAACAACCAAACGAACACATTTAGACGATCACCGATCATCATATCCACAAAACAAAAAATATATGGACAAGGTACTTGCCTCGAAACCATGATCGCAATGAGAAAACGGATGGGATGCGGTCGAACAGCCCCGAACTCCCAAACACTATCAAGAACACGATAGCACCGCGAATACTACGAGAATAACACCACACGAATTATCAATCACCAAACGGGATTCAACTCGGAATCCTCGAGCACCTATAATCCTCCAGAAGGAACAACAAAAACATGATTACGACGAGGATCAAGATAAAAAACAACGGAGATTACAACAAACTATCGAAGGAAAACTCATTCGAACATTTGATCGAACATCAAATGTTCACTACACCCCAAGAACACCGAAATCATCCTTCGGGTTGAAACGGACCGAAGATATGGATATACAATCCATAAAAAAATGTTTAATAACAACATCTAAGATCAATAGATTTATCAAAATCGGATGGAAAATGAAATCAAGAACAAAACTCTCAAAAAGGTCAACTCCAAAGAATCAAGAAAATAACTCGGATTAATGATGAAGAACACGAATTGATGTTGTTAATCCACACCAAGAACTTGAGGAGGATGATATCTCTAAGACAAATAGCCCAAACAATCGCCCAAAACGAGAGAAAGAAGAAGAGAGGAGAGGAAATGAAACCCTCTCTCAAAATCCCGCTGAAATAGGGCTAATCTGACTCGCGTGCCGCGGCCCGCGGCCAAAATTGCGAGCAGCAGCCAGTTTAGTGCCGCGTCCCGGCCAGTAGAGGGCCGCGGCCCGCGGTACAGCTGTGCCAGGCTCACTGTGTAGTCTTAGCTATTTTGACTATAACTCCTTCGTCCGGACTCCGATTGACTCTCCGTTTGAACCATTGAAAAGCTAACTTGATGCTCTATAATAATAAAAAGATTCAGAACGTTTGGAGTTTCCAAGAATTGATAGTGATTTTACAAAGTCGAACTCATACGTGGAAAAGTCGCGTAAGAACACGGAACTCAACAAAACGACACCGAAACGAACTCGGATGATAAAAAGTGTAGAATTAATCATTCTCGGAATGACGAAACGGTCACAATAGAGTCACTAAGATAGACTTCCGCCAAAAAAAAATTACCAAAAATCGAAATTGAGGATATTACAAAACAATCATCTTGTATCATTTAAGCCTATCAAGAACATCGCAATTGATTGAAAGTGAAAATCTGCACAACCTTGTTCAATCACTATGTCAAGTTTATTTAGTTAAAAATCCATATTATGATCATGAAGATTATCTCATATTAACACCATCCTTATAATCTTCCTACTAACCTGGAGAATCAATTATCACACCTATGAATTCACCTAGCTTAGATTCAAGAACGTCACTCTAATCTTCTAATATTCATCAAGGAGTTCTTAAAACATTTTATGACAATAATTCCAACAATCAACCTTAACTACAATGAAACAAGGATGATTATGTCCTAATGATGTTATTAGTCCAACAAGAAAAGTGTGATTCTACTACATGCTTACCACCATTTAAAACATCAAGAACACATCATTCCAAACCCTTAATTATCATATTCATCACTAAGTTGTTAAAAGCTTAGCTACAAACATGTTTTACTTGATTAATTCAACATTAGGTGAAGTATACTCTATCACTAACATTATAAATACGATAGAGTGAAATAGTACAACATACCTTCAGAAATGAAGAACAAAACACCAAAACCACAAGAACACACTCCAAGCTTCAAGAATAACTCTAAACTTCTAGTCAAAAAGCTCCAACTCAAGATGCAAAGCTCAAACACAAGTTGGAAGAAGGTAGAATTGGCAGGGGAATGATTATAGGGGAGAACATCGGAGTTTGGACGTGCAAAATGAAAGACACAAGTTGTCTTTTTATAACTGCACAGTTCGTTACGTACGTTATCATATGTAGATAACGTACGTTAGCCACTTTACGTACGCTACACCAAAAGTGTTACGTACGTAATCGACTACTAGAGGCTACTGAATCAAAACACGAACATCATTACGTATGTTATGGCTTGGAGCATTACGTACGTAATGTAGGTCAACTAGGCTGCCTCAAAAATGTCAAATATCTGAATCACGCCCGGCTCCACACGCCGAAAGCTGAGATCGAAAAGCATTACGTACGTAAACAGCACTTCCTTATGTACGTAAAGCCAACAAGATAGCGTACGTTAGGCTAAAGTCTTAGCGTACGTTAAACACAGAATTACTAACCCAAAAATGTACCAATCTACACAACGTCACAAAATCAATCACAGTGCGAATGATAGTTATATTCAAGTCTATTATGATATATTCCAACACCAATAGACATTAAGCAAACGCAACAAACTACAACGGTATTTGAATTATCCGAATAATACAACAGTAGGTAAATTCCATCGGATATTACACAAGAAGGGTATGCAGTCTTGTAGGCTTGGTACTTACATGTTGTTTTTTAGAGTAAGTATATTAATTAACCACAAGTATGAATGTTGTACGCCGACAAGTATGAAAACATAGGGAAAATAGTGAAGACACAATATTTTAGAGTGGGTTGAATTAATGTGTCTATGTACACTAGCTCCACACATGTGGTATTTACTAGAATTAAATTAGTACACAATAATTATGAAACTAGGAACACTCGCAAGTTGTATTCACACAGTTTAATACACTTGGTTTATGCAGGTACATCATTCACACAGATTGGCGTAAGGCTAGATTTGAATCATCATCTTCGTTTCACATAGGTCGGAAGTTGGGTTCCTCCTAAACACCTTCATTCCACACATGTCAAAACCTTGCTCGCTATATCAATCTACGCAAGATTAATTCTTTCAACTTAAAGCTGGTGTAATCGGGTCTGAACATCGGATATAGTCTCTTGAGTAACTCGTTGCAGTGTGTGGTTCTCAAATTGAGGACTTCGGAATTTCTTACTTGTTGTAGGATTATACCATGTAGGTTTATAGTAAGCTTTGGTCATTGGTTCGTGTAAATTCGTAAGTTCGTTGGCTTGTTGGTTCTTTATGTTCAAGCCCTCTTCATGGCTATATACTGTCTGAATTATAGTCGTTCATTAATTTAGCCATTGCTGGTTCGTGAAATGTTGACTGCTCCTCACTGGCGGCTTCTAAATTCGAGAGAAAGTAATTTTGTTTGTCTCAGCATTAAATGCTTTTCAGAAATATTTAGCCGTCAATAAATGATTTTGTACACCTCCAATATGAGGCGTAAATAATGCAATCTTCATCTGCATTAAATACATTCAAATCGTGAATATTTTCAGAATATTTAATTCCCTTATTCACAATTAGGGGTGTTCATAAGCGGGTATTCGGAAATTCGGGTACCTATTTAGGCGGCCCATGGCCCGGCCAATAAAATCCAGGTTCGGGTACCCGACTTTCCGGGCCAGGTCACCCGGGTACCCGAGTTTTTTTAATCATATATATTATTATTATTATAATAGTTATATATATAATATATATATATATAATTTTTTTGCTATATTTTTTCAACTTTTAGTTCAACTTTTGTCCATGTCAGGCCGAACATCAACCATCGCAGCTCACCTTCTCCGTCGCAATCGGAAACTATGAAGTCACCTTCCATTATGCCATCTTCTCTGTCTTCTACTTCTCACTCGTTGAATCCAGATAGCAAGGGTATTCCTATGTCTAGTCCAGCCAGAAATGCTAATCCGACAACCATGCAACAGTCCGGCGCCGCCATGCTATGTTCTTTGCCTCCAACGAAAACCCTAGATGCAGGGTTCCTTTCGTCGCCTGTAACCCTTGCGGCGGAAGGAAAGGTATTTTTAAACAACAAAATGGACGGAGGAGAGCCGTCCATTTTGGGTCAACCTCCATCCAACGGTGACGATCGAATGGGTCTGCTAATTGAATCCTGTGGAGAAGCCCATTCCAGCTTTATTGAGGTAAGGCCTGAATCTTTTATTCCTAATCACAATGGGCTGGCCATTATTTGGCCCAATTTAAAATTTAATCCAGGCCCGTGGGCTGCCTCTTCTAACCCAATTCAAATTTCCAGCCCTCCTCACCAAGCCGGCCCTTCCCAAATAAAATCTAACCTCTATCAGTCGATTAACCCTACCCAACCCACGCTACTGCCGGCCCACAATATCCCATGCCAACCCAATACCGAAATTAGCCCAATACTCACCTCAATCTCGGCCCATGCGCCTTCCATACCTGTCCAGCCCTCTTCTTATCCTACCTCACCTAAACCCTCGGCCTACCCCATCCCTACCCAGGCCACCAAAACTGCCCAACCAATCGCCCACGAAAATCAAACCAGCCCCCTGAAAACCAAACCAGCCAGCCCCGATCTCCAACCTGCCAACTCCAGCAACCCGTTGCAAACCTCCGACAACAAGAACCCGCCTGCACCAACCCGACCGACCGTTCCGGGTGCAACCAAACAGCCACGGCCGAAGCCCTCCTACGCACAAATGGTCAACAATCAACATGGCTCGATGCAGCCCGGTTTTGCCCACCAACCCGGTTCCACAATAAAATCATTTAATTTCGACAGAGCTAAGGTTAGTCCTTTTGGTACTCTCTCCTCCGTAAATGAGAAAACGCGTGTTACCTTTTCTTCCTCTGATATGATTACTCTTGCTGCGTCATGGGAACGCACTTTGATTTTTAAATTCTCGCACGCTATCTTTTCCCCTAGAGATGTGTCTACGGGTTTGAATGATATGAAACTGAGGGGTAAATTTAGCTGGAGTTGGTTAAATTATTGCCACATAGCGATTAGGTTTGATAATGATGAGGATTTTAGACGAATTTAGTTAGGATCGACGTGGAATTTTTCTGGATGTCCTGCATGTGTTTTTAAGTGGTCACCTAGTTTTTCGGTTAGGACAGAGACTCCGATCTGCCCGGTTTGGATTAGACTTCTGGGTTTGCCTTTACATTTATTTCACCCACGCGCATTATACACAATTGCCAAGGCTGTAGGCAATCCCATCTTAATTGATGCCCTGACGGCCACACACTCACGACTTTCAGTCGCCCGTGTGAGTGTCGAGATTGATCTGTTGGCACCCAGAGTGCCTGAGATTGAAGTTGAATTTGATGATCACATTCTTACGCAGCGAATCATCTATGAGAGAGTTCCATTGTATTGCTCTCTTTGTTCTCATGTGGGGCACGACCTGTCCAGTTGCTACATAGTTGGCAACAAAGAACGGCCTCCTCCGCCCCAGCGCAAGAAGCCTACTGTTGTCACATCTAGACAACAGAAGGCGCAGCCAGCCCGTGCTAAAGCCCCTAAGGCTAATACCTCTCAGGCTGCTCCTAAGTCTGCTAAAGGGAAGGAGCCTGTCGTTTGGTAGGTTGTTTCCAAAAAAGGAGCTAGAGAGACGGAGATGATCCCCAAGGGCACGGTTGTCACCGGACAGCACTCGTACTTTGCATCGTTAGACTCCTCTGCTAGAGAGGAGGAGGATTTAGTAGGCATAGATGACATTATTAGCGTAGGCAATAAAGATAGCGTGTTGGGTAGTGATGACGGTGGTCGAGATAGCGATGTTGAGCATGTTTTAGAGGATGTCACGGAGTCCTCTACTGTCCCACATTTTTCTAGACTCGTTGAGTCTACCTCCCCCTGCCATGATGGTGAGGGCTGCACGGATGATTCGATCATCGTGGAGCCTGAGACCCTTACCATGGTGGTTTACGAGCCTCCCTCTTTTTCTTCTCTTCCTTCTTTATCTCAGACTGAGTGTGGTCTTAAACGCACCCAATTTGAGATTTCTGAGTCCAGTATCTCTTTCTCGGCACTGGTGCCTCTTACGGCGGCAACGAAGCCCCCAGTTAAGAGACGTCCGTTGTCTTCTACTGCTGCTCCTGGTGTCACCACTAGGGACAAAGCTGCCTCCGACTCCTAAATTTCCACACGAGGAAGAACAGCTTCTCGCGGACCCTCCTCCTCGAAGGGGCGATCTTCATCGCCCTTGAAAGGGGGAACATCTGCCCGGTAGGATACACCTCGGAGACGGGGCCGCTCCAGTCAGCGTCCTAGGTCTCCATCTGAGTTGAATGGTTAGTTTATGTCGATACCCATTCTTACATGGAACGCTCGTGGTCTGGCTAACACCGGAGCACAGAAGCGCATTCGACATCTCAACCGTGTTCATAGGTTTTCTTTTATTGGCATTTTAGAACCCATGGGTTCCAATGCTAATTTTGATTTTTATATCCGTTCTTTAGGTTTTGCGTCAGGACTTTATAATCGGTCTAACAAAATTTGGTTCTTTTCTTCCCCTCACTTTCAGCACCAAGTTTTGTTGGATACCGATCAAGTCCTCCATCTTTCTATTTATCCCCCCTTCTTCCTCAGTCGACTTATGTCACTTTTGTCTATGCCAGCACTAACCGTGCTGGTCGTTACGCCCTTTGGTACACCCTCCGTGAGATTGCTTTGGAAGTAGAGGGGTTGCCGTGGCTAGTCATTGGTGACTTCAACATCTTCTTGCATTTACATGAGCGCGAGGGTAGTACCACAGACCGTTCTCCAGAGATTCTAGACTTCGCACAGGCTATTGCTGACTGTGAGTTGATTGATGCGGGCTGCGAGGGCGATATTTTCACATGGGAGCGCAATGGTTTGAGGGAAAGGCTAGATCGTGCTTTATTTAATGAAGCATGGTTGAACGTGTTTGCAGTTTCTACCGTCACTCACCTACCTAGACTTCGGTCGGACCATGCGCCACTTCTTATCCAGTGTCGCTTCTCCGCGACTCGTCACAAGTCGTCATTCCATTTTCAGAGTATGTGGATCCGGCATCACACATTCCTGGACACTGTTAGGTAGGTCTGGCTTACCCCGACTGGATTATCTGGCATGTGTAACCTACAGGACAAACTCCTTAGGGTTAAGCGCAGACTGAAACAGTGGAACTAGTCTGTTTTTGGAAATCTTCATACGAAGTTGGATGAGGCCTTGAGGGCTGCTGACGAGGCCGAGCGGCGATATGATTCGGACCCTATTCCGGAGAATAGAATCGCTATGCACCGTTTTCGTGATGAGTACGATCTTCGTATCTCTATGGAGGAAGATTTCTGGAAACAGAAAGCCGCAGTTCGTTGGGTTACTGAGGGCGAGCGCAACACCCGGTTCTTTCAGGGTTTTGCGAAGCAGAAGCATTGTCAGTCGCATATTCACAGCATTGAGGATGGTGGTACGACGATCGCTGTAGAGTCGGACATCCGATCATCCGCTGTGAATTTCTTTAGGAATCTGCTTACATCCGATGGTGATGTTCTCGTCCCCCCGGATGACACTTGTTTTCCTTCTATCCCCTGTTCTTTTGATTCTGATGGTTTATGTGTCCCACCCTCTCCCTAGGAGATTCGTGCTGCGGTATTTGATATCGATCCTCACAGCGCTTCTGGGCCTGATGGATTCTCGTCTTTGTTTTTTCAGCATTGTTGGGAGATTGTCTCTTCCGACGTGGAGGGGGCTGTGCTCGAGTTTTTTGAGGGTCATCCTTTGCCTCCGGCTTTCACGGCGACTACGGTCGTCTTGATCCCGAAGAAGCCTGTTCCGAGCAGTTGGTCAGATTACCGGCCTATTAGTCTGTGTAATGTGACCAATAAGATTATCTCGAAAATCCTTAACGCTCGGCTTACTCCTCTCCTCCCTTTGCTTATCTCTCCGAACCAGAGTGGATTTGTTCACGGGCGGGTTATTACTGATAATATCCTTCTGGCCCAAGAACTTATTCACGACCTCCACGTCGCGGACATTCATGGTGTCCCGAACCTTGCGCTGAAGCTTGATATGACTAAGGCGTATGATAGGGTTCACTGGCAGTTTTTACGTGAGGTCCTGGTGAGGATGGGTTTCCCGGCTAGATGGATGTTGTTCATCCGTCATTGCGTCGAGAGTTGCACGTTCTCCATTTTGGTGAACGGCAGTCCTGCCGGCTATTTTGCCTCTAGTCGGGGTTTGCGTCAGGGCGACCCTATCTCTCCGTCGCTCTTCGTGCTTGTCGCTGATTATTTATCGCGCTGCTTGGACCGATTCATTCGAGACCATCCTTTGATGAGGTATAGGACGACTGAACGACCTTTCCCCGTCTCGCACCTATCCTACGCCGATGACATCATTATATTCACACGGGCTGTGGATGATGGTCTCGTTGATCTTATGCGTCTCCTGGATCACTACTCTATGGCTTCGGGCCAAATGGTTAGTATCCAGAAAAGCTCTTTTATTCTTGCTCCTAAGCATGCGCCTCGTTGGCATCAGAGAGTTCACGATCTTACTAGTTTTCGACAGGGCGATCTCTCCATCACCTATCTTGGTGTGCCCCTTTACAAAGGCTTTATGAGACGAGAGCTCTTTGCTGGGGTGAAGCAACGGATGTTGGATAGGATCTCTGGTTGGTCCCATCGCCACCTTGCTTTTGGGGGACGCTTGGCTCTTATTAAGAGCACTCTCTGCACGATTCCTCTATTCCTGCTTCAGGTGTTGGACCCTCCACAGTACATTATCCAGGAGCTCGAGCAGATCATTGCAAGATACTTTTGGGGTGCTGTTGGTCCGAAGAGGAAGATGCACTGGGTCCGTTGGCAGCAGATTTGTCGTTCGGTCTCTGAGGGAGGCCTCGGGATTCGGAGCCTTTCGGATATGGCGAGAGCTTTTAGTTATAAGCTCTGGTGGCGTCTTCGTGCTGGCACGTCTCTGTGGGCGCAGTTTATGCTCCGCAGAAACTGATTTGCTGGCCTCTATACGCCTATGCGTACCGCTCTTAAAGCTCGTGCCAGCCACCCTTGGCGCCGTCTCCTCCGAGTGGGTATTGAGGCTCAGGAGTTCATCCGCTGGACTCTTGGTTGTGGCTGCGGGGAGGTCAGCTTTTGGGACGATACTTGGATTGGGGATAGGCCTATTTCTTCTTTTCATCAGATTACTGGTATACCCCATCTTAGGATTCATGAGTTATGGGTTGATGGGACATGGGACATGGGTAGATTGGAGTCTATTGTTGGAGAGGAGCTAGGATTTACCCCTCAGTTCATCCAGGAGATCTCCACGATTCCCATCGCCGAGAAGGATTCGGATAGTATGTGCTGGACACTTACCTCTTCGGGTGCGTTCTCTTTGTCGTCGGCTTAGTCTCACATCAGGGTGAGGGGTCAGGCTAAACTTGTTTACGGGGCCATCTGGACTGCCTTACTTACACCGACCACTTCGGTGTTTATTTGGCGACTTCTCATGCGACGGATACCGACTGATGACATTCTACAGAGGAGGGGCGTTTCACTGGCTTCTAGATATTTGTGTTGCTCGCATACCATTTCCCAGACCTACCATACTGAGACCATTGCCCACCTTTTCTTGGAGAGTGATGTGGCTCGTGACGTGTGGGAGTATTTTGGTGCTTAGACACACTTATCCCTACCCCATACTCAGAATATCTTTGAGCTCCTGAGTTTTTTCGCACACGGCACACACTTTAGGCACGCGACTTTCATTATTCCTTGTCTGATCCTTTGGTTCATCTGGACAGAAAGGAATAGTGCAAAGCATAGGGCGGTTACTTTTCTTTCGTCTCATGTTATTGTGCAGGTGGAGCGCCATGTTGCTTTATTGGCTTCTGCGGGGCTTATTTCATCTGAGTTCTGGGCGGGTTGCTCGCCGCCTAATCGTTTCCAGCGAGCTACATATTCCCCCGCTCAGACTCGTCGCCCCGTCCCGGTGGTTTGGCTTCGACCCGAGTCTCCTTGGATCAAGCTGAACACGGATGGTTCGTTCGATAGAGACACACAGATTGTGGGTGGGGGAGGCCTGATTAGAGATCACCTCGTAGAGCTCCTTCTTGCTTTCCATTCTTCTTTTCAGGCCTCTTCGAGTTTTGATGCTGAGGTCCAGGTATTGGCGATTGGATTGATTCTAGTTTCCCAGAGATCGAGACATGTTTGGATTGAGCTTGATGCTGCTGCTGTGGTGACCCTGCTATCATCTGTGTAACACCCCAACTAGGCGGGTATTACAGTGCCGTGGACCCCCGACTGGGACCCACCAGGCGAATGAACAAGGATGAATTACACAGGGTAAATGTAGTACCGAACCACATTACAACATCAATTACTCCGATTAGGAGTTTCATACAACACACCCAGGATAAAATAGAATACATGTGTATCTTATGTGACGATAAAATACACAACACTGAATGAAACGAGTATTCAAATGGAATGTCTGCAGCGGAATAAATAAAGGAAACATAAATGGCTGAATAAGTGATCGAATGCATCGGGGCCCTGCTAGTATCACTGGGACTCCTCGACGTCAGCGTGTTCTCCCCGTGCCTTTGCCTTGCCAAGACCTGAAAAACAAAATCCCCAAACGGGGTCAGTTACACAGAACAACAATCCTCAAGGGTTGAAAATACACAATCATGATATATCTGAAGTTATGAATTATCCTTAGTTATGAATTACGCTGAAGAGGGGTATCATAGTACGCCTGTAGTGTTCTGTGCAAGTGTACAAGACGAATGACCGGACACACCCGTCCTTGTACCTAATTAGTCTCACGGAGGTAATCTGTTACCGTGTGCACAGTCCAATGTATCACTCCCTATACATGGCCATAATGTGCCCGACTAAAAATTCCACACATCCGCACCCGGCCACGCAATATGAACCCAGAAGGTCATATGAACAAGAATGACCGTAATGAATATCAATGAATAAATAATAATCTGACAAAGTCAAGAATGACTCACCGAGATGAGAGTAATAATAAAGTGATTGATAGTTTCAATGGAATGATTGGAACCGCCGTTCCCGTTAATGAAGTGATTATTCAACAATTACAAGTCTCAATATGATTAATACAATGATGAATGAGTTATGATTATGAATGATCAACAACAAAAGGAATGAATATCCTTTTAACCGAGTAAGAATTAACTTACTCAACAACGATGAAGAATGTCCGTCCACGAACAACGTCCTAATTGAGATATTGGTCGCTCGAACAACCTTGAATAAATATAATTACCAACAATCCGTTCAATATACGAATCAAACACGAATATAACGAACTCAAAACGTCGATACGATTAAACTAAGTCCATAGAGGCATTAAATCAAACACGTTGCGTCCAAACTCCGATTGTTTACAATCAAACCTCAATATACCAATATCAAATCCCCCAAGAAGTGTTCAAACCAACAAAACATCTCCAATACGATCAATAATCTGTTATGAATATCTAAAAACGTGATTATAACAACAATTAGTCGAAAATCCCCAATTCTAACTCAATATTCAAGGTGTTCTTGAATAATCCCTCAATAATCCAATGAATCCTTATACAAACTCATAATCATATACATATCCCTTCATATAACATGATGATAACGTCCAAAACATCATATCTCAACACAAAATTGAAGTCCAAAGTGTTGAAGGAATTACCTCTTGAAGATCCAAGTACTTTAATCCGAAGAACACGCGTTAGATTGATTATCCGGGCTTCACGATCGAAAGGAGATGAAGAAAATCAAACACTCAAATGATTTGTGAATGAAAAACCCTCCCTCAAGCTCTCTCTCTCGGTTGAAGGTGAAGAAAAGGGAGAGAAATGGGCTGAAATGCTGAAAAAACAAATTTAAAGGGGTTGACTACCCTGCCGGACACGGCCCGTGCCGATCGGCACGGTCGTGTCGCACAGCTGGCCGACAGGGACTCGACCGTGTCCTGCTTGACACGGTCGCGGCGCGGAGGGCCTTCCGATAGTGACCCGTCCGACAGCGACTCGGCATGACTCGACCGTGTCCTGGAACACGGTCGGGCGTGTCGGCAGTCGGTTCTGGCTTATCCGGAAGAGTTCGACTCGGCCGTGCCAGACGACACGGTCGGGTCCTGAGACAGAAACTTCGGCATTTCCGGACGAGTACGGCACGGGCCGTGTCGGACGACACGGCCGAGTTCGGTCGGAAGTGATCGGCCAATAACTGAAAAATGAGCGGGTGAGCTAAAACGACCATAACTCTCTCGTCCGGACTCCGATTGACTCACCGTTTAAACCATTGGAAAGATAATTCGATGCTCTATAATATTGCAAAGATTTAGAATTTTTGGAGTTACCAAAAATTAATGGTGATCTAACAAAGTCGAACTCATATGAGGAAAGTTGAAACAATGAACAATAATGATACACAACTCGAAGTTTTTCCGAACGGTGAACACGGTGAATGAACATGATTGATGAATGATTATAATTGAGTGAAAAATACACTGAGTGACAATTACAGACTGATAATTACTGAATGAAAATGAATGAATTACAACCGGGTATTACATACTCCCCCCTTAAAAAGAGTTTCGTCCCCGAAACTAAGGGTCAAACAACTCGGGATAACTCTCCCGCATATTCTCCTCGGTTTCCCAAGTGGCCTCTTCGACTCCATGTCTGGACCACTGAATCTTGACCAAAGGAATCGACTTATTTCTCAACTGTTTGATTCGCCGCTCTAAGACTCGTATAGGACGCTCCTCATATGAATGGTCGTCGGCGATCTCGATTTCGTCGAACTGCAGTATGTGACTCGGGTCGGCAACATACTTTCGCAACTGAGAGACATGAAACACATTATGAATTCGGCTCAAAGCCGGAGGTAAAGCCAATCGATAAGCTAACTCGCCTACTCGATCCAAAATTTCAAACGGTCCAATGAATCTCGGACTCAACTTCCCCCGTTTTCCGAAACGGAAAATACCTCGACTCGGGGATACCTTGACCAAAACGTGGTCACCCGTCTCGAACTCTAGTGGTCGACGACGATTATCTGCATATGATTTCTGTCGACTCTGAGCTGTCAACATACGACTCTTGATCAAAGCTACCTTCTCCCGGGCGGCTATAAGCATATCGGGTTCGGTGCCGATTGATTCTGACAAGTCATCCCAACACAAGGGAGATCGACAACGACGACCGTACAAGGCCTCGTAAGGTGCCATCTTAATGGAAGCATGCCAACTATTATTATACGTGAACTCGATCAATGGTAGTTGGGCTTCCCAATCGTCCTTCCAATCGAGGACGCATGCCCTCAACATGTCCTCTAATGTCTCAGATAGTCCTCTCGATTGTCCGTGACCGAGGATGAAAGGCGATGCGAGATTGAGCCGAGTTCCCATAGCACGGTGAATCGATTTCCAAAATGAGATACAAATCGTCCGTCACGATCGGAAACGATACTCTTAGGAGTACCGCAGTGCGATCTTACTACCTCCTTGATGAATAAGCCGGCTTCTCTCGGGACCCCACGTATCCTTGATCTCAAGGAAATGACCTGATTTAGTTAAGCGGTCCACAATCACCCAGATCGTATTCATGCCACGACGACTCGTCGGCAAACTCGTGATGAAATCCATAGAAATGTCTTCCCACTTCCACTGAATAGGAGAGGTTTCAGCATACCCGCCGGTCGCTGATGTTCAATCTTGACTTGTTGGCAAGTTAAGCATCTCGAAACAAATTCCGCGACTTCTCGCTTCATATTACTCCACCAGTAATTTTGTTTCAAGTCCTTATACATCTTGCTAGACCCCGGATGAACAGAATAAGGGGTAGCATGAGCTTCTCTCAAAATCGAATTTTTCAACTCATCATTCGCCGGTACGCACAATCGGTTCTTAAACCTCAAAAGTCCATCCTCGTGGACCACGAATCCAGGGGCTTTCCCCTGAGCCACATCTTCACGGATGCGCAACAATGAAGGGTCCGAACTCTGATTCTCCCTGATTGCATCCTCAAGAGATGATGAAATCTCTAACATACAAAGCTGTCCCTGAACTCGCTGAAGCCAGACCTCGATCTCGAGTCTAAGGAATTCCTGTTGGAGTTCCTTCTGAATTGTTAAACGAGCAAGCATCTGCTCCTGAACGGACTTACGACTCAAGGCGTCGGCGACAACGTTCGCCTTCCCCGGGTGGTAAAGGATCTCGATATCATAATCTTTGATTAGTTCTAACCACCGCCTCTGTCGCATATTTAACTCCTTCTGAGTAAATATATACTTTAAACTCTTATGATCGGTGAATATCTGGCAGGTAACGCCATAAAGATAATGACGCCAAATTTTCAAAGCGAACACCACGGTTGCTAGCTCCAGATCGTGAGTCGGATAATTAACCTCGTAAGGTCCCAATTGCCGTGAAGCATAAGCAATAACCTTCCCATTCTGCATGAGTACACATCCGAGACCCTGTCCGGACGCATCACTATAAACCACAAATCCTTCCGTCCCCTGCGGCAAGGAAAGTACAGGTGCTGACATTAACCGGCTCTTGAGTTCCTCGAAACTCCGTTGACACGCGTCGGACCACGTGTATTTCTTATCCTTCCGCAAAAGGTTCGTCAATGGTTGAGCAATTCTGGAAAATCCTTCCACAAACCTCCGATAATAACCGGCTAATCCGAGAAAGCTTTGGATTTCCTTAACATTATTCGGAGGTAACCAATCCTGGATAGCCTCCGTATTCTGAGGATCAACACGCACTCCATCTGATGAAATTACATGTCCGAGAAACGTCACTTCGGACATCCAGAACTCACATTTAGAAAACTTTCCATACAGTTGCTCTCGTCTCAACACGTCGAGAACCTGATGAAGATGAACCTCGTGTTCCTCTCGGTTACGAGAATAAATAAAAATGTCATCGATGAAGACAACAACAAACCGATCCAAAAAGTCGATGAAGACCCGATTCATTAGCTCCATGAATACCGCAGGTGCATTAGTTAGCCCGAACAGCATAACTACGAACTCATAATGACCATAGCGTGTTCGAAACGCCGTCCTCGCGATATCCGACTCTCGAATCCGCAGCTGATGATATCCAGATCTTAAGTCGATCTTGGAAAATACTGAAGCTCCCTGAAGTTGATCCAAAAGGTCATCGATACGGGGTAAAGGATACTTATTCTTGATTGTCACCCTATTCAACTCCCGATAATCGATACACAAGCGAAAAGAACCATCCTTCTTTTTGACAAACAACACTGGTGCTCCCCACGGGGATGCACTCGGTCGGATATAACCTTTCTCGAACAATTCCTCAAGTTGATTCTTCAACTCTCGCATTTCGGTCGGGGCCATTCGGTACGGTGCCTTCGATATCGGGGACGTACCAGGCTCCAACTCAATCGTGAATTCCGCATCCCTCTGTGGAGGCAAACCAGGTAACTTGTCTGGAAATACATCGGCATATTCCCTTACTACCGGAATATCCGACAACATTACTGATGATTCCTCGGTTTTGGTCATATAGCACCAATAACCGACACATCCCTGACTGAGTAATCGCACTGCTTTCATCAAATTAATGACCTTACCAGAACAGCCGGGATTACCTCCCTGAAACACACATTCAACCCCATCGTCTGAAATGATAGTAATCATACGCTTACGGACACTAATGATGGCATCATGACGATCCATCCAATCAATACCCAAGATGACATCGTCTCTCGGCAAATCTACCACGATAAGGTCCGATGGCCATACACGACCATGAAATCAATCGATAACTCAATCTCACGACACGATGATTCGTCTACCATCAGGTAGACCAATGACATAAGGCTCACAACTAGTAGCACTACCCAGACGTAGTCTACTCAAACATGATTCGGAAATGAATGAATGCGATGCACCAGTATCAAAAAGGGTACACACAGGTTGAGATAGAATATCGAGTGTACCTGAGATCATTCGGGCCTCGGGATCATCGGTCTTCTTCATCTCATAAATCCGGGGTTTGCTAGTCCCGGCACCGGACGCTCCCGTCTGCTGACTATAGGCTCCACCTTTAGTCGCTCCTGTCGTTTCAAAGTTGAAACAATGAACAATAATGATACACAACTCGAAGTTTTTCCGAACGGTGAACACGGTGAATGAACATGATTGATGAATGATTATAATTGAGTGAAAAATACACTGAGTGACAATTACAGACTGATAATTACTGAATGAAAATGAATGAATTACAACCGGGTATTACAATCTGGCCATCGGGGCTCTTGGCAGGTTCATCACACTCTTATGCGTATCCGACACAATCTCAGAGATATTCAGTTCAGAGTCACTCACATTTTCCGGGAGGGCAACAGGCCGGCCGACTATCTTTCTGAGCTCGGCATGTCGTCCCTCGGCATTCAGACTTATACTTACGATACTGCTCCTCCGTTTCTTCTCTCCCTTATACGGATGGATCAGCTTGGTTATCCGTCTTTTAGATTTAGATAGGTTTTTATTTTATTGATTGCTTGCTTGCCTATTGGTCCGCACATTAGCCCACAGTTTTAGTGGTGTACCTTGTATTGATCTAGCGGGCCGTAGGCACTTTAGATTTTAGGTTCCGGATTATGGCCCATTTTTGGTCATAATTCGGAGTTGAGTTATTTTTCGTCTACGGCTCCGCACATTAGCCCACAGTTTGTGGTGCACTTTGTATTTCTTTAGCGGGCCGTAGATTTCTTCGATGTTTGGATCCGAATTATGGCCCATTTTTGGTCATAATTCGGGGCTGATACTTTGTATTTCTTGATTTCTTCTTATCTACAGGTTGGCGGGTCCTGCCTCAACCCCCCGTCCACAATGGACGCTTTTTCTTTTAAAAAAAAAAAAACATATTAAGATATTATATGAAACATTTAATCTATTCACTTTGAAATTAGACTACTATATGAAGTATATATTAATACATATTCATTTTTGTAATTTTGATGTCATAATTTAAAATAAATAATGAGAGTTAACTTATAAAAAAATATGATTCATGAAAAGGAAAAAAATTAGAGCATAAGCTTAATATGGACCAAATTTTACATAGGTATTGTAATGTTAATATTATTAAAATATAAGTAAATACATATTAATTCTATACAAAATTCTTAAAATGGTTAAAATAAAATATGTAGTGAGAAAATAAAAAAAATAAAAAAAATAGAAAAAGTTACCGGGTCGCCGGGTACCCGGTAATTTTATTTGGCCGGCTCATTACCCGGATCGGTAACTCACATAATTAGCGGGTCGGGTACCCGACCCGCTAAATCTGGATAATTAAAAAAAATATAAAAAGTTTCTAAATAATCGGGTAATTGAGCTGGGTCAACCGAGTCGGGTAGTTTTGAACACCCTAATCACAATAGAAAGATTTTGGGAACTCATATTATATGTAAGTATTCACACTTTTCTTTATGCAGCAGAGCCGACAACAAAATACATTGTAACCTTCAAAGTTCTTCTGCCGTACGTTGAAAATGTCTTCTTCGTTGTGTTTTCCAATAATGCTGATGTAGTAATACTTTACCCTTTATGTTGACGTCTGGTTTGGTCAACGTCACGTGTGCTGATTAAGGCGAATGAATCGAAGCCACGTAGAAAATAAAATAACAAAAAAGAAGGTGTTTGATCACTAAATTTTATTAATGACCTTTTTGATAGAGTAGAACCGAGCAGGATAATTTATGCCGGTCTATCTGGATGCTTGTTAATTACAAGTCTTATTTTCTTTTCTCTTTTCTTTCTTTTTTCTCTCTCTACTGTAAATCCTTGAAATCCAAAGATCTGCTTTCACTGTACATTTCTTCTATATATAGATAACATGGGCCAATGGAGAGGTGACAGCTGGCGAATGTCTGGGGAATATGCCCCAAAACACTTGTCAGTCTGCATTCACGCCCAGGACACGTGGCGGCTTCTAAGGAGCGCCTTGGGAAGGGGCGTGATCGCATGCTTTAATTGGCATGCGGGCCTGCCTTGCCGACTCTCGGGGGTGCTTATCCGATGGGGTCGGTCCTCGGGTCTCCCGCCGTTCAGGTCGGCCTTGTCGTAATCTTGAATCGGGACATTTTTGTCCTCTCTCTGCTCGGCCCGCCCGGGTCGGATACCGGGTCGGCCTTGGCGTCGTCGTCCGGTCCGGTTTTTTGTGAGCCCGGGAGGAGATCGGGTTTTTTACCCGGTCCGATTTCAGGTTCTGCTCGGTCGGTTTTGTTGTCTTGGTGTGCCCACGTGGATCCCAAGTTGGATGGGCTGCCTACAAGGGCCCCCGAGTCCAGGGCCGTGCCGAGTTGGTCGGGGCTGGAGTCGTTTCATGTTGAGACCGATCCGGCTTGTGGGAGGATAAGATCTTTCGAATAGACGCCTCTTCGAGAGTCGCGTCGAATCGATTCCTTGGTCTTTTAAGTGTCATTATGTGGGGGACGCGTGGCACAGGCAGATTGGACGGCGTGTTCACGCGCTCTCGAACTTTGCGACGGTTCAGTAGGAATTGTCGCTTCACGCGCCTGGCATTTAATGCCGTTATTCTTCTATAAATAGCGCCTATCTTCTTCTTCACTGTCCTCTTCGCCATTTTTACGTGTTGTTGCAGAGAGAGATCTTTTCCGGCGATTTTTCTTTTTCCGATTTCACATAGACTTTCCCGGTAAGCTTGCTTTTCCTCCTCTTTCTTCTTTTCTATTCAAGATGTCGGATATGAGGGGCGAGATAGAGGTCGGTTTGACCGTGTCGCCGGACCGCACGGGTGTGGCGGATCTATCGATAGGCGAAGCTCCCGTTGACTGGAGCGTCGAGGAGGAAGAAGGCGAAGATGCGAAGTCGCCGGGATCTAGGGAAGTGGAGATGGTGGCGCTGCTGACAGCCGTCGGGGAGACTTAGGCGGAGGAAAGAGTCGAGCCGGTGGTGGCTCGGACTCGCCCTCGTCCGTCCCCTTTCGTGGAGGCGGAGTGGGATTCGGCTTTGATTCCGAGTACCGTTACGGAGGAACAATTGGCGGCCTGGCGACTGCGATTCAAAATTCCGGCGAGGGTGCGGATGTTTGTTCCGAATCCCGAGGAGAGGCCCCACAGTCCACCCGTCGGTTGTACGGTGGTGTATTACCGCTCTCTACTGGTCGGGCTTCGGTTTCCGCTTCCGTTGACTTTTTCCCGGTGGCTTAGGCAGTGGGGCCTTCCTGTCCCCCAGATTCATCCGAATTCCTGGGCTCGGGTTGTGGGCCTTTTTATTCTTTTTAATCAGCATGGCTGGCCCGAGCCCAGCTTCGAGGAGTTCAACAGCCTCTATCTATAGAGGTCGGTTGGTAGATCCGGCTCGGGCTGGTTTTATCTGACGGCCCGGCATGCTATGCACAAGGAGTTAGTGGGGGTACCCGAGACCATCCACAGCTGGAAGGAACAGTGGTTCTTTATTAGGGGGCCGTGGAGGAGCTCTTTGGATGAGTGGGAGCCGGGGGTGATAGATGCCGAGCTGCGGGTCCCTGAGCATTTTACGGCCAAAATGAGTGAGTGTCGGATTTTTTACTCTTGTTCCTTTTTTTATCTAACGCTCATCATTTGTTGCATGTGCAGAACGCATCCCGGCGCCCGAGACCTCTCCCGACTTCGACGACCGGGTTGAGCAGCTTTTGGATCTTCCCCCTGAACAAAGGAAGTCTCATCTTTTAGTGACCGAGGAAAACCTTTGGGCGGCCGGACTTAGATCGACCGATCCGAGTACAATGTCTTCTTCAGGTAGCCCTCTTTTCCAAATTTTTTTTTTTGACATGTCTTCCTTTCTCAGCTCCTAAGGCCAAAACTTCGTCCGGGCGGAAAGAGACGCCCGCGCAGCGTGTGGCGAGGCTGGCAGCTGAGGCCGCCGAGCGGAGGGAGCGGGCCGGTAAGCGCAAGAGGGTGGAGACCGGGCCTGAGGACAGTGCGAACAATGCTGAGGGTTCGTCTGCTCCTAAAGTCTTCGTGTCCGTTCCGACTTCTGTCCGGGCGGATCGGGAGGAGCCCGTCATTGACCTAGAGGGCCATTATCTCCCGGTAAACCAGGAGCGGGTGGAGCCGTGTGACCAGATGAAGGGGCGACATCCGCGCTGGTTCCTTGACTATGTCCGGGCCGCTACCCCGACTCCTGAGATGCTCAATCGGGTCCCTCCTGTGGTGGCCGTCTCTAGTCATATTCCGATCAGGGGTTGGACGCCCAAGCTGGAAATGATGACTAATGATATGGATCCGGTTGAGCAGATCCAGTTTGGAAATGCCCTGGTCGGCCGGGCCATGTGCACCTATGTGAAGGCCTCCAATGAGTTTTCGGCCTTGTCTGAGAAGCACAAGAAGGCGGAGGCCGACCTCAAGGCTTTGCAGGAGGAGCATCACCTATGTCCTTCCTTGATCAAGTCTCTGGAGGGGGAGATAACCTCCATGAGAGGCGAGATGGAGCTCCTGGACAATCGGGCCCTCCAGGCCGACATATGGAAGCTGAAGGCCGAAGAGATGAAAGATGCGGCCGAGCAGTTGCAGAAACAGTGCCTGGATATCCGGGCCGAGCACGAGGCTTATCTGAAGGAGACCAAGGCCCAGGTGGAAAGCCTGACCGAGCGTATGAACACTTGCGAGGTCTCGAGCTACGCCCGGGGTCTTTCCGCTGGGGCGGAGGCTTTTAAGGAGTCGCCTGCGTTTGAGGAGCTGATCAACTTGAATTATGTCTCCACCTGTTACGAGATATTAGATCTCATGAAGGGTGGCAATACCATTCAGGAGATCGAGGCATACATTGCATCTCAGGCGACCGATCTGCATGTTGATATTGCTGGAGCCGATGAGCCAAAGGTTGCTGAGGGTGAGGACGCCGGTCAGGCTCCGCATGGCGAAGGTGAGGGGCAATCCTTTCAGATGGTCGGCCAGGAGGGTGGGGCCGAGTAGTTTCCTGGATTTTTGCTTCTTTCTTGGCCTGCGTGCCGGTCTTTGTCTTTCTTTTGCTTTGTTTCATGTTCGGCCTGCGTGCCCATCCGCCTTGGTTTGTTGTCATTGTTGGTAATTTGTAATAACGACTGGGTAAAATAAAATCCTTCTTGCTGTATGTGGTTGCTCTTTTTTTTTGTTCCTGGTTGATTGTGCCGAGACGAGCTCGGTCTTATAGTGCCGGAGGAGCCGGTCTTATGAGGTGCCGAGACGAGCTCGGTCTTATAGTGCCGGAGGGGCCGGTCTTATGAGGTTCCGAGACGAGCTCGGTCTTATAGTGCCGGAGGAGCCGGTCTTATGAGGTGCCGAGACGAGATCGGTCTTATAGTGCTGGAGGAGCCGGTCATTCGAGGTGCCGAGACGAGCTCGGTCTTATAGTGCCGGAGGAGCCGGTCATTCGAGGTGCCGAGACGAGCTCGGTCTTATAGTGCCGGAGGAGCCGGTCTTATGAGGCGCCGAGACGAGCTCGGTCTTATAGTGCCGGAGGAGCTGGTCTTATGAGGTGCCGAGACGAGCTCGGTCTTATAGTGCTGGAGGAGCCGGTCTTATGAGGTGCCGAGACGAGCTCGGTCTTATAGTGCCGGAGGAGCCGGTCTTATGAGGTGCCGAGACGAGCTCGGTCTTATAGTGCCGGAGGAGCCGGTCTTATGAGGTGCCGAGACGAGCTCGGTCTTATAGTGCCGGAGGAGCCGGTCTTATGAGGTGCCGAGACGAGCTCGGTCTTATAGTGCCGGAGGAGCCGGTCATTCGAGGTGCCGAGACGAGCTCGGTCTTATAGTGCCGGAGGAGCCGGTCTTATGAGGTGCCGAGACGAGCTCGGTCTTATAGTGCCGGAGGAGCCGGTCTTATGAGGTGCCGAGACGAGCTCGGTCTTATAGTGCCGGAGGAGCCGGTCTTATGAGGCGCATCAATATTGAAAAATGGAATGACGTCAGTTTTTATTGATAATACCTCTTTAGATACATAGCATTCCATGGGTAAGTTAATCTTTGGCCGTTCAAATATTCCAGCCGGTAGGCTCCATTCTGAAGGACCTCGCTAACTTTATACGGTCCTTCCCATTTGGGCTTGAGTGGTCCGGGATCCGGACCCAACACCTTTTTAAGGACTAGGTCGCCGACCTGGAAGCTTCTCGGGTGAACCTTGGAGTTGTAATATTTTTCACTCCTCCTTTTGTAAACGGCATTTCGCATTTTTGCCTGAGCTCATTTTTTGGCAAGGAGGTCCAAATTCACTTCGAGGGCTAAGTCGTTACCCTGCTCTTCAAAGCGGGCTACTCGGTAGGTAGGTGCCCCGATTTCAACCGGGATAACGGCTTCAGAGCCGAAAGCCAGTGAGAAAGGCGTTTCGCCGGTGGCGGATCTATGCGTTGTTCGATAGGCCCATAAGGTCCCGGGGAGCTCCTCGGGCCAAGAACCCTTCAGTTCTTCGAGGCATGTCTTGAGGTGTTGTTTCAGGATTTTGTTGACCGCCTCGACTTGCCCATTGGATTGTGGATAGTAGGGTGTGGAAAAGTTATTTCGTATTTGGAGGCCGTCGCAGAAAGCTCGAAATTTCTTATTATCAAATTGTTTGGCATTATCAGAGACAATAGATTGTGGGATCCCGAACCGACATACGATTGACTTCCATATGAAGTCGACTATCTTCTGTTCCGTTGTTCGTGCCATAGGCTCGGCCTCTGCCCATTTTGTAAAATAATCGACCGCGACAATGGCGTATTGCACTCCTCCTCGTCCCTTAGGTAGAGGGCCGATCAAGTAGATCCCCCACTTGGCGAACGGCCAGGGGCAATACACGGAAGTGAGGGTTTCCGGCGGGGATCGGATCTGCGGAGCGAAGATTTGACACCGGCCGCACTTCCGCACGAGCATAATGGCATCTTTTTTGAGGTTGGGCCAATAATAGCCTTGTCGAATCAATTTATAGGCCAATGCCTGGCCGCCAGAATGATTACCGCATATACCCTCGTGTACTTCTCTGAGGGCGTATTCTGCTTCTGACTCGGACAGGCATTTCAGCAGCGGAACCGAGTATCCTCTTTTATATAAGGTTCCGTCCACGATGGTGAACCGGGCCGCCTGGGTTCGTAAGGATCTCGCTTGGGCTCGGTCCTCGGGTAAAATGCCGCTTTGAAGGTATTGCATTATAGGCTGCATCCACCCTTGCGGTTCTAACTGTTCGGCCGCCCGGATTTCGGCCATTTCCAGGGCTGATGAGGAGTGATACCCTATGCTGACCTCATCCATGTGTTCGGCTCCGGAGCTAGATGCGAGTTTGGCCAAAGAGTCGGCTTGGATGTTTTCAGTTCTGGGAATATGTTGTATTGTTCCCCAAAAATTTTGTAGCCGATTCCGTGTCAGGTTTAGGTACTTAACCAGTTTGGGTTCTTTGGCTTCGTATTCGTCGTTGATCTGATTGACCACTAATTGAGAATCACTTAGGATAGTGAGGCGGGCAAGGCCGAGGGAGGTTGCCATTTCTAGACCGGCCAAGAGAGCTTCATATTCTGCCTCATTATTGGTGGTCGGGAAATTCAGGCGAATAGCCGAGCAGAACAGGCGCTGGTCGGGACTAACGAGGACTATTCCTGCACCCGATCGGTCAGCGGTAGAGGACCCATCCACATAGAGTGACCATTCTTCTGATCGGTCGTCCCCCTGAGCGATCGCGGGCGTGAATTCTGCAATGAAGTCCGCAAGGGCTTGTCCCTTTATAGCAGTGCGCGATTCGTAAGCTATGTCAAACTGTCCGAGCTCGACGGCCCATTTTACCATTCGGCCGGAAACATCAGGTCGGTGCATAACCTGTTTTAATGGATAGTTGGTTAAGACGACTACTTGATGTTCCATAAAGTAGGGTCTCAACTTCCGGGATGCCATTATGAGCGCATAGGCAAATTTTTCCATTGGGGCATATCTGAGCTCGGCATCATGAAGGGCCTGACTCACATAATAAATCGGATGTTGCACCGCATTCTCCGTTCGAATCAGAGCGGCGCTGATCGCGGAGTCAGAGACCGCGAGATATAAGCTAAGGAGTTCCCCTCGGGTCGGTCTCTGCAAGGTCGGGGCTTCTGCTAGGACTTTCTTGATAGCTTCGAAGGCTTTTTGGCAAGGTTCTGTCCATTGAAAATCCTTGTTCTTTTTTATTGCCTCAAAGAAAGTTTTGCATTTATCCGTTAAGCGAGAGATAAAACGGCTCAGTGCGGCTAGGCGGCCAGTTAGGCTTTGCACCTTTTTGACCGAGTTTGGAGGAACAAGCTCGGCTACTGCCTTAATTTTATCGGGGTTGGCTTCAATTCCTCCTTGGCTTACCATGTAGCCGAGGAATTTTGCAGAACCTACCCCGAATGAACATTTCTTCGGATTTAACTTCATCTTATACTCCCGCAAAATAGCAAACATTTTATTGAGGTCGTGTACATGGTCGGCCGAGCGCAGAGATTTAACTAACATGTCGTCTACATATACTTCCATAGTATGACCTATCAAGCTATTGAACATTTTATTTACCAGGCGTTGATATGTCGCGCCGGCATTCTTGAGCCCGAAGGGCATCATCCGGTAGCAGTATAAGCCGTGGGCCGAGTAGAAGGAGGTGTTTTCCTCATCGGGAGGATGCATTGGGATCTGGTTGTATCCCGAATATGCATCCATAAAGCTCATTAGCTCGTGCCCGGCCGTTGTATCCACCATGTAGTCGATATGGGGGAGGGGGTAGCTATCTTTCGGGCAGGCTTTGTTCAGGTTGGAGAAGTCAATACAGAGCCTCCATAGCCCGGTCGGCTTTTTTACCAATACCGGGTTAGCTACCCAAGTCGGCTATTGGGCTTCTCGAATAAACCCGTTATCGATTAGCTTTTCTACCTCCTCTTCCAGCCCCTTCTGCGGCTCCGGCCCCATTTTCCTTCTTTTCTGAATAACCGGCTTGGAGCTGGGGTCGATATTCAGCCGGTGGCATGCAAGTTCCGGGTCAATCCCCGACATATCTGAATGGGTCCAAGCGAAGACATCCAGGTTTTGGCTAAGATGGGAGATTAGCTCGGAGCGGATCGGCTCTTGGAGGTTGTGGCCGATTCTTAGCCGTCGGGTTGGATTAGAAGAGTCCACGTCGACCAGGTCCAATTCTTCTGTTGGCTCAGCGTGGCGAATTTTTCCTTTCGGATTTTGATACCGTGGGTCGACGAGATCTTCTTCTAGGATCGGCTCTTTCCCGGGCCTGCGGCCCCGGTCCGTTTTCTGTACGGTTCCCCCTTCGGGGGTTTGCGCGGCCCCGGGACCGTCGGCCCCCTGTTCAAGCAGGGTGGTTTCCTCCGGCCGTTCGGAACTGATAGTCCCCATTTCTTCTGGCAAGTTTTCCGGGATGCCTTCTGCGGTGTTGATTTCGCGAGCCCGGATGCTGAGGTTGCATTCCCAGGCGGCCCTTTGGTCCCCTTTATGTACCCCGACGCTGTCCGGGGTGGGAAATTTCATGCACAGGTGATATGTAGACTGAGTGGCTCTCAGCCTCGACATCACTGGTCGGCCTATGATGGCATTATAATCACTGTGCACATCGATGATCTTGAAGGTTGTGATCATCGTCCTTCTGATCGGCCCCTGACCAAATTCCAAGGCGAGGTCGATTTCCCCCAGTGGGGAGGTGCGGCAGTTGGAAAATCCCCGAATATCTTCATTGCAAGGCCGGACATAAGATTGGTCTACCTTCATCCTACGAAGGGTATGAAGGTAGATGATGCTGGCATAGGCCCCGGAGTCCACCAATATCCTATGAACCGGGATCCCCATTACAGGCAGGGTGATGACAAGGGCGTCTGAATGGGGATGGTCCAAGCCGTCGGCATCGGACTCCTCAAAAGTAACTGCCAGCCGGGGGTTCTTGGGGGCTTCTTCGGCCACTGATAGGAACCCATCTGCTCGGCGTTCGGTCCGCTGGTAGGAGGTGGTGGCTTCTCGAATGGAGGTCTTTTTCCGGCGCTTTGATCGATGGTCATCGACCTCAGCGGTCCCCATAATGGTTAAAATTTCCCGGGGGGATTTGGGGGCTGGAGGTACCCGATCATTCTTAGCTCTCGTCGGGTCGGCCCTATCCTGGCGATCCCGGGGCGGATTCCGGGTAAATCGCCTCAAGCCTATCTCGTCGCATACCGCGATCAAAGCGGCGACGAGGTCTCGGCTTGATCGGTGTTGTGACCACGACTCATGGTATTTGCAAAAGCGGGTCTGGTCCATGTCCTTTTGATCTTTGTAGATCGGCCGAGGGACCGGGAGCAGATTTTTGTCCTTTATCTGATCGAATATCGCCGCGGCTCCGATGGAATATATTTCAGTGAAATTGGCCATGAGCTCGGGCCGGCGATAGCTTTGAGTGGCCGGGACTGTCGAGGAAGAGGGAGGGGTTTTATTTTCCCGTCGGGGTTCTTGACGGGCCTCTTTGTAGTCACGCCTTTCTTCTTTCTTTTTATACGATCCTTTCTGATCGGAGGGCATGACTAGCATTGGTGCCGGCATGGCTTCCTCAGCAGCTATGTGGGAGCTAGCGCGCTCCAAAAATTCCTGGTAGGTGTGTGGGACATTCTGGCACACCGTCCAGCGAAAGAAAGAATTTTTGAGAAGGCCGGCCTGGGCAATAATGGCCAGCGCATCGTCGGACATAGGTTTCGTCTCTAATATCCGTTTATTGAAACGGGATATATAATCTTTAAGGGACTCGTTCGGCCCCTAGACCACGGAAGCAATAGATGAGCGTGGGGCGACCCGCACAAGGGACCCCATGAAGTGGGATCGGAACGTCGCCGAAAGCTGAGCCCACGTTTGAACCGAATGATGGGGAAGCGTCCGATACCACCTCTGGGTCCTCTCTCCTAGAGTTAGGGAAAACATTCGGCATCGGAACGCGTCCTGAGACCCGTGCAGATCCATCCAGGAAGTATAATGCCCAAGATGGGCGTTGGGGTCTGTTTCTCCGTTGTATGGCGGAATTTGAGGAATTTTGAACTTCTCCGGGAGGGGTTCCGCCAGAACGCTAGGGGCCAGGGGACTCTCCTCGCTGTTGAGCCACTCCGAACTTTGGGATGGCTGGAGTTGTTTATTTTCGAGCTCCGTAAGGCGCTTTTTTAGAAACTCGATTTCGCTCGAATTATAGCCCGGAGTTGGAGGTAATACTTGCGTTGGATTTAGAGACGGGTGGGGAGCCTTCTCTTCCTTACGGCTCTGACTCTGGACAGTAGGAGCCGGCGCTGCCTTCTCGATTTTCCTTCCCGCCCCAAGGCGATCAAAAACGGATGGGGGGCGCGAAAGCTTACTTTTCCGTGAGGGATGTGAGCTTTCGCCGTGGCTCTCTGCCCTTTCTCCGGCGGTCCCAGAGGCCGCCCTTTTTCTGTTTCGTCCCGAGGCAGCGGGGCGGGTCGTCTGAGATTCTGCCTCGAGCTGATCTTCGGGTTTTTGAAGGGTCCCGCCCCCTGTAACTCTTGCCATAAGGGCCGCCATGCCCTGGATGAAGGCAGGGTGTTTAAAGCACTCAACCACTTTAAGGAGGTTTTCTTCCTCCGTCGCGGGCTGAGGGTTTTTCGAACTGTCGTGAGACATCTCCGGTGAATGGTATATATCTATCTTTTTTATCGGAGGTGCCCTCCTTCTAGCGCCAATCTGTTGACGTCTGGTTTGGTCAACGTCACGTGTGCTGATTAAGGCGAATGAATCGAAGCCACGTAGAAAATAAAATAACAAAAAGGAAGGTGTTTGATCACTAAATTTTATTAATGACCTTTTTGATAGAGTAGAACCGAGCAGGATAATTTATGCCGGTCTATCTGGATGCTTGTTAATTACAAGTCTTATTTTCTTTTCTCATTTCTTTCTTTTTTCTCTCTCTACTGTAAATGCTTGAAATCTAAAGATCTGCTTTCACTGTACATTTCTTCTATATATAGATAACCTGGGCCAATGGAGAGGTGACAGCTGGCGAATGTCTGGGGAATATGCCCCAAAACACTTGTCAGTCTGCATTCACGCCCAGGACACGTGGCGGCTTCTAAGGAGCGCCTTGGGAAGGGGCGTGATCGCATGCTTTAATTGGCATGCGGGCCTGCCTTGCCGACTCTCGGGGGTGCTTATCCGATGGGGTCGGTCCTCGGGTCTCCCGCCGTTCAGGTCGGCCTTGTCGTAATCTTGAATCGGGACATTTTTGTCCTCTCTCTGCTCGGCCCTCCCGGGTCGGATACCGGGTCGGCCTTGGCGTCGTCGTCCGGTCCGGTTTTTTGTGAGCCCGGGAGGAGATCGGGTTTTTTACCCGGTCCGACTTCAGGTTCTGCTCGGTCGGTTTTGTTGTCTTGATGTGCCCACGTGAATCCCAAGTTGGATAGGCTGCCTACACTTTACCCTTCATCCGCATTATGAGAGTGACGAGTGTCCATAGCAATAATCATTGAGGAGCTGTCTACATGTTTTTTTTTTTGCACACGAGCAATGCTACATATACACACATTCATACACATATTCATACACACTTAACATCTCATCCATTCATTTAATGTGGTCCCACAATAAACAAATAGGTCCCACATTAAACAAATGGATGAGATGTTAGTGTGTAGGAAAGTGTGTATAAATATGTGTATGTGTAGCATTTCTCTTTGCACACATACAATATTCGTGGCAGCTCAATTGTTTAATTTTTTTTTTTTGTTTGTTGGAATGCATGGATGATCGTAAATGTGAAGCATGATATAGGGCTGTTCTCGGTCCGTTCAGTTCGGGTATTATCTTCCGGGACTGGACCGTTAAGATATCGAGCATTACCAGTTTTTGTTCTTACCGGTTCGAGTTCCAACTTCAATAATTGTATCCGGACCGCTAACGTTCCGAGTGAATATCGATTCCGTGTATTTCGTGCGGGTTCTCGGATATCTTGAATCGTTAAAAGCCCTAATCAGCAAAACCTCATAATCGAAACAAGAATGGAGGTTTTTTTTTTCAAATGTATGCTAAGGAAATTAAGAGATAAGGTCTTTTAAACTTTCTTTTTCTATATGTACTAATATCTTATACAATATTTTGTACGTTGTATGTTTACGAAAAATAACCAGTTTTTTTATCGGATTAACGGTTTCGATCCATATCGATTTCGATTCTAACTTCGATAACAGTATCCGGACCGCTAACGTTTTGAATTAGTATTAATTCAAATATTATCGGATGGTTCTCAAGCGATTCTCATATCTACTTGGATCGTTAAGAACCCTAACCATGATTATGCCTTATTTGACAACAAGAAACGATATGCTCATTATTTTACTTTATTGTGTTTCGATCATGGTCATGGACGCCTTGAGCTGTACAATCGTTTACCGCCCCACCCCACTCACAAGAAACTATGTTAATCTTAATTTGTAGAAATAATATTTAAAATAAAATGATCTAGAAAACATCTACAAAAATTTGTAATTTTCATAAAGTGAATAAGTTAATACATTAATTTATTTATACAAGTATTATTTGGAGAAATAGTATTCCGCACACTTTCTTACTAATAAATTAGTAAATAAAAGGTTCAGTTTTCAATGTGAGGGATAATTTGTCGTATCTTCCTTTAACTCTTCATTGAGTTCAATTAAATGAGCAATTTTAATTATTTATTTCCCTTTCACCGAAAATTAATTTTAAGAAAAATAAAATTTTGCGTTTATCTTCTCGAAATATAAATTCTCAATTTATAATTTGCTTCTCAAGAATTAAATATTTTTACTATTATTTTTCTTAAACTAATTTCCAATATATATATAATTTTAGCAAATTACATTCTCGAGACAAGTAAATATTTTTACCATTATTTTTCCTAAACTAATTTCCAATATATATATATATAATTTCAGCAAATTACATTCTCGAGGCATGATCATGCATATACGATCCGACATGGCCTTTTCGTCATAACTTGAGAAATTTACTGTATGTTTTTCATGTTTGAATAAATGAGTCTAAAATAGACAAATGCGCAGTCTGGTCTCTAATAAAAGACAAGTCCATCTTCCTAAAAATAATAAAATTAGATTCAGTATAAAAAAAAGAGGAGAATGATCGGTAACTGCAATATATAATGAAAAATAATAATTAATTTGATAACTATCTCATATTTTCTATATTAAGGTGAAAATACTCTTTAACTATATCTTCCTCTTTTATTACATAAATCTTTTTTGTAATTAAGGCAGATTTTCTTATTGGGCATGTAGTCGAGACGAAATTGACTGGCTTTGAGTAAACTTGTTTCGGGTAGAAAGTAGGGGTGTTCAAAAATATCCGGTATCCGATTCGAAAATCCAAAATTTCGTTTCGAAATTATCCGAATTTTTGGATATCCGAAATTCAGATATCCGATTTTTCGGATTTGGATTCGGATAGTGATTTTAAAAAAATTCGGATATTTCGGATATCCGATATCCGAAATATATAAATTTTATTTTATTTTTATTATTATTTCAAATTAGTTCCATAAGTTTAAGTTTAGTTCCATAAAAAAATCTTAATATGTTTTATAATGTTGTTTTCTAATCTCGAATAATATTTTTCAAATTATTAACAACCTGACATTTTTGAAGAAATTTTTTGAATTTTTTGAAATAACAACATTTCGAATATCCAAATTGGTATCTGAATTCGTATCCGAAATTTCGAATAGTTCAAATACCAATATTCACTATCCGAAATTCGGATATTCAGAATTTCGAATATCCGATTTTGAACGCCATTAGTAGAAAGTTTACAAAGTTATGAAATGATGTTGACCAATTTGAACCTTAATTTATAATTTGAATTACACGAAACAGTCTCCTATACCCACTCTCTCAAATGTTACTATTAATTACGCGAAACGGTCTTATACTCACAATTTAGCATAGACGTGACAAAGTGGGTATTTTGAAGTTGAAAGTACCAGATTTATTGAGTCTACGGTATAAATTACCACTCAATTAATTAATTTATACCATAACTCCATAATATTATTTAAGAAAATAATTATTCGTATCTTAATTTTTTTTTTTTGAAGGTTAACTTTCATTAAAACACCAAGGATGACTATCTCCAAGACGGAGAAAGCGACCCAAAATTATTCGTATCCTAATAATCATAGTAAAATATACAAAGAAAATGATACATCCATCCAATTAAATTTGCTAAGCTCAAACCCTTAGTTCAAACAGAAACCTAAAAAATGCCCGGCCAAATTATAAGCACCACGACACATTCTCAAACTAAAAAATCGTAACAATCAAATTAAAAATACAACCATCAAAATTGGATACTATTACTTTATCCAATAATAACATTACCTACCTAGATAATACTATTATCCATTCCGATTAGAAAATCTCATAAATCGAAAAAGAAGAAACGCAAATTAATTTACTAAACTCTACCAAAGAGAACCAAAAACAAAAAAGAAAAGCTTTATGCTTAATAAGCCGAACAAGTTTTGCCCATATATGTTCTTTCCCTAAATTGATTTACGAACCACTTTCTTTACGAAATTTTGTTAAACGGCATTCGTCTTTCTCACTTTGCCCGTCACACACTCTCACCCACTCACACATTCAAAAACGCCGCATAGTGGTGGATGTGAGCAGCACAATGAAGCAGATGACCGCAACTGAATTGACCATTGCTGGTTCCCTCCCTTATGCATAAGAAAATCAAGAAGAAATCAGCGGTTGTTCAGATAATTGAATGGAATCAGCCAATAGATACCCACATGATTGGAATTGTTTAACACAAGAGTACAAAATATATAATCATAAAAAAGAGGAAATTGATTTTGTAGTAAATCAATTAAAAATATGTAGTTAATTATCAAAAATAAAATATGTTTATTTTAATTGACAAAGACGGTGTTTGAGCCGTAGTTATTAATCATTTTCCCTCGAAAAAATCATATTGAACTATCCGTGGGTCATGCTGTCTCCAATATTTGAACTGAGTGCCCAGAAACTAAATTACTATACGTTCAAATTGTGTGCCGCTGTGCGTGTATAATAAAAGAAGAGGTTGGGGGGCCAGGGCCCCTGACCATCAAACGTGGCTCCGCGCGAGCCCACTGATTATTGGCAATGGAACTTCGTTCGTGGTTCTCTTCTCGGTCTTTCCTCTCAGTTGACATTTGCATGTAAACTAGACGCTGTGATGGTTTGATCGACGGGCATGACAAGCCCTTTCGTCCAGCGGATTTGTTATATTCCTGGGACGCGAGTCGGGATGTGTGTGTGGATTTGACTGGTTTCTCCCCCTTAACCCAGTCTGCTATAGCTGACTATGCGCCTGGACGAGTTGTGATTGATGCTGCTCGGCGTAAATGTGCCATGTACCAAGACTTGTGTGAGGCGGGTGGATATGGTTTCTTACCCTTCTCGTTCTCTTCACTGGGGGAGTTGGAGACGGGTGCTATTACATTTCTAAAACGTGTTCAGAAGATTTCGGTGTCTCAGGATGTTGGGAGTAGGGGTGAGCTCGGTTAGGTTTGGTACGATTTCTAGCTAAAACCGATACCGAACCGCATCTTATCGACATCTAGCATTTGAGTACCGAAATGATTCGGTTTTAAATCGGCTCGGTGTGATCGGTTTCGGCGTCGGTTCGGTAGCGGTTCGGTGTCAATGGGCTTATTAAATGGGTCACTTAAGTTGGGCTTGCGCCAGACCCAAATTGAACTACTTGGGCTAAATCAGACAATTGTAAATTCAAATAGAAGGATTTAGACATAATTAATCCACTTTAAAGCTTGAATAAAAATAAAATCTACTTCAATAACATGATAATAACTAAGGATTCAAAAAGTCCAATATCAGATTAAACAAAAGTCTTGAATTTCCTCCTCAGCACAAGTCCATCAATTCATAACAACCTCGCATGAAAAACAAAGTCTGCAGAATAGTGTTTTATCGGTTCGGTTCAGTTTTTAAAGTCGGGATCCATATCTGAAACCGAAACCGAGCCGCATAATTCGGTTTTCAAAATTTTAAGAACCGTACCATACCAATATCTTATTGGTTCGGTTTTTCGGTTTCGGTATTTTCGGTATTATCGGTTTTTGTCGGTTTTTCTGCTCACCCCTAGTTGGGAGGCGTGCTGCTGCTCATATTTTTACTCGGGTTGGTTTTGTTATTGCAAAAGGAGTGAGGACACAGATAGTATCTCGATTTCCCACTAATTCTCGTAAAATGTTATTCATCTAATAAATTTGTTTTTTTAAAAAAAATAAAAATAATAATAATATCTGTGTAAGAAAGAAAATAGCCCACGTTGGCCATCAAGACTTGCTACTTGCTCCAATTATAAAGAATATGTTTTGTCGTTGTTTCAATCATTCAGCAGATTCATCAATGACAATCGATAGAGGTTGGTCAGCTATTAATTCGTTCGCTGTTCAACTTTTTTATGTTTGGTCGCTGCACGGCCGGTCCGCGGAATTTGGAGATCAAAATCAACTTTTTAATTGAGATTTTGGTTTTAAAAATTTGTACTATAAAAATGAAAATTAGTTTAATAATCAATACAAAATTAGTGAATATAATATTTCATTCCAATTTAAAACGATATATTTTTACAATATACTATTTAAGTATGTTTCTTTTACCATATTCCGAAGCAAAATTATGAATCTATAATATATAAAGATTCAGTCCCTTTAATTAATGGTGAGTTTTAATGATTTTGAGGATTAATATCATTAGCCTCTTTGATATCATACCTAAAAAACGTTTTTGCCTCTCTTCATTAATGAAGGCCTTTCAAATGCTATGATTGCTGAGTCTTAAACGTGTGAATATAAGAAAAGCGAAAGTAGTTCTTTACAAGATCAAAGAGTCAAACAATAGATGCATTAATAAAAGAAAACCAACAAGCTCTATAAATACCATAAAACACAAAATACCAAACGCTTGGATGGTAGATTAACAGTTTAACAGTTACATTTGCTTATTAATTGACAAGAATACTTTTATATATATATAATAGTGCCCGCAACTGTAAAGCAATTTTGTATGGGGAAAACGAGGTTAGTGTGTGCTTTTTCCTACATTGTTTATATAAAGATTCAGTCCCTTTAATTAAATGGTGAGTTTTAATTGTACCAAAAGGCGAAATCCCTCGCCCCCAGGGCCCCCGCCCCCGGCCCGACAGGGATTGGTGGAGGAATTAAATCATGGTGACTCAACGGCCCACTAGGTGGGAGGAATAGTGCCTGGTGCCCACAAGGAGCTATCCCCCACATTGGAGGGATAAAACTCCCACACTGCACGAGGCTGACTAACGTCCTTGCGTAGCAACTGCCACCCAAGAAGTTGAATGCCCATGCGGACATTGGTGAGTTTTAATGATTTTAAGGATTAATGTCATTACCCTCTTTGATATCATGCCTAAAAAAATATTTTTGACTCCGTTCATTAGTGAAGGCCTTTCAAATGCTATGATTGCTGAGTCTTAAACGTGTGAATATAAGAAAAGCAATAAAGTAAGCCCCTTCCAGCAGTCCAGTAGTCAAACAATAGATGCATTAATAAAAGAAAACCAACAAGCTCTATAAATACCATAAAACACAAAATACCAGACACTTGGATGGTAGGTTAACAGTTTAATAGTTACATTTGCTTCTTAATTGACAAGAATACTTATCTATTATACTAAAAGATTGAGTTCCCTTATTAATGTGGAGGCTTCAAGAATATTATTAATGTAGAGTCTTAATGAATTCAATTTTTATCTAAGTAATTTGAAAAGTCTCTTCTTAATCATTTGAAAAGTCTCTTAATAATTTGAAAAGTATCTTCATATGAATAGTCCTTTCATATCCACAAGTTACACAAATAATTTAACTATAAATAACACATTTCCTGGAGATCAACATCCATATTGTGGTGTTCTCGGTATGCTTGTATTTCGACTCATAGTTGATCAATTTTCGTAGTATGTTTTTTTACCGACTACAACAAAATCCCATCCACTATCATATCCCACTTCACGGTTACCAACAGTCACCAACAACACCCTCTTTGCCGCCCAGACGTAACCGATTATGTAACGAAATAGAAAAAGGGGGCCGTGATTTATACTAAATATTAAGCAACAGAAAGTGAGAGAGAGAAGAAAGTTACTAAAAGTGGGAAAGTTTTAACAGAGTCGAAGCAAATTAGGTAATGTGTTTCGGCTATTTTTGTTTCCGGAAGAAGGAAAGGCACAACCACGAGGGTGGTGGTGGTGGTGTGTTGGGAAAGAGAAGGGAGCCCATTTCAACGACAGTGATATATACAAAAAAAAAAAGAACTGGAGAAAAAGGGGGATGGGTGGTGGTGGGGGTGGGTGGCCACTGACCAGTAAATCAATAGCAATATCCAACACGTACCATTCTCCAACTCTCAATGTGGGTAACATGTTTATTGATATTATTATAAAAAAATATAAAAATGAAACGATGAAACTTATTTCTTTTTGTCCGTCAACATGTTTGTTTAATCATTTGCTATATGCTTTCATTTGTTAATATTTCCGTAACAATAAGGGATTGTGTAGTTTTTTTTGTTAGTCGTCACTTGACTATTTTATCGATTCTCTCTCTTTATAATGAATTTAATATTAATATCAAATGTCCAATAATATTAATATATTATCATATCTTATATATATATATATAAAGATTCAGTCATATGCTATAAATGTTAAGTCTTAATGGCTTTAATTTTTATCTAATGACACTATATTAATTGAGTTTTCAATTAGATGAGTAAATGACTCTAAATTTGGTTACAAATCATCGATCTATAAGTAATAATAATAATATTCATGTAGGTTTTTACTATGGAATTACAAAGATCATGTTATTATTACTATGAAATCACACGTTTCAGAATATTCATGTAGGTTATTATTATGGAATTACAAAGGTCATGTTATTATTACTATGAAATCACACATTTCAAAATATTCATGTAGGTTATTACTATGGAATTACAAAGGTCATGCTATTATTACTATGAAATCACACGTTTTAAAATATTCATGTAGATTATTACTATGTATTTGGCGCATCTTATGATTGCTTCTGCTAAGTAGTTGCTTTCGAATGCTCTTTGAGAAATATTAGATTGAATTTATCATGTGCAATGAATTATTATTGAAAAGAAAAAAGGTCCGCGCATCGCAAAATATTTTCTTTTTCTATATGTAGAATCATTAGTGAGAAACCAATATTTACACCCTTTTGCGGGAGTGTTAGTACATCCGATTTGAACAGATAAATTAAATGAGTTTGCTATAATAACAAAATACAACATATTAAAAATATCACCTTGAGTAATGAATAGAAAGGAAAAAATACATAATTTTGACTTGAAGCCGTTCGTAAATTATAATATCAAATAAAATGTTGAGTTTTAAATATAAGCAAAAGTTCAAACTTTTATCGAAAAACAAAACCGGTGCATCGCACGGGTCAGAATGCCTCGTTAAAGTAGAATAATCGACTTTATCAATTATAATTTTTTCTTGACTTTAATCTATAGAAAGAAAGAAAACTTCCATTTACTTCAACAAATATTCACCATCGTCAAACCAATTTCACAAACCCAACTTGAATTACTCTAATGTTCAAATTCAAAAAATCAATTTTAAACCTTAATAAGTACTCTATTGATCCCGCCCAAATTTCTCTAAAAAAGTTGTCATGTAGTAACTTTACACACATCACTTTTCACAATCAAATCAGACAATCAGCTTTATTTTTAATCTCCACCACACATTTATCACCAAATATTTTTACTAAATCTCCACCATATATTTACCATCATTATTTATATCAATCTTACCATAAGTGCACCAAATATACACCATATGTAATATCCGTAATTTCGATTTTCGGTAAATTTCTTTTTTGGCAGGAGTTCGTTTTAACGGCTCGCTTGTGACCGTTTTGTCATTCTCAGAATGATTAATTCTGCACTTCTTGTCATCCGAGTTTGTTTTGGTATCGTTTTGTTGAGTTTCGTGCCTCTTAGCGATTTTTCCGCACTTGAGTTCGATTCTTGCGAATCTCGTTCGAGAATGTCGCTTCGTGTATCCCGTAAGTTTGTTTAACTTTGTTAGACTTATTGTGAGCTTCGATTTGGTTATTCGTTGTCGTATCGTGGCAATGGAACTTCGTTTGTGGTTCTCTTCTCGACCTTTCTTCTCAGTTGACATTTGCATGTAAGCTAGACGATGTGACAAAATTAATTGCTACCTTCACTCCAGAAAGAAAATAATAATAATAATAATAATAATAATAATATTTCTTGTAAAATGTTATTCATTTAATAAAATTTGTTTTTATAAAAAAATTAATAATATCCGTGTAAGTAAGAAAATAAGCCACGGCATAGCTCAGTGGCAAAGGAGGGGGATATCTTTCGCGCTGGTGGCACGCAGCGTGGGTTCGAATCCTCGTGGGAGCATCCGCTCTTTTCAGGGATTTAAACCTTGTGTGTTAATTCAGTTGAAGCATCCTCAAAACCGGGTTGCTGAGGCATAACCTGCGATTTAACCGGGATTAGGAATGAGGGATCGGACCTACAACCACCAGGATTAAACCTGGGTCATCAAAAAAAAAAAAAAAGAAAAAAAAAAAAGAATATGTTTTGTCGTTGTTTCAATCATTCAGCAGATTCATCAATGACAATCGATAGAGGTTGGTCAGCTATTAATTCGTTCGCTGTTCAACTTTGTTATGTTTGGTCGCTCGCTGCACGGCCGGTCCGCGGAATTTGGAGATCAAAACCAACTTTTTAATTGAGGTTTTGGTTTTAAAAATTTGTACTATAAAAATGAAAATTAGTTTAATAATCAATACAAAATTAGTGAATATAATATTTCATTCCAATTTAAAGAGATATATTTTTACAATACACTATTTAAACATGTTTCTTTTACCATATTCAGAAGCAAAATTATTAATTAAAGTAGAATAATCGACTTTATCAATTATATTTTTTTCTTGACTTTAATTTATAGAAAGAAAGAAAACTTGCATATACTTCAACAAATGTTCACCATCGTCAAACTAATTTCACAAACCCAACTTGAATTACTCTAATGTTCAAATTCAAAAAATCAATTTTAAACCTTAATAAGCACTCCATTGACCCCGCCCGTCTCATGTATGTTTTCGTGTATAACACTCAAACACTAATCAATTGAAGCTCAATTACAACAACAACTCAAAGCAAACGATTCATTGACCAGATATTGATACACATATTCTTGTTGTTGTAATTGAGCTTCTATTGTTTAGTGTTTGAGTGTTATACACGAAAACATACACGAGAGGAAAAAGAAAGGATTACACATATTATTTTTCACAATCAAATCAGACAATCACCTTTATTTTTAATCTCCACCACATATTTATCATCAAATATTTTTACTTAATCTCCACCATATATTTACCATCATTATTTATATCAATCTTACCATAAGTGCACCAAATATACACCATATGTAATATCCGTAATTTCGATTTTCAATAAATTTCTTTTTTGACAGGAGTCCGTTTTAACGGCTTGCTTGTGACCTTTTCGTCATTCTGAGAATGATTAATTCTGCACTTCTTGTCATCCGAGTTCGTTTTGGTGTCGTTTTGTTTAGTTCCGTGCCTCTTAGCTACTTTTCCGTACTTGAGTTCGTTTTTTGCGAATCTCGTTCGAAACTGTCGCTTCGTGTATCCCGTAAGTTTGTTTAACTTTGTTAGACGTGTTGTGAGCTTCGGTTTGGTTATTCGTTGTCGTATCGTGATATTTCAGTCGTTCGGGCCATTTCGTAATTTTTTAAAATATGGGGTGTTTGCCTTCGTATCGTCGTTTTCAATCTTCAGGTTATCGGAATCATGTGTTTGTTTAGTGCTTAAACTCGTGTTTTGATTTTTGTACTACTCGTCTTGCTCGACCGTAGTAATTCGTGTTCGTCGCATTCCGCGGACCTTTTCGAACCAAACTTCCTGCAGCTGTTCTGTACTGCCAAATGAATAACGTACGTTACCATCATGTGTAGCGTACGTTAGTGATGCTTCTTTACGTATATAATGCGTCCTCCGTTACGTACGTTAGCGTGTTCAGGATTTCGGGCAGAGGAGTCTGGATGGCTCTTACGTACGCAAGGGCTTGCACCTTACGTACGTTAAACATCTAGCGTACGTTAGGTTTGTGCCCTAACGTACGTAAGCTTCGGACGCCTATTTATACCAGAGGATTGACCCAGAATCGGGTCATTTCTCCTTCGCTTTCTTTTTCTGCATTTTTGGCAATTTGGGGTGGTTTTGGATCGAGCTTTCTTCGGCCATTGATGGTAATAATAATCTCGGTGGGTCTTCTTCGTGTTCATCATCGTCTAATCATTCTTCTCCGAATCAAGGTAAGGTTTTAGAACCCTATTTCAGATATTTTGGGGTTTGTCTGGATTTCGTGATTTTAATCCGAAATTGTTGGTGCTATTGTTGTTACCTAGTCTTGTTGATCTTAACTCATGGTTTGAAATTCCATTTTCACGCTTTTGTCGGGTCGATTCTGTAACACCCCAATTTCACTTTCGGTAATTACACCCCGCAGGACCCACAAGGGTCCCACCAGGATGACGGCACACAAGTTAAACAACAATTCAGTACACAAACACCACGACATAACAATCCAACACATGATACAAAATATGAGTTAGGCCTCGGCCGTGGCCAAAATAGTAGAGTTCAACAGTATTCACCCGACGCAAACATCACACGACATAGTACAACAAAACCAACAACAATACTAAATAAAAAATCCGACTCTAACATCACAAATACAATGGCTGACTCGAGCTTTCTTGTAATATCTAGATTAATTATTGAGTATTTCATCTGTAATTGAACCTGTATTATTCATAATTGTGATATCAATAATTGAGGTATGATATTTCTCATAATTGTATCCTTGTACATGAGTATGGCAACATATAAATTTTCTCATGCAAATACATGATAATGTACGCTAAGAATGTAGCTTAACGTACGTTAACGGCTAGAGTTAGCGTACGCTACGAATGAAGCGTAGGGTACGTTAGGCAGTCAATAATTGAGATGGACGGCTAGCACATGCGCCATCCAGATATGGGTCCGGATAAGATTCCCGCGGATGAACCTGGACACTTTTGAAGTCAAAGATTATTAACGTACGCTAAAGAATGTGTCTAGCGTACGCTAATGTGTGTCACTTACGTACGTAATTGAATTCAGAATGAGGACAGTTAACTATCAGTGATGATAGCGTACGCTAAGGACATCTGGGTAGCGTACGCTAAGAGACTTATGTACGTTATGCATAAAGTCTAACGTACGTTAAGGTCAGAAAATTATAAATAAGACATCACCCCAATTCATTTCAGCTCGTTTGTTTCACTTAGCCTTTATTATACTTCATACCCAGAGAGATTCCAGCCTCCTTAAATACATATAAACCACCTCTACTTGATCATTGAAGATTGGAGATTACTTATACTTGATCATTGAAGTGGAGAATTATTTTGGATTGGCACACAAGCAACCGGAGTTGTATTCTACCTATTGTCTTGGTGTTTTCTTCATCTTAAGGTATGTTAATACTATCTCCAACCTTAGATTCATGTTCTTAAGGATATGATGATCATGCTATCAAGATATTAAGTTCCATTGATGAATTATTCAACAAACATCATGTTTAGAAGTTGGGATGATTATGCTTAGGATATCATTGTTGAAAACATCATAGTTGGAATTCTATTACGTCAAATGATGAGAGGAATGTTCTGAAACTGATTATCCATATTGAATAGCGTTGCCATATTGATTGTAGACTTGTAGTTGATATCACTTTTGTTAAAACGGACTTAAGGAAGAATCATCGAAGGTTGCATCCTTTCTTATAAGTTGGATTTGTTAGTTCATCTTTAAGACGAAGTCTGAATGTAATGATGATATTGGAATCTAGCGCATCAACCTTAGATCACCGAACTTCACATGAGAATTGTAATCGAGATTGAATATGGTGTTGTGATGAGATACGTATCCTTAAATTTCGAAGATGTTTGAATCCGTAAGATCATTCATAATTGTATGAGCATGATATGTAGAAGGGTAACGTACGTTAATCACTGAGGATTTTGTAAGCTTCATCATCATTCAGAACAATCGACTGATCAGTGAGAGACTGTCGGATGCTTGTTTAGCATATGCTAGGCTCTACAGCTTACGTACGCTAACGGGCAAGGTTAACGTACGCTATGTTTGGTACGTAACGTACGTTATATCATCAGACGAGTCAAGTCGACTGATCAGAGAGGAACTGTCTATACATGGTTAGCGTACGCTAGACCTTGTAGCTTACATACGCTAAAGAGTAAGCTTAACATACGCTACCAAGGGTACATGACGTACGTTAAGCAGGTCAGACATGTTACGCTTTATGAACTTTCGACCGTAATTTAGATTGTTAGATGTTAGTTCGACATGAGATGAATTCTATATTATTTCTATTGTTAAGGTTCGAGCTTAGCAACGTGATTGATTTAAGGGGGCGACCTTTGAGCGTTTTGATATTTGTGGGAGTATTATTCTTGTCATCGAATCAAGGCAAGTACTTTAATTAGAATTGTTCGTATTGTGTTGGTTATGTTATGATTGTACTGTGTGTTGTTGCCCAAAATATTCATCCGAAGATTAAATACTGCTGGAATGGACGGACAACAAACAAATTTGCGAGAGCACTTCCGAGAGAATATGAATAAACACAAGATTTGCCGGGTTTGTTAGGCCCGGGCTTGAATGCTCTCGCGAGATGTTATTAATACAAATATTCGTGGATACAAGTATTAATGTGAGAATCTAAGTATAATGAGTGTAAAAAGAATCTGTTAATCCAGCTCTTGAGCGAAGCTTGGTGTTCTTCGTCCCTGCCGATCGTGTTCTGTATGAGAGAGGCCGAGAGAAGAAAGAACCGAGAGATAGCTGTTTCCAAGAGTAGGAGAAAGCCAAGTGCTGTATGAAATCCCGTGGGTGCTGAAGTTCTGAAGCCTTTCACGGAGTAAAAGTTCGGTCTTTGGACAAGTACAGGCTGCCTTCTATATATAGGGGCAGAGGAGCCTTGATTCCTGGCAGACGATCGCCTTTCAGTCAATATAATAATGGGGCGATCGCCTTTAAGTCACAGGGCTGTCGGCTTAAAGTCCAAGGCAGCTGCTGGCAGCAAGCTGTGCGGTCCAATGAGGAGCCAGCACGCGTCCGGAGTTACTGTCATATGCGGCCCTACTGACACCTTTCGGCGGGCCTATCGGCTGGTGGACGGATGCTGACAGGGTGTGGTCAATGATCCGTGAATTGTGGATCTTGTCTCGGCGCTGCACGTGGGCTCTGTCCTGGGCTTCGGCCTTTGCCGATTGGATGATCATCGGCTTCGAGCGGCATGAGGTGGTCGGCATTAGTCGGTCACCAGAGGTCGGCATCGGTCGGTCGGCAAGTGCCGAGAGATAATCGTCTGCTGGTCGGCCACCAGGAGTCGATCGCCAAGTACCGAGAGACGATCGTTTTAGATGTCGATCGCTCGGCACCGGGACTTGTCCTGGGTTCTTCGGTCAGCCAATCTATCTCGGCTGCCCGGTTATGACTAGGTCGCCCGATCATCGCTTCAGCTCGCAGCTCGGCCGCGACACGGCCGCCTTGCCTCGAGGCAATCACCAGTCGGAGAGTATAATTCTCGACACAACACTGTGTACATGTATTGTGATTAATTGTCCACCATGCGTTGATCCGACGGGAATCATCATGGGAAATCTATAGTTGTATGTGCTGGATCGTTGGACAGGTAGTTCCACCATACTTTGGTCCGACGGGATCATCATAGGAATATATAGATGTGTGCACTGGATCGTTGGAATACCATGAGTATGTTGAGACTGTTATGATGTGATATGTGTTGTTATTATTTCTCGTTGGAGAAACTTGTCATGAATATTGGTGATTTAATCATTGTTGTATTATTATCGTACTTGTACTAGCATCGTTGTACTAACCCCTTCGGGGGTGAACATTTGTTTATGTTCAGGATCCAGGAGAGCAGGGAAACAACCACTGGAGCTGCATGATGACGATGGTGCAGAGTGATGTTCCGGCCGGGTTTAATTGTCTGTTGTTTGTGTTGTTTTTAATAAGTACTCGAGTACGTCGTTGTTTGTGATGATTGATTTTGGTGATGTATTAATATTCTTCATTCGGATATTTGTATTCTCGATATTGGCCCAAACTGTTGTATTTTATTTCGTTTACTTTCATATATTGGTATCTGTTGTTATCCTTTTACTTCTTCAGCCTTGTAAATTCTTATGTAAAGGATTTATGGCGCTGTAATATTCCTTTTTAGTAGGAGAGTATGTAATATCCGGATTAATTATTGAGTATTTTATCTGTAATTGAACCTGTATTATTCAGAATTGTGATATCGATAATTGAAGTATGATATTTCTCATAATTGTATCCTTGTACAAGAGTATGGCAACATGTAAATTTTCTCATGTAAATACGTGATAACATACGCTAAGAATGTAGCTTGACGTAAGTTAACGGCTAGAGTTAGCGTACGCTACGAATGAAGCGTAGCGTACGTTAGGCAGTCAATAATTGAGTTGGGCGGCTAGCACATGCGCCAGCCGGACATGGGTCCGGATAAGATTCCCGCGGATGAACCTGGACACTTTTGAAGTCAATGATTGTTAACGTACGCTAAGGAATGTGTCTAGCATACGCTAATGTGTGTCACTTACGTACGTAATCGGATGGTGTAACATACGTAATCAAATTCAGAATGAGAACAGTTAGCTATCAGTGATGATAGCATACGCCAAGGACATCTGGGTAGCGTACGCTAAGAGACTTACGTACGTTATGCATGAAGTCTAACGTACGTTAAGGTCAGAAAATTATAAATAAGACATCACTCCATTTCATTTCAGCTCGTTTGTTTCACTTAGCCTTCATTATACTTCGTACCCAGAGAGATTCCAGCCTCCTTAAACACAGATAAACCACCTCTACTTGATCATTGAAGATTGGAGATTACTTATACTTGATCATTGAAGTGGAGAATTATTTTGGATTGGCACACAAGCAACTGGAGTTGGATTTTACCTATTGTCTTGGTGTTTTCTTCATCTTAAGGTATGTTAATACTATCTCCAACCTTGGAATCGTGTTTTTAAGGATATGATGATCATGCTATCAAGATATTAAGTTCCATTGATGAATTATTCAACAAACATCATGTTTAGAAGTTGGGATGATTATAATTAGGATATCATTGTTGAAAAAATCATCGTTGGAATTCTATTACGTTAAATGATGAGAGGAATGTTCTCAGATTGAATATCCGTATTGAATAGTGTTTCCATATTGATCGTAGACTTGGAGTTGATATCACTTTTGTTAAAACGGACTTAAGGAAGAATCATCGAAGGTTGTATCCTTTCTTATAAGTTGGATTTGTTAGTTCATCTTTAAGACGAAGTCTGAATGTAATGATGATATTGGAATTTAGCGCATCAACCTTAGATCACCGAACTTCACATGAGAATTGTAATGGAGATTGAATATGGTGTTGTGATTAGATACGTATCCTTGAATTTCGAAGATGTTTGAATCCGTAAGATCATTCATAATTGTATGATCATGATATGTAGAAGGGTAACGTACGTTAATTACTGAGGATTTCGTACGCTTCATCATCAGTCAGAACAGTCGACTGATCAGTGAGAGACTGTCAAATGCTTGTTTAGCGTACGCTAGGCTCTACAGCTTATGTAAGCTAATGGGCAAGGTTAACGTACGCTACATTTGGTACATAAAGTACGTTATATCATCAGAAGAGTCAAGTCGACTGATCAGAGAGGAACTGTCTATACATGGTTAGCGTACGCTAGAACTTGTAGCTTACGTAGGCTAACGAGTAAGCTTAACGTACGCTACCAAGGGTATGTAACGTACGTTAAGCAGGTCAGACAGGTTACGTTTTATGAACTTTCGACCATAATTTGGATTGTTAGATGTTCGTTCGACATGAGATGAATTCTATATTATTTCTGTTGTTAAGGTTCGAGCTTAGCAACATGATTGATCGAAGGGGGCGACCTTCGAGCGTTTTAATATTCATGGGAGTATTATTATTGTCATCGAATCAAGGCAAGTACTTTAATTAGAATTGTTTGTATTGTGTCGGTTATGTTATGATTGTACTGTGTACATGTATTGTGATTAATTGTCCACCATGCGTTGATCCGACGGGAATCATCATGGGAAATCTATAGCTGTGTGCGCTGGATCATTGGACAGGTAGTTCCACCATGCTTTGGCCCGACGGGATCATCATGGGAATCTATAGCTGTGTGCACTGGATCGTTGGAATACCATGAGTATATTGAGACTGTTATGATGTGATATGTGTTGTTATTATTTCTCGTTGGAGAAACTTGTCATGATTATTGTTGATTTAATCATTGTTGTATGATTATCGTACTTGTACTAGCATCGTTGTGCTAACCCCTTCGGGGGTGAACATTTTATTTATGTTCAGGATCCAGGAGAGCACGGAAACAACCACTGGAGATGCATGATGACGAGGGTGCAGAGTGATGTTCCGGCCGGGTTTAATTGTCTGTTGTTTGTGTTATTTTTAATAAGTACTCGAGTACGTCGTCGTTTGTGATGATTGATTTTGGTGATGTATTAATATTCTTCCTTTGGATATTTGTATTCTCAATATTGGCCCAAACAGTTGTATTTTATTTCGGTTACTTTCATATATTGGTATCTGTTGTTGTGTTTTCACTTCTTCAGCCTTGTAAATTCTTATGTAAAGGATTTACGGCCATGTATTCCTGAATATATCAGGGTGTTACATTTCTAACATCTGGTCTGCTTGTCAACTAAGTGTGCACCACATGTAGGCTCCTATCCCTCGAGAACACCTAAAATGTACAAAATATTCCACCCCAACAAGGGGTTAGCAACAACCGCTAGTGCAAGTACAGTATTACAGTATTTTAATCCACAAGCATTTCCAGATCATTTCAAAAATCTAAAAACAGTTCATTTCACGATATTCCGGAATATCAAATATCAACCATCCGTAAAACACTCCGGCAACTCTCGCGACCCGGTCCGGCTGTCAAGCCACCAAGTCCTTGTGCGCCCCGTAGAGAGACCCCAGATGAGATTGCCCACTCGAAAGTAACTTTCGCGACCCATTCCATCCGCTAAGCCACCAAGTCCCCGTGTGACCCCGCGAGTCAACCCCGAGTGAGAGTACCCGAGAACAACCTTTCAACTCTCATCAGCATCAATTACATTACAGAAATGCATGCCATAAAATAATGCAATAAAGTACTTGCCTGGATTTCTAACTCACAAAGGAACAACAACGAACAAGGCTACGGTCCGAATCAAGGCTCAATCAACTACAATTCCGTTGGAAAAAACTAAGATCCATCCTAAGTTCTACCCTTAGGAACATTTTATCGAACACTACGGGGGCATAATGAGTTTTGCTCAATCCACGTAGAAAAATTCGGAATCAATCAACAAAACTTTGAGGAAATCATGAAACGAAATTCCCCAAAACCCCCAAATTTCCCCAAAGTTAGGGTTCTAATGATGGATTACCTGAAATCATTGGTGAAGAATGATCTAGGATTGATAAATCTTTGCTTGATGTTGAAAGGTACTGATATTCAACAATGCACAGCCGAAATTCTTGCCTACACGATCCTGGAAATGTCTAGAGACTCGGAGAAGAGGAAGGAGGGTGAAAAATGACAAGTGTTGACCACAACATAGGTATTTATATAGGCGAGCCCTAGCGCGCGCTAGCGCTTCCGATTAACGTGCGCTATCAGCCTAGGCTTGTGGTCCAGAACCTTCTGCCCAGCCGAGCTCGCATGCTCTGTGTCCGACAGCGTGCGTTACACCGCCAAGTTAGCGTGCGCTATACCGCTGAGTTAGCGCGCGCAGCTGCCGCCTTAGCGTGCGCTCCCTGGTGCCCAGTCCAAGTCCAGAACCTTACTGCCCATCCCGGCAGCCTGCGCTATAGCCGAACAGCGTGCGCTATGCCTGACGAGTTAGCACGGGCAACGACCGCCTTAGCATGCGCTACCTGATGGCTCGGCCAAAGTCCAGGCCTCACTGCCCTTGCTGTTCAGTCCGGCTAGCGTGCGTTACCATCCGAAGATGGCGTGCGCTACCCGATCGTCTAGCGTGCGTTACTAAGATTCCTTAGCGCGCGCTAGCTCGATCCCAATCCCAGTCCAGAGCCCTCTGGTCTGTCCCATGCTGCCGGTTAGCGTGCACTATCTTCCCGGTAGTAACGTGCGCTGGCTTCCGTCCACTATTGCGTACGCTACTCGGACAACTTAGCGTACGCTAACCCCATGTCCCGAAATAGATTTGTGAACGCGCTACAAACGGTATGACATAATCGTTATTATAAATCAGTGAAATATTGGCAAGAAACACAACATACAAGCTCAAGCTCGAATCAAACACATGATTACCAATCTTCAAAAAATTACAAACCAACCCACGAGGTTTACAAATTAATAATCATTGCCAAAAAAAAGTACGGGTATTATATTCTCTCCCCCTAAGAATAAGTTTCGTCCTGAAACTTACGACGCGAATAATTCGAGGTACCTCGACTTCATATGCTCTTCTGTCTCCCACGTGGATTCTTCCGGCCCATGTCTCGACCATTGTACTTTAACCAAAGGGATACTTTTGTGCTTAAGTTGCTTTATTCGACGCTCCAAAATCTAGATTTTGAGAAGATTGGTCTATCCTCAAAGGTGATATCGGATTTTAACTCACTCCAAAATCAATGATATGCCTAGGGTCCAGTACGTATTTCTTCAACTGGGAAACATGAAACACATTATGCACATGACTCAGTGAAGGCGATTGGCCCAAACGATAAGCAAGTTCACCAATTCGCTCTAAGATCTCGAATGGTCCAACATATCTCGGACTGAGTTTACCCTTCTTCCCGAAGTGATAAACTCCTCGGGTTGGTGATACCCTTATCAACACATGATCACCGACTTTGAATTCCAACGGTCGACGTCGATTGTCGGCATATGACTTCTGTCGGTTTTGGGCGGCCAAAAGCCTCTAACGAATTAAAGCAATCTTTTCTCGAGTTTCCACTAACATGTCCGGCTCCGTCCAAATCATTTCGGAGGAATCATCCCAACACAATGGTGACTTACATCTCCGTCCATATAGAGCCTCAAACGGTGCCATCTTAATCGACGCATGCCAACTATTATTGCAGGCAAATTCGATTAGTGGCAAGTGTGATTCCCAATCATCTTTTCAATTTAAGGCACATGCTCGCAGCATGTCCTCAAGGGTCTGAATTGTCCGTTCAAATTGCCCATTAGTCTAAGGGTGGTACGATGTTCTAAGCCTTAGTTCCGTCCCCAAATCTCGATAAACGAATTACCAGAAATGCAACACAAATCTACCATCTCGATCGGAAATACTGCTATTAGGAATCCTATGCAATCTCACGATTTCTATGATGAATATACGAGCTAGCTACTCGGGCCCCCAATTATCCTTAATTCCCAGAAAGTGAGCTGACTTGATTAGTCGATCGATAATAACCCAAATCATGTTCATCCCCATTCGTGTCCTCGGCATATTTGTGACAAAATCCACCGTGATATCCTCCTATTTCCATTATGGAATTGGTAGTGATTTTAGCAACCCTGCTGGTCGTTGATGTTCAATCTTGACCTGCTGACACGTCAAGCATTTCGACATGAATTCTTCAACATCATCCTTCATATTGCTCCACCAATAATTATTCTTCACGTCGTTGTACATTTTTCTTGTACCGGGTGAAGAGAATACGGTGTAGTGTGCGCTTCCCTCAATATGGTCTGTTTAAGCTCGACATCTGTAGGTATACAAAGTCTACCTCTAAACCTCAAAACACCATCATCTTGAACCATAAATCCGGGAGCTTTTTCTCCAATCACGTCCTTTCTTAGCTGGACTAGTAACGGATCCTCTAATTGCTTCGTTGATTTCATCGATCAAAGACGACGTGATTTCCAAAGTGCATAATTGGCCTTGAACTTTCTGAAGCCAAATCTCTATACCTTGTCTAATGATGTCTTGATGGATCTCGTGTTGAGAGGTGAGTACCTTCAACATTTGAAGTGTAACCGGTTTCCGACTCAACGCGTCCGCTACCACGTTAGCTTTTCCTGGATAATATAATATCTCAAGATCGTAATCCTTTATCAGCTCCAACCATCGGTGTTGTCTCATGTTTAGTTACTTCTGGATAAATATATACATTTTAGGCTTTTGTGATCTGTGTAAATTTTACACGAAGAGCCATAAAGATAGTGCCTCCAGATCTTTAGAGCGAAAACGACTGCCGATAACTCCAAATCATGCATAGGATAATTCATTTCATATGGTTTCAATAGTCGAGACGTATATGAAATTATTCTACCTCTCTGCATTAAAACACAACCCAATCTAAGTCCGGAAGCATCACTATACACTTCGAAATCATCAGTACCCTGGGGCAACGATAACACGGGCGCCGAAGTTAACCATCGCTTGAGCTCATCAAAACTGTTTTGTCTCTCATCAGTCCACTCGAACTTCTGAGATTTCTGGAGTAACTGGGTAAGTGGTCGTGCTATTTTCGAAAACCCCTCGACGAATCTACGATAATATCCCACAAGTCCTAGAAAACTCCGGGTTTCCTTCACACTCTTAGGTGGTTCCCACTCAATAATGGCCGTTATCTTTTGGGGATCCACTCGAACTCCATTAGCCGAGATTACATGACCAAGAAATGTCACCTCTTTAATCCAGAACTCGCACTTTGAGAATTTAGCATAAAGTTTATGGCGGAAATTACCCCACCTGAACTACCCGGTTTACGACCCAAGAAAGTGTGCTCGACACCATCTTCCGCTATTATAGAAATAGTTCGCATTCGGTAGTTCATGATAGCACCATGACGATTCAACCAATCATCTCCAAGAATCACGTCCTCTCCTTTAAGATCTACCACAATGAGGTCCGAAGGCCAATCCCGACTCCCGATACACACAAGACAATCCTTAATCTCTTGATTCCCAATTAAACGCTCCCCACTAGGAGTACTCACTACAAATGGCTCGCACTCAATCAAACACTCAAGACCCAAACATCACAATCAAAAGCAATAAACGAATGGGTAGCTCCCGAATCGAATAATACTGATACAGGTTGAGAAAGTATTTGTGTGATACCTGCAGCAACAGGAGCCTCTGTGTCATCCGCTCGTCTCATCTGGTACCCTCTTGGCTGTACCGAACCCACACTCGATGCAGTCTGACGATCTGACCTGCCTCGGCCTCTTCCACGTCCCAAAGTATGATGCGACTGATTAGATGTAGCCCCCGGGTTCACACTCGGAGTTGGTGTCGAATTCTGCTGTTTGGCGAATCTAGTGGCATCCTCGCAATGAGCCGCCCGATGACCAGCCTGTCCTCATGTGAAACAGACAACGAGAAAGTGGACACTCTCGGAATTGATGGCCTGACTGATTACAATTAAAACATTGTCCTCTACCAAAAATAGAAGAGTGGCCCCGTCGAAAACTTGGAGCGATACTGGCTTGCTGAACAGACTTCCCCATAGCAGAATGAGAAGCCGGAGATTTGCGAAGTCCACTACTCTTACTTCCCGTAAAGCCACCGGTCGTCCTCGGCTTCTTGCTCTCGGTTCCTGACCCTGATGCAGAAATGACCATCTCGATGGCCAAAGCACGATCTTGATACTCTTTCAAAGTAACACATCTGAAGCTCGCCATAGCTTCGCGAATCCTGGGTTTCATTCTCAAATCAAAGTAACGGATATTATCCGCTTCAGTCCTTACTTGTTCACGAACATGGTTCAGTTTTTGATTATATGCAATGATGGCCTCGGTGACAGGTACATCTTGAGATGTCACCGTAAAGAAATCTGCAATACATTTCTCTTTAACAGGCCAAGGACAGTACTCTTCCTCTACCGCAGCTTTAAACTCAGCCCACTTGGCCACACGATCCGTAGGTTTCACAGCTTCCCACCAATCCACAGCCTCCTTGTCAAGGAAATACTGCACAATAGGGACTCGTCTCTCATCGAGACATGCAACAGCATTAAAAATCCTGCCAAACTGAAACAACCACCCTTCCCAGCCTAACGTATCAGACGCACCAGCAAAGCAGGGAGGTTGCATTTTCTTCACTCCCTGAAGCCATTTACCCTCTTCTGTCGGCTGGTCATGGTGCCCGGACTCATTCAACTTGACTAACTGTGCTGCCACCTGCTGGAGTATAGCAGCTATGCCAGCATTCATATTAGGTTCAGCCAACGGTTCTTGATTTACAGTAGGATCTGGCTGACCGCTAGGGTTCAAATAAATGGTGTTCGGCTCCGTATGGGATGCCGAAACAGATGCAACATAAGAAGGTGTGCCAGATTCACTAGCGGTACCACGACCACGACCTCTGCCGCGTCCACGTACGCCACGACCTCTCAACATACTGAGATATAAAAGGATTAAAATTATCAGGACAGTTCACAATCCAAGGAATTCAAATCTTCTCTATAATGAAAACATCAAAGCACAAAGAGTCTTACTACCACGGGTCACATGGTTCAACAGCAGCACACGGTGTTAAGCTCAATCAGTTTATACGACTCTTATGACTCGACAACTCCCAATAACCAAATACCTAGGTATTCTCGAAACCTAGGCTCCGATACCATAAATGTAACACCCCAATTTCACTTTGGGTAATTACACGCAGCAGGATCCACAAGGGTACCACCAGGCTGACGGCACATAAGTTAAACAACAATTCAGTACACAAACACCACGACATAACAATCCAACACAGGATACAAAATATGAGTTAGGCCTCGGCTGTGGCCAAAATAGTAGAGTTCAACAGTATTTACCCGACGCAAACATCACACGACATAGTACAACAAAACAAACAATAATACTAAATATAAAATCCGACTCTAACATCACAAATACAATAGCTGACTCGAGCTTTCTAACATCCAGTCTACTTATCAACTCTGTGTGCACCACATGTAGGCTCGTGTCCCTCGAGAGTACTTGAAATGTACAAAACATTCCACCCCAACAAAAGGTTAGCAAAAACCACTAGTGCAAGTACAGTTTAACAATATTTTAATCCACAGACATTTCCAGATCATTTCAAAAATCCAAAAACAGTTCATTTCACGATATTCCGGAATATCAAATATTAACCATCCGTAAAACACTCTAGCAACTCTCGCGACCCGGTCCGACCGTCAAACCACCAAGTCCCTGTGCGCCCCGTCGAGCGACCCCAGGTGAGATTACCCACTCAAAAGTAACTCTGGCAACCCAGTCCAGCCGCTAAGCCACCAAGTCCCCGTGTGACCCCGTCGAGTCTACCCCGAGTGAGAGTACCCGAGAACAAACTTTCAACTCTCATCAGCATCAATTAGATTACAGAAATGCATGCCATAAACTAATGCAATAAAGTACTTGCCTGGATTTCTAACTCACAAAGGAACACCAATGAACAAGGCTACGGTCCGAACTATCTTCCAAATCCCGCTCCTAACAAACATCGAGGCTGAATCAACTACAATTCCTTTGGAAAAAACTAAGATCCATCCTAAGTTCTACCCTTAGGAACATTTTATTGAACACTACGGGGGCATAAAGGGTTTTGCTCAATCCACGAAGAAAAATTCGGAATCAATCCACAAAACTTTGAGAAAATCATGAAATCATACTAATACAACTATATTCAACTATAATCCATCATAAATTTGGAGTTATAATGGAGGAAGAAACGAAATTCCCCAAAACCCCCAAATTTTCCCAAAGTCAGGGTTCTAATGATGGATTACCTCAATCCCTTGGTGAAGAATGATGTAGGATTGATAAATCTTTGCTTGATGACGAAAGGTACTGATATTAAACAATGCACAGCCGAAATTCTTGCCTACACAATCCTAGAAATGTCTAGAGACTCGAAGAAGAGGAAGGCGGGTGAAAAATGACAAGTGTTGACCACAACATAGGTATTTATATAGGCGAGCCCTAGCGCGCGCTAGCGCTTCCGATTAGCGTGCGCTATCGGCCTAGGCTTGTGGTCCAGAACCTTCTGCCCAGCCAAGGTGGCATGATCTGTGTCCGACAGCATGCGTTACACCGCCAAGTTAGCGTGCGCTATACTACTGAGTCAGCACGCGCAGCTGCCGCCTTAGCGTGCGCTCCCTGGTGCCCAGTCCAAGTCCAGAACCTTACTGCTCATCCCGGTAGCGTGCGCTACGGCCGAATAGTGTGTGCTACACCTGACGAGTTAGCGCGCGCAACGACTGCCTTAGCATGCGCTACATGATGGCTCGACCAAAGTCCAGGCCTCACTGCCCTTGCTGTTCGGGCCGGCTAGCATGCGTTACTATCCGACGATGGCGTGCACTACCCGATCGTCTAGCGTGCGTTACTAAGATGCCTTAACGCGCGCTAGCTCGATCCCAATCCCAGTCCGGAGCCCTCTGGTCTGTCCCATGCTGCCGGTTAGCATGCGTTATCTTCCCGGCAGTAGCATGCGCTGGCTTCCGTCCACTATTGCGTATGCGACTCGGACAACTTAGCGTATGCTAACCCCCCTTGCCCGAATAGATTTGTGAATGCACTACAAACGGTATGACATAATCGTTATCGAAAATCAACGAAATATTGGCAAGAAACACAACATACAAGCTCAAGCTCGAATCAAACACATGATTACCAATCTTCGAAAAAATTACAAACCAACCCACGAGGTTCACAAATTAATAATCATTGCCAAAAAAAGTACGGGTATTACAGATTCGTGTTCTTGGTCGTTTGGGGGAAACCCTTGAACTTTCGTCATTTGTTCCTTGAATTTAGCGTCTTTGGTTCGTGCTATGGAATTCATTTTCATGTTATTATTGTCGTTCGTAGTTTATTGTCGCGGATTGGTGTTCAGCGGAGTCGGCGGATTCATAGTCAGTTCGTGTCGCCTTACTTCAGTCGATTCTCCATGTTTGTGATTGTTAGAGTCAAGTACCTTGTTCATACATTTCTTATTTTGTGGATATGATGATCGGTGATCATCTAAGTGTGTTTGTTTGGTTATTTGAAATGAGCTTTCAAAAGATTCGGTTTAGCGACGTTAAAGGCTATCTTTCAAAACGCGTGTGTATTTTGTGAATGGTGTGTTTTGTGAATGAGTAAGTGAATCCTATGGATATGTTTCATGTTGGTGTTGTGATATGATAATATATACATATATTATCTCATTTCGGTGCGTTGTGATTCGACAATTGTGTCGTGCCAAGTGTTTGTTGCCTTTGGGTGGATTATTGTGATATCCTTTGTGTATTGTGTTGTGTGATGTGAATGTGTGGTCATAGTCTAACCGTGACATTAGGACGAGGTCTACGGTGACATATGGCTTGTGATCATGGTGGTCAGGACACGGCGAATGATCGGTCCAACTGTGAGAGCCTAAGAAGACTTACGACGATACGTGGCAAGCGAACACAGTATCATGGATATGATTACGGATGTGTTTTGTTGCTTGATATTGTTATGTGTACCGTAGTGTACTGATTTGTGAATGTGAAGTATTTGTCATAGTCTATCCGTGATGTCGGATGAGGTCTACGTTGACATATGGCTTGTGATCATGATGGTCAGGATACAGTAAGTGATCGGTCCAACCATGAGAGCCTAAGAAGACTTACTGTGATACGTGGCAAGTGATCACGGTATCATGTATATGATTGTGGATGTGTGTTTCTAGGATCGAGTACCTTGGATGTGTTACCAAGATTTTGTATATTGGGTGGTTATGTTTTGTTGATTTTATGTCCGTCGAGGACACGTGGTGTGGGTTTTGGACCCAGTGAATTATTGTTGGTTTTTATTTGGGAAAGCAAATCTTTGGGATGTGACCCCTTTTGGTTTTTGAAAAGAGATGGATTCGATAACCTTAAATAGTTTTCCATTAAAACTCCCGAGGGCATTTTAAATCATTTTATAAATTGTTCTATTGATTTGTGATCTTTCGAATTTGGAAAGTTTTACTCAAATTCTCTGCCTCGGGAAGTATTTTTTTGGTTATGTTGAATCTTTGAGGATTCCTGATTAGTATTATTCTTGGAATATGATGTGCATGACTCGTATTTACACTTTGTACTTGCACTAGCAAAATAGTGGAATTTTGCTAAACCCCGAGTAATCGAGGGGTGGATGTCTGTTTTGCGTCCAGGTACATTCAGGTTTTGGGAAGCATAACACAGGGTTAGCATGAAGGATGATGAATGACGATCGATATTAATCACATGAGGACCCGTACGATGTTGTATTGGTTTAGTTGTAGTTATTTTAGCTGTAGTATTTACCCAATTGTACGGGAGCGTGTTGTATTTTGACCCCTGCATGGGTATGTATTGAGATTGAGTTGTATGTATTAAAAAGTCTTAATAGGTCTACTGGGTCGTCATTTAGCCTCGAAGGCGATATTTTGATGTTTGATTTTAGTTACCAGCCTGCTAGATCCTTGAGGAAAGGGTCTACGACGTGTAATATCCTTGAATGGATTGGGGGTGTTACATAAATGGTAGATAGGTTGCGGAAACCTATGTTATGGAGTCGACTGTGTATTGTTGAGTTGTTTTTAGTCAGGTCGTGCCTGATTGAGTTGTGTCGCGATGCGTCATCTGAGTTTGTTGGTCTTGATTAGTATCGTGAGGCGATCATCATCTTCTTGCGACCTGTGGATGTCAGTCTCCCTTCTTTGTGTTATGCCTCGTGTGACATGAGCTACTTGTATGATTATTTCTTAAGTGATGGAATCTTTATGTAGAATTTGATTTCGTGATATGTGTTTATTTGACTCTCATATTTTGTTAATATAAGGAGTGGTGTCGCTGCTAATGTATTTTTGACTGTTGATTTTGTCCGCTGCTAATGATTTTCAAAATAATTTGCTCGTATGGCAAGCATTCTTGTGAAACCCTTATACTTAACATGGAATGGTAATGTATATGTGTGTGATTTTCTCACTCCGTAAGGGTCCGATGGGGCCTCGGAGGAATCTGTGATTTCGCCCCTGATTCACGAGTTTGTTTGGATAGCCATTCCGGGAGGGTCCATAGAGGCCTCGGATGGGACTAGTTGTCTAACCCCATTCCTAGGCGAGTCACGTGTAATACCCGGTTGTAATTCATTCATTTTCATTCATTAATTATCAGTCTGTAATTGTCACTCAGTGTATTTTCACTCAATTATAATCATTCATCAATCATGTTCTTTCACCATGTTCACCGTTCGGAAAAACTTCGAGTTGTGTATCGTTATTGTTCATTGTTTCAACTTTCCTCTTATGAGTTCGACTTTGTTAGATCACCATTAATTTTTGGTAACTCCAAAAATTCTAAATCGTTGCAATATTATAGAGCATCGAGTTAGCTTTCCAATAGTTCAAACGGTGAGTCAATCGGAGTCCGGACGAGAAAGTTATGGTCGTTTTAACTCACCCGCTCATTTTTCAGTTATTGGCCGATCACTGCCGACCGAACTCGGCCGTGTCGTCCGACACGGCCCGTGCCGTACTCGTCCGGAAAATGCCGAAGTCTCTGCCTCAGGACCCGACCGTGTCGTCTGGCACGGCCGAGTCGAACCCTTCCGGATAAGCCTGAACCAACTGCCCAGAGGCCCGACCGTGTTCCAGGACACGGTCGAGTCAATGCCGAGCGCCGCGGACGGGTCACTGTCGGTAGGCCCTTCGCGCCACGACCGTGTCAAGTAGGACACGGTCGAGTCCCTGCCGGCCAGCTGCGCGCCGCGACCGTGTCAGGCCGACACGGTCGAGCCTGTCAGCCGAGTCAACCCCTATAAATTGTTTTTTTTGAGCATTTCAGCTCATTTTTTCCATCTTCTTCACCTGCAACCGAGATAGAATAACTTGAGGGAGAGATTTCTTCAGCAATTATCATTTGAGTGTGTATTTTTCATCACCTTCAATCATTTGGGAAGCTTGGATAGTCGATTTTACACGTTTTCATCGGATCGAATTGGTTGGATCTTCAAGAGGTAAATTCTTCAACACTTTGGACTTCGATTTTGTGTTGAGATATGATGTTTTGGACGTTATAATCATGTTATATGAAGGGATATGTATATGGTTATGAGTTTGTATAAGGATTCATTGGATTATCGAATGATTATTCAAGAACACTTTGAATATCGAGTTGAAATTGTGGATTTTCGATTAATTGTCGTTATAATCACGTTTTCGGATATTCATTTCGAATTATTGATCATTTGGAAGGTGTTTATTGGTTTGAAACACCTCTTGGGGGATTTGATAGTGGTTCATTGAGATTTGATTGTAAACAATCGGAGTTTGGCCACAACGTATTCGATATAATGCCCCAATGAACTTAAGTTTAATCGTATCGACGTTTTGAGTTCGTTATATTCGTGTTTGATTCGTATATTGAACGAGTTGTTGGATATTGTATATTCAAGGTTGTTCGAGCGACCGATATCTCAATTAGGACGTTGTTCGTGGAAGGATAATTGTCACCGGTATTGAGTAAGTTAATTCTTACTCGGTTAAAAGGATATTCATTCCTTTTGTTGTTGTTCATTCATAATCGTAACTCATTCATCATTGTCTTAATCGTATCAAAACTTGTCATTGTCAATTAATCACCTCGGTCATAAGGAGCAGCCGGTTCCAATCATTTCATTGAGCTATCATTCATTTCACCATCATTTAATCTTGGTGAGTCATTATTCATTTTCGTTGTCACTTTTGTCATATTGTGGCATTCGGGTCATCTTGGCGTGCCGGTTGGTATGTGTAGGATTTTCATGTCGGGCACATTATAGTCGTGTGTTGGTTGGTGGCCTCACATTGGGTCATGCACACGAGTTGATGGCTTCGTGAGGCGATTAGGTACAAGACCACACGTGTATTCGATCGATACTCGTTGGTGGCTTGTGCGGACACATTTCCATCCCGGACGTAGTGTGGTGCCATTCCTTTGAGCCGTCGATAGTCGATTCATATAGCATTGCGTATGTTTCGGCAGGATAATTCATAATTTCGTATATATCATGATTGTGTATTTTCAACCCTTGAGGATTGTTGTTACGTATGGCGGCCGTTGGGGATCTTGCTTCGTGTCATGGTAAGGCTAAGGCACGGGAGAGCACGGTGACGGCGAGAGTCCTGATGATACTAGTAGGGGCCCCAGTCTTATTCATCATTTATGTTTCCTTTATTTATTCCATTGCAGACTTTCCGTTTGAATACTCGTTTCATTCGGTGTTGTGTATTTTATCGTCACATAAGATACACATGTATTCTATTTTATCCTGGGTGTGTTGTATGAAACTCCTAATCGGAGTAATTGATGTTGTAATGTGGTTCGGTACTACATTTACCCTGTGTAATTCATCCTTTTTCATTCGCCTGGTGGGTCCCAGTCGGGGTCCACGGCACTGTAATATCCGCCTAGTTTGGGGTGTTACAGAGTTGGTATCGGAGCGTGGTTTTGAATACTACCTTCCGAGTCATGTCTCATTTGAAGTCATCGTCATCAGACTAGTATCATTGGACTTTCGCGTCACGTGTGACTGTGCGAATCTTGAGCCAATCGACCGAAAGAAGCGTAAGATTTCTAATGCCATGGTATAATTTACGCAATTATCATTCATTCATAATTTATCAGTTAACAATCCTCAAACATCATTTTCATTTTGACCAGGACGGTCATTTTAACTCATTAATCACTCAACTCATTTCATTACTCGGTTGTTGATCTGGAAGATCATATAATTAATCTTGTTAACTTGTTCAGGATAATCATTTCAATAATTTCATCAGACATCATGTCACCTCGATTAATCGTTCATGTAAACACTGTGTTAGAGCGTATGCTCATTTTCATCATTTAATGACGTAATCATAATGTGATACTCATGCGAGATATATAATCATCATATGACTTTCCACTTCAGTATGGAAAGGGCTGGCAGAGGACGTGGAGGACGAGGCCGTGGAGCGGGCCGAATCCCGAGAACTCGTGCAAATACTCGTGCAAATGCCAGGAATAATGCTAATTCATCAAGCAGCGACGCTGCCACTCATTCACCTGGACGCGATCATTCACTGTCGGGGAGTCGTACCCGGGACACGGCTCAGTCAGAGGGTGTCCGGGTTGACCCACTCGCATTTATGCAGGGCATGATGGCCCAAATGACCCAGATGGCTCAGTTGATGGAGACGATGCATAACTCCGTCAATCAAAATCAGCAGGCTCCTCCGCCGCCACCTCAGAGGCAAGAGAGGGGTGTAAGCAATATCATTAGCGATATCTCTCGCCAGCGACCACCTACTTTTGAGGGCTCATCTGAGCCGACGGATATTGTTCATTGGCTTGAGCATTTTGAGAAGTTATATGCTATGGTGGATTGCCCTGAAGGGCATAAAGTTTCAGTTGCGGCTTACTATCTCGGTAAGAGCGCTCATTCATGGTGGTTATCGTTGAAGCCCACAGACGGATCATGTACTTGGGATCAGTTCAAGACTCTCATGATGGAGAGGTACTATCCGGCCCCACTCAGGGAGGCCAAATTGTCGGAATTACTCACTCCCGACCTTTCGGCGGATGATGATGTTCTCGCCATCGCCGGAAAATTTCAGGAACTTCTTCCGTTCGCCTCATCTATCATTCACTCAGAAGCGGACAAGATCAAGTATTTCAGCAAGAGGCTGAAACCCCGTATGAGACTTCAGTTACTTAATCATAATTGCACCACGTTGGTGAATTCATTGAGAAAGCTCTTACCTACGAGCTTCGCTAAGGAAATTGCTAAGCGGCAACCTTCGCGCTAGCAAGAAGTCCAAGAACCGTAATCGATCGACGGAGTCGTGCCACTTTCAAGAAACCACGTGCGGGCTCTACTTTTTCGAGCGACCTCCCACGGCGTCTAAACCCGCGGAATCTCGGCCGCGAGCGGCCGGTTCGGCCATCACCTGTTTCAACTGTGAGGAACAGGTCATTTCAGCACCAAATGTCCGGGCGATCATCACGTGCCACAATGTGGGATTGCCGGGCATAGGGCCCGTTTTGCCGTAGGGACTCTAAACCCACTCCGGCGTCATCTCAAGCCCCAGTCATTCAATGGGCAGAATCGGACCACTCAGTCAAGATCGTTCAAGACGACAGAGCTAAAGGCGGAGCTAAGAGCTATCGACGGGAGCGTCCGGTTCGGGGGCCGGCAAGCCCCGAATTTATGAGATGAAGAAGACCGATGATCCCGAGGCCCGAATGATCTCGTGTACACTCGATATTCTATCTCAACTGTGTGTACCCTTTTTGATCTTGGTGCATCTCATTCATTCATTTCCGAGTCATGTTTGAGTAGACTACGTCGGGTAGTGCTACTAGTTGTGAGCCTTATGTCATTGGCCTACACGATGGTAGACGAATTATCGTGTCGTGAGATTCAGAATTGTCGATTCGATTTCATGGTCGTGTATGGCCAACGGACCTAATCGTAGTAGATTTGCCGAGGGCGACGTCATCTTGGGTATTGATGGATGGATCGTCATGATGCCATCATTAGTGTCCGTAAGCGTATGGTCACTATCATTTCGCACGATGGGGTCGAATGTGTTTTTCAGGAGGTAATCCTACATTGCAGTAAAGTCATTAATTTGATGAAAGCGATGCGGTTACTCGATCGAGGATGTGTTGGTTATTGGTGCTATATGACCAAAACCGAAAAATCATCAATATTGTTGTCGGATATTCCGGTTGTGAGAGAATATGCCGATGTATTTCCAGACGAGTTACTGGTTTACCTCCACAGAGAGATGTGGAATTCACGATCGAGTTGGAGCACAGTACGTCTCCGATATCGAAGGCACCGTCTGGATGGCCCCGACTGAAATGCGGAGTTGAAGAATCAACTTGAAGAATTGTTCGAGAAAGGTTATATCCGACCGAGTGCGTCTCCGTGGGGAGCACCGGTCTTTGTTTGTCAAAAAGAAGGATGGTTCTTTTCGCTTGTGTATCGATTATCGGGAGTTGAATAGGGTGACAATCAAGAATAAGTATCCTTTACCCCGTATCGATGACCTTTTGGATCAACTTCAGGGAGCTTCAGTATTTTCCAAGATCGACTTAAGATCTGGATATCATCAGCTGCGGATTCGAGAGTCGGATATCGCGAGGACGGCGTTTCGAACACGCTATGGTCATTATGAGTTCGTAGTTATGCCGTTCGGGCTAACTAATGCACCTGCGGTATTCATGGAACTAATGAATCGGGTCTTCATCGACTTTTTGGATCGATTTGTTGTTGTCTTCATCGATGACATTTTGATTTATTCTCGTAACCGAGAGGAACACGAGATTCATCTTCATCAGGTTCTCGACGTGTTGAGACGAGAGCAACTCTATGGAAAGTTTTCCAAATGTGAGTTCTGGATGCCCGAAGTGACTTTTCTCGGACATGTAATTTCATCGGACGGAGTTCGTGTCGACCCTCAGAAGACGGAGGCTATCCGAGACTGGTTACCTCCGAAGAATGTTAAGGAGATCCGAAGTTTTCTCGGATTAGCGGGCTATTATCGGCGATTTGTGGAGGGATTTTCTAAAATCGCTCAACCCTTAACGAACCTTTTGCGGAAGGATAAGAAATACACGTGGTCCGACGCGTGTCAACGGAGTTTTGAGGAACTCAAGAGCCGGTTAATGTCAGCACCTGTACTTTCCTTGCCGCAGGGGACGGAAGGATTTGTGGTCTATAGTGATGCGTCGGACGGGTCTCGGATGTGTACTCATGCGAGCAGAAGGTTATTGCCTATGCTTCACGGCAATTGAGACCTTACGAGGTTAATTATCCGACCCATGACCTGGAGCTAGCAGCCGTGGTGTTCGCTTTGAAAATTTGGCGTCATTATCTTTATGGCGTTACCTGTCAGATATTCACCGATCATAAGAGCTTAAAGTATATATTTACTCAGAAGGAGTTAAATATGCGTCGAGAGGCAGTGGTTGGAATTAATCAAAGATTATGATATCGAGATCCTCTACCACCGGGCAAGGCGAACGTTGTCGCCGACGCCTTGAGTCGTAAGTCCGTTCAGAGCGGATGCTTGCCCGTTTAACGATTCGAAGGAGCTTGGCGGGAATTCCTTAGACCCGAGATCGAGTGCAGCCGGCGAGTTCGGGCGGCTTTGTATGTTAGAGATTTCATCGTCACTCGAGGAGGAAATCCGAGAGAATCAGGTTCGGACCCATCATTGTTGCGCATCCGAGAGGATGCGGCTCGGGAAAGTCCTCGATTTGTGGTCCACGAGGATGGACTTTTGAGGTTTAAGAATCGGTTGTGCGTGCTGTGAATGACGAGTTAAAAAACTCGATTTTGAAAGAAGCTCATGCTACCCCTTATTCTGTGCATCCGGGGTCTAGCAAGATGTATAAGGACTTGAAACAAAATTACTGGTGGAGTAATATGAAGCGAGAAGTCGCAGAATTTGTTTCGAGATGCTTAACTCACAACAAGTTAAGATTGAACATCGGCGGATCGCGGGTATGCTGAAACCCCTTCCTATTCCCGAGTGGAAGTGGGAAGACATTTCTATGGATTTCATCACGAGTTTGCCGACGAGTCGTCGTGGCATGAATACGATCTGGGTGATCGTGGACCGCTTAACTAAATCAGCTCATTTCCTTGAGATCAAGGAAACGTGGGGTCCCGAGAGACTTGCTCAACTGTTCATCAATGAGATAGTCAGACTTCACGGTACTCCTAAAAGTATCGTTTCCGATCGTGACAGACGGTTTGTGTCGCATTTTTGGAAATCAGTTCATCGTGCTATGGGAACTCAGCTTAATCTCAGTACCGCTTTTCATCCTCAGTCCGACGGACAATCAGAGAGGACTATTCAGACCTTAGAGGACATGTTGAGGGCATGCGTCCTCGATTGGAAAGACGATTGGGAAGCCCAACTACCATTGATCGAGTTCACGTATAATAATAGTTGGCATGCTTCGATCAAGATGGCACCTTACGAGGCCTTGTATGGTCGTCGTTGTCGATCTCCGTTGTGTTGGGACGACTTATCAGAATCAATCGGCACCGAGCCCGATATGCTTATAGCCGCCCGTGAGAAGGTAGCTTTGATCAGGAGTCGTTTGTTGACAGCTCAGAGTCGACAGAAATCATATGCGGATAACCGTCGTCGACCATTAGAGTTCGAGGCAGGTGACCACGTGTTGGTCAAGGTATCCCCGAGTCGTGGCATCTTCCGTTTTGGGAAGAGGGGGAAGTTGAGTCCGAGATTCATTGGACCGTTCGAGATTTTGGATCGAGTAGGCGAGTTAGCTTATCGATTGGCTTTACCTCCGGCATTGAGCCGAATTCATAATGTGTTTCATGTCTCTCAGCTGCGGAAGTATGTTGTCGACCCGAGCCACATACTTCAGTTCGACGAAATCGAGATCGCCGACGATCATTCATATGAGGAGCATCCTATACGAGTCTTAGAGCGGCGAATCAAACAGTTGAGAAATAAGACGATCCCTTTGGTCAAGATTCAGTGGTCTAGACACGGAGTCGAAGAGGCCACTTGGGAAACCGAGAAGAATATGCGAGAGAGTTATCCCGAGTTGTTTGACCCTTAGTTTCGGGGACGAAACTCTTTTAAAGGGGGGTGTATGTAATACTCGGTTGTAATTCATTCATTTTCATTCATTAATTATCAGTCTGTAATTGTCACTCAGTGTATTTTCACTCAATTATAATCATTCATCAATCATGTTCTTTCACCGTGTTCACCGTTCGGAAAAACTTCGAGTTGTGTATCGTTATTGTTCATTGTTTCAACTTTCCTCTTATGAGTTCGACTTTGTTAGATCACCATTAATTTTTGGTAACTCCAAAAATTCTAAATCGTTGCAATATTATAGAGCATCGAGTTAGCTTTCCAATGGTTCAAACGGTGAGTCAATCGGAGTCCGGACGAGAAAGTTATGGTCGTTTTAACTCACCCGCTCATTTTTCAGTTATTGGCCGATCACTGCCGACCGAACTCGGCCGTGTCGTCCGACACGGCCCGTGCCGTACTCGTCCGGAAAATGCCGAAGTCTCTGCCTCAGGACCCGACCGTGTCGTCTGGCACGGCCGAGTCGAACCCTTCCGGATAAGCCTGAACCAACTGCCCAGAGGCCCGACCGTGTTCCAGGACACGGTCGAGTCAATGCCGAGCGCCGCGGACGGGTCACTGTCGGTAGGCCCTTTGCGCCACGACCGTGTCAAGCAGGACACGGTCGAGTCCCTGCCGGCCAGCTGCGCGCCGCGACCGTGTCAGGCCGACACGGTCGAGCCTGTCAGCCGAGTCAACCCCTATAAATTGTTTTTTTGAGCATTTCAGCTCATTTTTTCCATCTTCTTCACCTTGCGAGATAGAATAACTTGAGGGAGAGATTTCTTCAGCAATTATCATTTGAGTGTGTATTTTTCATCACCTCAATCATTTGGGAAGCTTGGATAGTCGATTTTACACGTTTTCATCGGATCGAATTGGTTGGATCTTCAAGAGGTAAATTCTTCAACACTTTGGACTTCGATTTTGTGTTGAGATATGATGTTTTGGACGTTATAATCATGTTATATGAAGGGATATGTATATGATTATGAGTTTGTATAAGGATTCATTGGATTATCGAATGATTATTCAAGAACACTTTGAATATCGAGTTGAAATTGTGGATTTTCGATTAATTGTCGTTATAATCACGTTTTCGGATATTCATTTCGAATTATTGATCATTTGGAAGGTGTTTATTGGTTTGAAACACCTCTTGGGGGATTTGATAGTGGTTCATTGAGATTTGATTGTAAACAATCGGAATTTGGCCACAACGTATTCGATATAATGCCCCAATGAACTTAAGTTTAATCGTATCGACGTTTTGAGTTCGTTATATTCGTGTTTGATTCGTATATTGAACGAGTTGTTGGATATTGTATATTCAAGGTTGTTCGAGCGACCGATATCTCAATTAGGACGTTGTTCGTGGAAGGATAATTGTCACCGGTATTGAGTAAGTTAATTCTTACTCGGTTAAAAGGATATTCATTCCTTTTGTTGTTGTTCATTCATAATCGTAACTCATTCATCATTGTCTTAATCGTATCAAAACTTGTCATTGTCAATTAATAACCTCAGTCATAAGGAACGGCGGTTCCAATCATTTCATTGAGCTATCATTCATTTCACCATCATTTAATCTTGGTGAGTCATTATTCATTTCCGTTGTCACTTTTGTCATATTGTGGCATTCCGGGTCATACTGGCGTGCCGGTTGGTATGTGTAGGATTTTCATGTCGGGCACATTATAGTCGTGTGTTGGTTGGTGGCCTCACATTGGGTGTGCACGAGTTGATGGCTTCGTGAGACTGATTAGGTACAAGACCACACGTGTATTCGATCGATACTCGTTGGTGGCTTGTGCACGGACACATTTCCATCCCGGACGTAGTGTGGTGCCATTCCTTTGAGCCGTACTGATAGTCGATTCATATAGCATTGCGTATGTTTCGACAGGATAATTCATAATTTCAGATATATCATGATTGTGTATTTTCAACCCTTGAGGATTGTTGTTACGTAATGGCGGCCGTTGGGGATCTTGTTTTCAGTCATGGTAAGGCTAAGGCACGGGGAGAGCACGGTGACGGCGAGGAGTCCCAGTGATACTAGTAGGGGGCCCCAGTCTTATTCAGTCATTTATGTTTCCTTTATTTATTCCGCTGCAGACTTTCCGTTTGAATACTCGTTTCATTCAGTGTTGTGTATTTTATCGTCACATAAGATACACATGTATTCTATTTTATCCTGGGTGTGTTGTATGAAACTCCTAATCGGAGTAATTGATGTTGTAATGTGGTTCGGTACTACATTTACCCTGTGTAATTCATCCTTTTTCATTCGCCTGGTGGGTCCCAGTCGGGGGTCCACGGCACTGTAATATCCGCCTAGTTTGGGGTGTTACATCACGTGCGTGATTTTTAACTATGGCCAGTCCGGGAGGGTCCATAGAGGCCTCGGATGGGACCAGTGATTTAGCTCCGGTCCTAGGCAATTTTCAACTGTGATTATTGACTGTTTGTTTTCCGGGAAAAGATATGTCTTGATTTTGAAACAATTGATGCATGTACTATGAGATGTGTAAGCGAATGTCGATACGTGTGAGTAGAGGCTTAACGTATACTTTGTAACGTGTGAGTTTTTGGGCATTCTGGCCTAATGGATTTTTGAAAGTCTTGAGTATATTAGAGAATAAATTTTGAGACGTACTTTTAAAATGGATTATTTTCTCGCGGTATTTTCAAGGTGCCTACTAGTACAACTATATGTTTCAAAATTCTTCCACTTTGAGGACCAAAATATTTTGAGATATTCTCAGTAATTTAGAAACGCGTTTGCTTAGACACGAAGGTCGAATATTTCTGAATGTTTTTAACTGAAAGAAAGATGTCCTCATTTTTATAAAACATAAGACGTTTTTTTTCAAAGTCTCGATAACGATGTTTGTGTTACTGTTTCGAAATGTGATACTTAAGATCAACTGTGTTTCTAAATTTTTTTCAAAAAGGTGGTTTTCGTTTTTAAAACTCATCATTTCCTGTTGCGGTCAGGGAATGTGTGTATGATGTTAACATTGTCGTTAGGATGTTAGCCCTCCGAGTTGTGGTTAAATTGGTGGTAGGAGCGTTAAGTCGTTCGCCACGCATTCTTTGTGTTAGCCCTCTGTGAGATGTGTGATGTTGGTATTAAATGTTTGTCGCTTCGTGGTGATTTGCGTGTTATCGCACCTGTGCGGGCTGTTAGAACTTGGATTTGTATGATTGTTTCATGATGTTTTGTAATTGTGTGCTGGTTATCGTTCGGGCCATTGAAATCTCCGAATGGATGTCGTTATTGTTGTGATTTTATGTATCTGAGTTGCCTTAGGATGGTAATTGTTGTATGTGATTGTGTTACGATTTTCTCTTGTGCTAAGTGGTTACTTATTCAGTATGCCTAGGGACATGGTTCGTGGTCGTGACGTGTGATCAGTATTGTACTGCCGGTAATGGTTTTGGTATCAGTGTTGCCACTATTTTGCAGCAGGTAGCTACACAGATGACTCAGTTGACCCAAGTAGTTCAACGTAATACAGATGTGACCCAGAACATTGGTGCAAATCAGTGGCTTCGAGAAGTGGTTCATATGAATACCCCTCATTTCGCTGGTGCCGCAGATGCATTGGGCTGGGATGGTTGGCTTTTCCAGTTGGGAAAGATATTCGAGGTAGTTGATTATCCAGAAGAACGTAAGTTGCCTGTCGCTCAGTATCTTCTTGACAAGGATGCCACTAATTGGTGGGAGGCTGTAAAGCCTCGAGACCGTGTTGTCACGTGGGCAGAGTTACAAAGATTTATGAGAGACGAGTTTTGTCTGGAACCGATCAAAAATCAGAGGATTAATGAATTCTTTTCGGCAAAACCGCAAGATGAACCGTTGTCTCAAGCTATTATTGATTATAGCAAACAACTCAGCTATGTGCAGGATCAGGTGAGGATAGAGGAGCATAAGATCTGTCACTTTATCAGGAGAATGAAGCCGTAGATTCGTCAGTACATGGCGGGTTTCACTTGTACTTCATTGATAGAGTATCAGAATACGGTGTTAGCCTATGAGCTATCTGTATCATCCATTGAGCATATGTCCGAGTCGAAGAAATCGAAAATTGTTGGGAACCTCTCAAGAAGTCAAGGGAGTGGGCCCCCTGGGGCTGGGACTTCGCGTCGTCATTTTAAGAAGGTTCCTCGATCGCGTGAACATAGAAAGAGTATTACCCCTATAGTGAGTAATGTAAGCAGCACGTAGACGTGTTATAACTGTAGTCGATCGGGCCATACCGCGAAGAATTGTCGTTCACCATTAGTCAGTTGTTTTGATTGCGGACAATTGGGACACCGAGCCATGCATTGCGAGACGGTAGCTTAGAGGTTTGGGAATCGAGTTTGTGTCTATGCTCTGGAAGGACACAGAGATGCCTAGTGTGGGTTTTGATAATTTCAGCGTGGTCGGAGTTCTTCATGGTTACCCTCACGGATCGCTGTGTGTTTAATTTCTATTTTTTGACTGTGCGTGTTTTCTTGTAATATGTAACTTTTGTTTTGCGATTTTTCGGATAATTGACTTGATTGTGCTATCTATTTGGTGATACTTGACACTTTTTGGTTTTATTATGTCTCTCCTTGTGACATTGTGATGGTTGTCGTCGAGCATGATTTCACGCCGTATGTTTCTTTGCGTTGCTTGTAGCATTTCGCCGATGGGTGTGAGTTATTCGGTTCTTATGTATCTCGTTGAGATGTTCCTGGTGGGATATTACTCCTCCCTACTTATTTTAAGTTTCAGGACGAAACTTCTTTTAAGGAGGGTAGTATGTAATATCCGTAATTTCGATTTTCAGTAAAAAAAAATTTGGCAGGAGTTCATTCTAATGGCTTGCTTGTGACCGTTTCGTCATTCTGGGAATGATTAATTCTGCAATTCTTGTCATCCGAGTTCGTTTTGGTGTTGTTTTGTTGAGTTCCGTGCTTCTTAGCGACTTTTTCGCACTTGAGTACGATTCTTGCGAATCATTCGAAACTATCGCTTCGTGTATCCCGTAAGTTTGTTTAACTTTGTTAGATGTGTTGTGAGCTTCGGTTTGGTTATTCGTTGTCGTATCGTGATATTTCGGTCATTCGGGCCATTTCATAATTTTCCAAAGTTTTGGGGTGTTTGCCTTCGTATCGTCTTTTTCAATCTTCAGGTTATCGGAATCATGTGTTTGTTTAGTGCTTAAACTCGTATTTTGATTGTTGTACTACTCGCCTTGCTCGACCTTAGTAATTCGTGTTCGTCGCGTTCCGCGGTCCTTTTCGAAACGTACTTCTGGCAGCTGTTCTGTACTGCGAGATGGATAACGTACGTTATCATCATGTGCAGCGTACGTTAGTAATGCTTCTTTACGTACGTAACGCATTACGTACGTTAGCGTGTTCAGGATTTCGGGCAGAGGAGTCTGGATGGCTCTTACGTACGTAAGGGCTTGCATCTTACGTACCTAGCATACGTTAGGTTTATGCCTAACGTACGTAAGCTTTGGACGCCTATTTATACCAGAGGGTTGACCCAGAATCGGGTCATTTCTCCTTCCCTTTCTTTTTCTGCATTTTTGGCGATTTGGGGTGGTTTTGGATCGATCTTTCTTCGGCCATTGATGGTGATAATCACCTCGGTGGGTCTTCTTCGTCTTCATCACCGTCTAATCATTCTTCTTCTTCGAATCAAGGTAAGGTTTTAGAACCCTATTTGAGATATTTTGGGGTTTGTCTTGATTTTGTGATTTTAATCCGAAATCGTTGGTGCTATTGTTGTTACCTAGTCTTGTTGATCTTGACCCATGGTTTGAAATTCCGTTTTCACATTTTTGTCGGGTCGATTCGTGTTCTTAGCCGTTTGGGGGAAACCCTTGAACTTTCGTCATTTGTTCCTTGAATTCATCGTGTTGGGATAAACAATCCCTGTATCGAAACTGTTGGGATAAACAATCCCTACATCGAAAGTGTTGGTAGAATGTTTTGACAATATGCCAATCCAGCATACAACAGGCAGCTGTATCGAAAAGCTGATCAAACGTGTCATCCTGTATCGAAGACTTCTCGTAGCCCCAGCATATAGTGAATCTATCATACAACAAAGGAGTCTCATAGATATGGAAGCTGTCTCGAATCGTCAATACAGCTATCATTCCATACAGCATCCAAACAGAACAAGAAGGAATCTTTGGTATTCACTAAAGTCAAAGTCCCGTTTAAGAAGATATATTTAAATACTAAAGAATAAAGTATTTAAATATCAAGCCATCAGAGATCTTCAATCTAGCGCAAAATCTGGATCATGTTTTATTCAAACACATCATCCCATTGGAACGGAATCTTGCTCAACGGATTTATATCCACGGATATATTTCAGGAAGGCTATATATGTCCCCAGTCTTTGAAGATAAAAAACACTTTAAATACGAAGTTATCATCATATACATCTGAGCAAACATATCTTCCAAAGCATACTGCTATTCCGAAAGAAGAGATATACAAGTGCTCAAAGTGTGAACAACACATCATCAGCTAAAAGCTCAGAAAGTCAAAGCTGTTGTTCAATCATTCTTCTACCCTTGAACAAAACCCATCAGCCCTGTGCGGACTGAGAAACCTTGCTCTTCCCAAACTGTGTGTGACGGACTTGCATTGAAGAGACGAAGCTTCGGAACTGTGTGTGAAGAAGCCAGACAAGTGATAGCTTAAACCAATCTGTGTGAACGGTTGAAGGCTAAGATCATTATATCAATCTGTGTGAACGATAGACTGATTATGTTTGATTATAAATACATAGTTGTGTACGTAGTATTTATAATAAACATTTTCACTCCTGTGTGGAGGACCAGTGGACGTAGAGGGGTTTACCTCGAACCACTTTAATTACCGTGTCAGTTACCTTCTGCATTTACTGTTTTAAAATTTGTGATTATTTTTAAGTATACACTTCATAACTAGTTGCTGTATTTACAGCAACTCACTTTAATAAGACTTCCGCTACGCACTCAGATTTGAAAACCGTACAACTTGTTGTTTAAGACACTTTCCAAGCTGTATCCTGTATACTTAGTGGCCAACAAATGGTATCGGAGCGGTTGATTCTAAAAAGAATCAGTCGTATTTTTGATTGAATCAGATCCTTAAATCACTTATTTTTATAAAACAGTCGTTTTCGTCCTTATACTCTCATATGGATTCATCATTGATTAATAAAGTTCTTATGTTTTCTATTAACGAATTTGATGATTGGAGAATTAGGATGGAGGCTCATCTTGCAGCAATGCACGAAGAGATGATTTTTGTCATACAGGATGGCCCCATAAAGATTATGAAGGTAAATCCGGCCACAGGGATTGAAGGCCAGGCTCATGCAGAGATGCTCGAGAAAGTGCGCGAATAATGGACTTCTGACGAAAGGAAGCGCGCCAACCTCGACAATGTCGCGGAGAATGCGCTATTTGTCACTCTTGACAAAGGCACATTCTCTAAGGTAAAAAGCTGTAAATCAGCCAAGGATATCTGGGACAAACTCAAGTTAATTTGTGAGGGAACTGAGCTCTCAAAAGAAAACAAGATTTCAAAATTAACTCAGCAATTTGAATCTTTTGAAATGAAACCAACTGAAACACTTGAGGAACTTGACCTCAGATTCACTGGCATTGTTGGTGAACTTGAAGCATTAGGCAAAATTTATACTCAAAGGGAGAAAAACCCTAAGATTTTCCGATCTCTCCCTGCCCGATGGGGCATTAAGACCACAGCTATGCACGTGTCGTGCAATCTTAGTGAAATATCTACTTTTGATCTATTTTCTGACCTTAAAGCATTTGAGTACGATATAGACAGGAGAGAGAAAGCTGAAGAATCTCCCGCCAGGACTACGACCTTAGCCGCTGTATCCAATCGAAGACACAGCATGCCGATTTCATCAAAGCCCACTCATAAGAATGCTGACAGCGACGACGACATCCTGTCACAAGACGAAATGGCGCTCCTCATGCATAAGTTCAATAAGTTTATCAAGCAGTCGGGAAAGACTACATACAGGCCCAAGCCTGTACATACTGAAACTTCCTCTGGTGATGCTAACCTGTGTTATAATTGCAGGAAACCTGGACATTATGCAAATAAATGTCCTCATCCCAAAGTTCAAAGGTTGCCGGAAGCCGAGCAACAAGAAAAGGATGAACGAAGACGTGCTTGGAAAAACAAGCTCAAGGCCCTGATTGGTGAATCATAAGCCGCCCCCGCTCCATCAAAATCCGAAGAATGTCTTCAGGTAGTCACTGACAATGATTCATATGATGATGATTTCAAATATAAAGCCTATATGTGCTTTATAGCCAAGGACATTCCGGAAGATGAAGATAGCGATGATGAGGTAAGCTCAACCTCAGCTATTCCCTCCAATGCATCTCATACTTTTGCAAACATGATGAATGAGTTTAAGACCATTCAAATGGCCCATAATACATTGAAAAATGAAAATATACAGCTCCAACTTTCTAACTTAGAGCTGAAAGAAGAAAGCAACTTGCTAAAAGTAAATTACGAAAATATGTCTGTTGATTGTGAAAACAGCAAATTCGAGTTTGAAAAACTCATGGAGAGCAATCATCAACTTGCTCATGAACTAAGTGTGACTAAATCTCATCCCCCAGGGCATAGCTCAGTGGCAAAGGAGGGGGATATCTTTCGCGCTGGTGGCACGCATCGTGGGTTCGAATCCTCGTGGGAGCATCCACTCTTTTCAGGAATTTGGACCTTGTGTGTTTATTCAGTTGAAGCATCCTCAAAACCGGGTTGCTGAGGCATAACCTACGATTTAACCGGGGGTAGGAATGAGGGATCGGACCTACAACCTCCAGGATTAAACCTGGGTCATCAAAAAAAAAAGTGAGACTAAATCTCATAGTAAAAGCAATACAAATGATTTCGTTCTGCTTCAAGCCAAAGTAAAAACTCTCGAAAAACGAGAAGGAGAACTTGAGACCATTCTTAAATCTTTCGAGAAATCATCCAAAAGAATGGAAGAAATTCTAAGCACTGGGCAACATGCTCATGATAAAAGTGGCTTAGGATACAGCTCATTTTCCAACAAAGGGAAAACTAGTACTGTGTTCGTCAGGGGTGTGGAACCCATTCCAGTATCGGAAGAAGTTCCGAGTCCTGTGAAGGAACCCATAGCACCACGAACAGCAAAAGCTGCCATTCCGCCACCTCAGTCCTATTCCAGACAGCGGAATCACCAGCCATTCAGACCTGTAGGGCATATCCAACATCATGCTCCCCGAGCATATCAGCAGCGCCAACAGCCGTTCAGAAGGAAGGCTGTATCCAAATATCAAAGGCCCGCACGGCAGTACTTCAAGTACAGCACGCCTAGGGATTGGATACAGGAGCCTCGTCATTTCTCACGACAGCAAGTTTCTGCACAGTATAAACAACATCATTGGGAATCCAACTGGAGACCCAGAAGCCAAGCTGTTAGGTCGAAGAAAATGGCTCCACCTCCAAGACGGCATTTGTACTGGACTAATAATAACCCTGAATTTTACATGCATAATAATTATCACGGTTATAGCAACTACGTATATGCCCCACGTAGAAATCACAATTACGGACCTAAACCATCCTACAATAAACCTATTGCTGTCAGGAAAATCTGGGTACCTAAAGGCACTAACATCCATGGACCCAACAATCAAAGGGGACCTAAATGTACCTAATTTGTTTGCTACAGGACATTTTGGAGGAGGATATCTGGTACTTCGACAGCGGATGTTCCCGACACATGACAGGAGATAAAAGCAAGTTATCAGATTTCGTAGAAGGTCGCGGTCCAAAAGTGCGCTTCGGTGATAAATCTAAAAGAAGAACAAGAGGGAAGGAAACCTTACTTGTCGGAAAATTCAAAGTTACCGATGTAGCTTACGTTGAAGGCTTACAGTACAATCTACTTAGTATTAGCCAGTTCTGTGACAAACAGTTCTTGGTGAAATTCTATATAGATCACTGTAGAGTCAAGAACATCCTGACCAAAGAAATTGTGCTCACAGGAAGCAGATGAGGTAATATGTATTTTGCTGACTGGATGCCTACGAGCTCCACAATTCCTTGTTTTGTTGCCAAAGGCACTGCAGATCTAAGCTGGCTATGGCACAAAAGGATGTCACACGTCAACTTCAAGACTATCAACAAACTATCCAGATAGGGATTGGTTAGAGGATTGCCAAATGTTTCATTCCAGAAAGACAGCATTTGTGGACCCTGTCAGAAAGGCAATCAAATCAAGACCACCCTGAAAAGCAAATCCTACCTTTCCACCAACAGAGTTTTGGAAATGCTACATATGGATCTCTATGGTCCTGTAGACCCGGTAAGTTTGGGAGGTAAGAATTACTGTCTCGTTATTGTTGATGATTATTCCAGGTATGCTTGGACAATTTTCCTAAGTAAGAAGAAGGAAACAACAATAAAGCTGCCAGAGCACCTGAGAAAGCTTCAAAATGAAAAAGGGTCGAGTATCGTGTCTATTCGTTCCGACAGAGGTACAGAATTTACTAACCACTTTATAGAGCAATACTGTTCGGAAAATGGGATACAGCACGAATACTCAGCTGCCCGTACACTTCAACAAAATGGTGTTGCCGAGCGAAAGAACAGGACGCTGAAGGAAGCAACAAGGACAATGATTGCGGCAAGCAAGTTGCCACAACGTTTCTGGGGCGAAGCCACCAATACAGCGTGCTACACACAAAACCACTGTATCGTCAACAAGCATCACAACAAAACATCATACGAGGTATGGAACAACAAAACTCCGTTAGTTTCGTACTTTCACATTTTTGGATGCAGATGTTACGTTTTGAACAACGTTAAGGATCAACTTAGAACCTTCGATGAGAAGTCGGATGAATGGATATTTGTAGGATATTCCTCTGTTAGCAAAGCTTACAGGATCTTCAACAAAAGGAAGCTAACAATTGAGGAATCAGTTCATGTGGTGTTCGACGAATCTCACCATGATCCTACAGGAGTAGAAGACATTTCTCAGAACATCCAACAACTTTCCATCATAGATCTACCAACTCCTATCGAACCTGTCGTTGACATAGAAATCAACCCCGCAGCTGTAAGAATCGACATAGATGAATCGATGTTGTACAAGCTGAAGCCGAAACTACAGCAACTCAAGATACAGTATGGGACCCCGAATTAGAACCCAACAGAAGATGGTTGAAAGATCACCCGCAAGAGCTGATCATTGGAAACATTGATGCTGGTGTTTCTACCCATAGGAGAATACAAAGTACACCAGGAAATGTACTATGTGCGCAAAAAGAACCCGATACTGAGATATAACCATTTCTTGAATGGAAATCTCGATCCGAGCTTAGAAGATTTAATATATGCACTATTTCTATATTCTTAGCCCAATCCGAACCTGTCTCTACCAAAGAAGCTCTCAACAATTCTCATTGGATCACATCTATGAAAGAAGAGCTTAACAGTTTCGAAAGAAACAACGTATGGTATCTTGTACCTAGACCTACGCATCAATCAGTAATTGGAACCAAATGGGTATTTAGAAACAAGAAGGATATAAATGGACTCATTATCAGGAATAAATCCAGACTAGTCGCCCAAGGCTACAGACAAGAAGAAGACATAGACTACGATGAGACATTTGCCCCTGTAGCCAGACTAGAAGCCATAAGGATATTTTTAGCCTTTGTCGCCCATAAGAGCTTCATTATATACCAAATGGACGTCAAAAGTGCATTCCTAAATGGAGACCTCGCTGAAGAAGTATATGTTGAACAACCACCAGGGTTTGTCAATCCAGAAGGCGAAGACCTAGTATACAGGCTAAGGAAAGCACTGTATGGACTTAAGCAAGCCGCTAGAGCATGGTATGAGACCCTGTCCCAGTATCTAACCAATAATGGATTCGAGAAAGTTGCTATGGACAAGACCTTGTTCAAAATACAGGAAGGTGATGACCTCGTGATGGTTCAAATCTATGTAGATGATATAATATTTGGTTCAACTAACCTTGCTTTATGTCAAAGGTTCTCTCATCTCATGCAAAGTAAATTTGAAATGAGTATGATGGGAGAACTTAGTTATTTACTAGGTTTGCAGGTAAAACAGTTGCCTACAGGGATTTTCATCAACCAGGAAAAATACAGCAAGGAGCTTCTCAACAAATTTGGAATGAATACTTCCAAATCATCGTCAACTCCCATGAGCACTTCCGTGAAAATTAGTGCTGATGAAGCTGGAAAGCCGGTTGATCAATCACTCTACAAGAAGATTATTGGCTCACTCCTATACCTAATAGCTAGCAGGTCCGATATCCAGTTTGATGTGGGAGTGTGTGCGCAATATCAAGTATCACCTAAAGAATCACACTTCGCAATAGCTAAATGAATCCTGAAATACGTCAAAAGAACAGTCGATGTAGGACTGTGGTATCCTAAAGAAGGCGGATTCGATTTAGTTGGCTACAGCGACTCGGATCTCGGAGGTTGCAAGCTAGATAGGAAGAGTACAAGTGGAACTTGTCACTTTCTTGGACCTAGACTTGTGTCTTGGTTTAGCAAGAAATAATTGGCAATCTCGCTTTCAACAACTGAATCAGAATACTATGCTGTTGGTAGTTGCTGTATGCAGATCCTTTGGATGCAACAACAGCTGTCAGATTATGGAATTGAAGCCAAAGAGACACCAATTATGTGCGATAGCACGAGTGCAATTGCTATCACTCACAACCCTGTATTGCACTCTCGCACCAAGCATATTCACATGAAGCATCACTTCATTAGGAATCATGTTGAGAACAAGGATGTTCGGCTGGAAAAAGTTCATATAGATATCCAGTTAGCCGACATCTTCACCAAACCTCTCGACACAGCAAGGTTCCGCATGCTTCGACATGAGTTGGGATTGCTACAGCCTGACTCCCTGTAAGTTTTTAATGCTTTTACTCAGTAAATTGAGGGGGAATGCTGTAAGACCTAAGAATACAATATCCACCGTTAGTTATCTGCACACTCAGTCTATTAGAACAGCACTGTAGGAACCAAGCGATATGAATTATCCTACAGCTGATGTGTGCAATAGTTAAGGGAGAATACAGGACGACCCAAGAATGCAGCATTAATCCGAAAGCTGCTGTATCGAATTGAAACCCGTATGTACCTTTAAAGGGGGAACACTGTATTTTCGCGGATACAACACATACTATGGGAAATCAATTATCAAGTTATTTATTTTAAAATATTTAATGTCCACGTGCCCTGTTATCATTACAAGTCGTTTGCATTAAATGCTTTACACGACATCTGGACATTGGTATCTTCAAAGCCGCGATGTTTCAAATTTTTATTAATTGTACACCGCCATTTCGGGCAATAAGGGTAATTTGAAAAGTCAGAAGTGGGACCTGCTCCTATTTTAAATTAGATGGATAAGTTGTACCGGTTACACTCAGTCCATCGTGATCGTCCATTTTAAACAAACGATTCCCATCCCTTAAATCTGACCGTTCATTCTCTGAAAACCCTTCTTCGCCGCCCACCATAAAAGGACTGTAAATGCCATTTGAGACTCTTTACGCTTTCTGCATATTGTAAGAGTTCTAGAGCATACAGCCTACAAGTTTTCTGTGTTTACTGCATTTTTGCTTGAAACCTTTTTAACTTTTCTTCGAGAATCATCAATGGCATCTTCCCAGACCTCTTCCATCTCTCTTAAGAAAACATCCAACATCATCGACGGACGAATCTTTTCTAAATCTGTCTTGCTTGAACGTGTCCATGCCGAAGTGGATGATGTCGAATCGATGGAGTACATCATCACTAGGATTCGTCAACAAGGCCTCTATCGCCTTAGCAGCCACTCTGCTGAACGATTTGATGTTCATCTGGTTGAGGAGTTCTACCTCAATGCCGCCATTCGCTTCCTTTCACTGGCCTAAGGAGGACATGTTGCTGACATCACAGCCGTAATTCGTGGAGTCGAGATCCGCATTGACCAAGAGCTACTCCAAAACATTTACAGGCTACCTGCTAATAGCCTGTCAATGGAAGATCTTGAGACCTTTGGGTCCCAGGAGATGTTAACCGCTTACTATGGCTTGTTCACCGGTTCAGCATCGATGGAAGCGGTTCACACCTCTTGCCATAAGAAAAACTTCTATTTACCTTTTGTCTACTTACACGATTTTTGTTGCCATATTATTGAGAACAGAACAGGTGCGTTCGAGATGTGCACCAATCTTAGGTTCAGGATGATGGTTGCAATTATGACCTGTGAGAAGGTCAACTGGTGTCAAATCATCCTCAAACGGTTGCAGGAAGAAGTTTCTAAGCCTGCTTCGTAGAAAAAATCCTTCGATTTGATTTTGAACTATATTTTGACCAAATGCGGTCTTCCGCAAGATGAAAAAGCAAAGAAGATCACCTCTCACATTTATATGGGAAGCATCAGACCCACCGTCTTTAAGAAAGGACCCCTTATTGCAAATAGGCCTTACGTTCGCAAATTGCCCCTTTATGCCGACTCAAGGGATGTATCTTCGAAGTCTCAGAGCGAGGAGACTTCAAGGAATAGAAAAAGATCTCACAGCAAAACTCCAGTTGCTGTTGAGAAGCCGAAAAGGAAGCTAAGGAGGCTTTCCAGAGTAAAGGCTATAGAAACCTCCAAGGATGCTTCTCCCGTGGTTCAACCAACTGAACAAATCCCCCAGGGCCCAACCCCTGTGGAAGAGATGGCTGCTACTGTTGATACAGTAGATCCCGAGCCTTTGGCGGCTATGATGGATGCTCAGATATCTACCAACATACAAGACTCTGGCGAGTCGGCTGCCACTTTGGAGCTAAAAGCTACTTCTCCTATACGGGATCCCACACCCGTTCAGGATCTATCTCCCATCAGGGTACCAACCCCTGTAAGGAATCCCTCTCCGATACAGGATTCCACACCTATAGCGGAACCCATGCCTACAGCGAACCCAGGCGCTATACGCAGCCCCTCCCCGGACTCAATTATTACTAAAACCCTACTTTCTGTGCAAATAGAACAGGCTTATGAACGATTTGTACAATGGAAGAATAACAGACTTGCTCCATACGAAACCCTGTACAACTGGAGCGAATGGAGCAATGAAAAGATTTGTTTTGGAAGTGACGGACGCTCAAGATGTTGCTGTCCTGATCCAATGGGACAACCTCTGCGTTAAAGAGCTTATTGAGAGTCATTTGTTTGAAAAAGCCGAAGCACGAAAGAAAGGAAAAGCTAAGTCCGTGGAATCTCCCAAAAGTCCAAAATCAGATACCGACTCAGACGATGATGACGATGCCCTACAGGCTGGTCTAAGAAAGAGTCGTGAAGAATCTGAATTTCCGATGGGCGCAGGAACTTCGAGTCATCACCAATCACCTACTCATCAACAAGACACTGTTCCCGACAACGAGGATTCAGCCCCTCATGTCGCGGAGGAACAATCTGTTTCGCAACAGGCACCCGATCCTGTCGCCGCCCAAGCAGAAGAAGAATCCGATGCCATCCCGCACGAGGAATCAGTCCCTCTGTCGGAGCAGGCGGAAGCTGAGAGACAGCAGGAGGAATCAGTCCCTACTGTATCCATGTCTTCAGAAACCACTTCAGCACAGGAGGATGCAGCACCCCATGTCGTCGAGCCCGAATCTGATACTCCCGCACCCTCAACCGCCTTGGAATCCGACGATGGTACCATACCTGAGGATGTCTAACTCAATTCACATCCCAATGTGAATTTGATACTGTTGAACGGAGTCGAGGATTTCGCCCGGCCAGACTCTCCTAGGACTACCACAAGGAAAGAGCGATTACATGCTCTTGGCCTCCAAACTGTTTTCATCCAGGACGCCGTCAATGCCCTGTATTCTGTGGAAAAAGCTCTTGATTGGCTACACACATTGGCCGTTGAAGAAATGACAGGACTAAAGCATGAAGTCTCCCGAGTGGAAGAAGCCTTCACTATCCTGCCACACGTCTTCAGACAGGCACTGAGCCAATTGCAAGAAAAACAGGAGCAAATCCTGCGAGACGAGCAATCAAAGCTACGCGTGTCTGAGGAAAAGACAGTGTTACGTATTTCGGTGAACGCAAGTGCACGTTGTCGTAAGCAAGTAATAAAGTGATAAGTAAGATATCGTTCCCTCGAGGACTGACTTACTAATTACCAATTTACTTGTATTCTAATTTTATCTGAATGATCGAATTTGGTAGTGCAAGGAATATTAGACAAAACTAATAAAGTGATAAACTAAAAAAAATTAATAAAATCGATTATTCGAAGAAAGAAGATCAAATAGGAGAATAATCTAGGATTGAGAATCCGCCTCGATTTATTCGAATTACTCTTGATTTATATAAATTAAGTAATTTCCCAATTTATTGAAGGCGAAGATTTCTAAGATACTCTAATGCCTCTCCCGAGGTTAGTAGAATTTTCTAAGGCAAATAAATCACTCTATTCCTAGGTGAATTAATTCGACAATAGGCAAAAAGTACGAAATCTTCAGACGGGCCACGTAATTCCTATGAGTATATTCCTATCTCATAAGATAAAATATTTCTCACCAATTTTTCCTACTAACTCTCCTCTCCCGATTCGAGTTGCATAATCAGAACAATTCAATCATAGGCCACATAATTGAATGCATTAAAAACAATTGGGGAAAACTCAATAGAAAAGGGAAATATATATTAATAATGCAAAATCAAAAGTTAATCCATCAAAATCTCGATTTCATCATAATCCTAGAAAAGGGTTCTAGCCCGACATGCTAGAAAATAATACACAAAGAATTAAAGAAAGCATAAGAAAAATCAAACGCAGTTTAGGAACTTGAATTGCGCCGTTCTCTGGCTTCTGCTCTCTGCTCCTCAGTATTTTCTCCTTCTGTTTGATGATAATATCTTCTAACCTTCAATGCCTATTTATAATCTTTCATTTGCCTCAAAAACGCGTCCAGAAATTAGGTCAGAAATGGACTTCCAAACCGCCGAAATCGCAAGCTGCAAGTATGAACCCTGCGCGGCGGGCCGCGGCCCGACTTTAGTGTGTCGCGGCCTCTGTCCTCACCCGCCAGGCCTGGGCGCTCGCTTTCCTTATTAGCCGCGGCTCAGCGCTTGCGTGCCGCGGCCCCCGGTACAGTTTGTACCGGGTCCTTCTGGGCGCCTCCTGTGCCACGGCCCAGCATCTGTGTGCCGTGGTCCCTAACCAAAAAATGTCGTTTTGGCCCGTTTTTCTTCGTTTAAGCTCCCAGGCTCGAATTTCCTTCAGAACATATAAATATAATGCATTAAAAGCTCATTTACGCAGATTTAAACTAAATATAGGTATAATATAATGATGATTAAGCGCCTAAAAATACATCTAACAAATACCCCCAAACTTAAGCCTTTGCTTGTCCTCAAGCAAAAATTAATTTCAAATGAGATGACAAGTATCGTGGGTAAACAAAGAAAAACGGGCCACATCACGGACAATGATTCCACAAAGCCAAAATTAATTTCATAGTGTTTACCTGATTAATACTACCCTGAAAATCTCAAAGAAAATTACAAGTATCGTATTAGTGGGTCACATCACGGACAATGATTCCACAAAGCAATCATTTTTAGTGCTGATCCATCGGTCATGAAGAAAATCAAGGCTCAAAGATTAACCAGCGTGAATTGAGCCGACCGCCAATATGAATGGTTAGATTAAACAAGCCAACTCGCCCAGTCCCACAGTCTCGAGGCAAAAATGCAAGAGTTTCATCATAAATAACATTCTTCGGACAACATTCCCCTATATATGATCATTATAATGATTCGAGTTAACCACTAGGTTCCGACTCCCGATATGTTCCATGAAATGACCCTAGGGTGGAAATCCATTCTCATGTATTGGGGAACCGTTTGACGTAAAAGACACTCATGGGGCTCATGGGTGCTTCTAGTTACTAAGTCTCCTTCTACAGCGGAGAAAAAACTCGAATGGCTATTCCCGCATGTCCGATTCAAAGTTGCTGTTTTATGCGAATGTAAACGATGGGTCACGTGAATACATCCGGTTACTTGGCTTCTTTTCATCATCATGCGATTTTCTGAACCATTAGTCTATGCAGGGTTTTCGTTTTACGCGAGAGTAAACAACGGGTCACGTGAATACCCCCGGTTACTAGACTTCCCATCATAGAATATTTATAACTTCTCGAATTTTTGGGAAAAGCTGTCTGACTCAATACCTAAACTCAAATTAAATGCCAAGAAGACTCATGTTAGTGGACGACTAGCTACGTGAAAAGTGTAACCAAACGTATAGATGGCGGTTCGTAAACACGTATGTCTCATTTCTTATATGCTAGGATTTCTATAATGACGCAAAAAAATCAGACCTAAATGAATACTCAAGGGAAAACAAATATCGCAGAATGCACACTCGACCAAAACTCAACAGTTTCTTCAAAAAGAAATCAGTATCATATCATCAGTCTTACACAAGGCTGCACAAAAAAATCACAAATCCAAATACAGTCCAGAATATTTTAGAAGACAAGCTAGGCTAGAATCAATAACAACGAAAAATAGCAACGAAAAAGTAAATAACAACTAATAGTAACTCCCCCAACTTAAGATGTACATTGACCTCAATAGACACAGATAATAATATGCAATATGAGAAAGGTCAAGTACTCCCCTAATATCAGCTCAGGAACTGGCGCTGGCCTCATCCGGAGAGGAGGGTGGTGTAGATGGCCTGACTGGTGGAATGAAGGGTCCGTCCGGATGGAGTATATGGCTCGTCCACGCAGCTAAATAGTCCTGATGATAAGCATCCCTCGTGAGGCTACTCATAGTCCGTGTGTACTCCGATTCGTCTACCTCCGGTAGCTCGTACAGCCTCCAAATCGCAGCCACCGAGAAGTCCACTGTTTGGCCTCGGACGACGACCTCAGTCCGTATATCTGGTCGTCCCATCATCTGCCCCGCCTGGATTTGTCGCAATAGAGCACTGGCGTAGAACTCTTGGATAATAGAAATCACCACCGACTCGGGTGGCGCAGTGAATCGAGTCCATCCCATTTCATTGATCATTGCCAATAGCTCGCCGTCTTGGGGGCGAGAGTGAATCCTCGCTCCGGAATTATTGGATGAGGATGGATTCTCTCGTTGAATATTCGATGGATGTCAGGGTCAGAGAATTGGTGGAATTCCATATCTGTTCGGTTTTGTGACGTTTCCCCTCTTGTGGGGGATGATCGCATCCTAGCCCTCATGCTCAACTTCCTTTTCCGGGCCATGACGAAGTCCCTGAAAAATAAACACGGGATAACTTAGACAACTTTTAAAATCACTACACCACTCTCAACTTATAACGTGCGGAAAATGGATATAGCGTCGAATGAACTCGCACTTCCGTATGAGGGATATGAGGTAGAGATTTAAGCTCAAACTTGACGTAAGGGTTGGGGGCACAATTTAATCCGATAATCGAATTCGTTGCAGACAATTTGGAGATGTTTGGCTCAAAAAATTTCATTGGTGCATTTTATCAAACACTTTGCATGCGTTAGCTTAATTGAAGAACAAAAAACAATAACTTACTCAATTCAATCCTCAACAACAACAATTTCAATCGACCATCACAGCAATTCACGACAAAATAACGAAACACCATCAATCAATCAATAATCTTAGCATAATCCGATACAATTTTGATAAAAATTTAGAAAATAAACACAAGTTCATCAAAGAATATTACCTCAATCATTAATCCATGTTGCATTGAAACTTAAGGGAATAGAATTACCTTGTGTTGGATTGTTGTGAGGAAATCCCTCACACTATGCCGCAAGTGCACGGTGTCAACAAGTAATAAAGTGATAAGTAAGATATCGTTCCCTCGAGGACTGATTTCACTAAGTACCAAAATATAGTCAACTCGTAATTTTATTTGAAGAACAATTATATAGAATTTATTTCTAAACTAATTGCAGAAAAATAAATAGAAAATAATAATAGTAATAATAAAAATAATAATAATAAGGGAGTAGGATTATGATTTTCACCTCAAACAATCAGGAATGATTTTTATTTAATTCAATTCACTTTTATTCAATTGATTATAAGCCAGGAATTCCTAAATTATTCTAAAGTCTTTCCCAAGGTTGATAGAAAATACTAAGAATTATTAACTCGATATATCCCTATTCGAATTAGATAATTAATAGCTAAAACTGTTCATGAATTCCCACAATAAACAGGCTTCACAATTCCCATGAGTATATCCCTATCTCACTAAAATCATGATTTTTCTCGCAAGAACTATGCCTAAATTTCATCTCCCGAATCCATAAAGACATTCAAATCAATTCAACTATTGGCCAGACAATTGAAAGCATTGAGAACAGTGAAAAAAATCCAACTCAATACGAATAACGAGTGAATTGAAATAAAAACAAATAACTCAAACCGTCATGTAATCGGCTACAATCACAATCCTACTCGAACAGATCTAGAAAATAAGATGCGGAAAAATTAAGAAAAACCGTAAGGGACCCATGGTCTTGTCGTCGCCCACAAATCTCTTCGTTTCCGCTCTCCCCGGATTCTTGTGTTCTTCGATCCCGTCCTACGATGTCTTCGATAATCCCCTTTTTTCTGACCTTCAATGTTTATTTATAGCTATCCTTAGCCTCCAAAACACGTCCGTGAATTAGGTTGAAAACAGGCTTCAGAAACGGCCCAGAAACGCGGCAAATCCATCAAAACCGCCCCGTGGGCCGCGGCTCACTTAATCTGTGCCGCGGCCCCTAATGTTCAGCGCCTCTATACCTGGGCGCAATTTCTTCATGGGCTGCGGCTCAGCATCCTCGTGCCGCGGCCCCCGGTACAGTTGGTGCGACGCCCTGCTAGTCACCTTCGTGTGCCGCGGCCGGGCCTTGGTGTGCCGCGGCCCCAGGCCAAGAATTGTCGTTTTGGCCCGTTTTTTTCCGTTCGAGCTTTCAGACTCGAATTTCCTACAAAACATATAAAGATAGTGCATTAAAAGCTCATTTAAGCAGATTTAGACTTCAAATGGATAAAAATAATGATAAATAAGCGCATAAAAATACGCCTAACAAATACCCCCAAACTTGAGCCTTTGCTTGTCCTCAAGCAAAAATCAATTTTCAAATAAAAAGTATCGTGAATGATTGTGCAAATCCATAGTGCTCAACTTAATCAATACTACCCTGATAATCTCAAAGAATAATACGAGTATCGTAATAGTGAGTCACATCAAGGACACTGATTCCACAAAGTAACCATTTTTAGTGCTAATCAATCGTTTATGAGGAAAATCAATCTCAAAGATTAACAAGCGTGAATTTAACCGACCGCCAATATGAAGGGTTAGAGTAAACAAGCTAACTCGCCCAGCCCCACAGTCTAGTGGCAAAATTCAAGAGTTTCGTCATCAAAATTACTCCTCGGACAGCATCCCCTTATGTATGATCATTATAAAGATTCGAGTTAACCGGTAGGTTCGGATCTCGGGATGTTTCATCGGGATAATCCTAGGGTGGATTTCCATTCTCATGTATTTGGGAACCGTTTGACGTAAAAGACACTCATGGGGCACATGGATGCTGCTAGTTACTAAGTCCCCCTCTACAGCGGAGAAAAAACTCGAATAGCAATTCCCGCATGTCAAGGTTGCTGTTTTACGCGAGACTAAACAACGGGTCACGTGAATACCCCCGGTTAATAGGCTTCCCATCATCGGTAATGCGATATTTCTAAATCATTAGTCTATTCAGGGTTGTCGTTTTACGCGAGAGTAAACAACGGGTCACGTGAATACCCCCGGTTACTAGACTACCCATCATAGAACATGTATAAATTCTCGACTTTTTGGAAAAAACTGTCCGACTCTAAACTCAATTTAAGTGCCAACAAGACTCATGTTACTGGACGACTAGCTACGCGAAAAGTATAACCAAACGTATAGACGGTGATTTGAAAACACGTATGTCTCCTTTCTTATCTGCTAAAATTTCTACAATAACGAAAAATATTGACTTAAATGAATGCTCAGAGGAAACATATATCGCTGACTGCAAACTCGACCAAAAGTCAACCGTTTCTTCAAAAAGAAATCAGTATCGTAACATCAGTTTTACACACGGAAGCACGAAAAATTCACGAAAAATAAAGCAATGATGAAATCGCAATTTATAACCAAGAAAAATTAAGAAAATATCGCATGCTTCAATTTATTCCACTACACATAAAATCATCAACGATAACACTCATGTGAAAATAAAAGAGATAAGGAAAAGTGAATCTTATTCCAAATGTCTTCTTGAATGCCAGCACATGTCTGAGTGGAATCGTCTGTCAATCCATACTTCAAATAATGCTCAACATCACCAGGGACCCCCAAACTTAGTCTCTAGTCATGAAATAACTATAGACATTAAGTCAAGAAAGACTAGAATATGAAGGATTATAACTCATTGGGGTTAACAAAAAAATATTAGAGAAATAAGGGCCAACAATAATACACGAATCCAAACGAAATAACAAAACAAAGAAAAAAAAATTATTAACGAAAAATCAAATAAAAACAACTAACTAGAAAGCAAGTAAATGATGGGTTGTCTCCCATCAAGCGCTCTATTTTATGTCTTGAGCACGACGTGGTAAATAATTTAACGTGGCTTCTTTATAGGGAGATTGCCAAATACCCTCTTCTTGCAATCTATAAGCCTCTTATTCCACAAGGGAGGCTTTGGTTCATGCTTGGTTGCCAAAAATAATGAGTAAGAATAATTATGCGGACAACCAAAAAAATATTGAAAGAATATAATAATTATAAGGTATGAAAAAATAAGCAGAGTTCGAATAGGTAAATGATAAAGACATATCATGAACAACCTCATAAGAACTCAAAGAATCAGCCTCAACAAAATCAAAAGTAATGGGGCCAATCTCTCCCAATATGGATTTAGGAAAAATTATGCGTGGCACCGTTAATAAAATTTTAGGCACAAAAGTGTTCACCTTATTATTCGAAGTTTGATGACAAATTAATGAAATTTCTTTGGAAACATCATCAATGGTAACTTCTTCTACAAGCTCATCACACTTTATGTAATTATCAGGTGCTGGGGGATCGACCCTAAAACTCAGCTTGTCTTTCTTCTCAACCTCCCCCTCAACTTCACTACTAAATCGATGAGCTGGAAAATAACCATAGTGAATCTCAAGACCATGACTTGCACATTCTCGCTCAAGAGGGGTACTATCAGGATTTTTGAGAGCGTCTACACAATGTTCAAACATGGTCTTTTGTTTTGAGGGAGGGGGCTGACTGACCCTATTAGGCAAATTATTAAGATCATCGAAATTTATGAAATGCCAAGGGTCACGATAATCAAAGGAAAACATAATGAAAAAAAAATAAGAAAGAGAAAAAAATGTAGAAACTAAAAAAAAACTTCAAATTAAAATTAGAGTCGCTTGGTAATGATATTAGCAAAAAATCAGTCCCGGCAACGGCGCCAAAAACTTGTGAGGAAATCCCTCACACTATGCCGCAAGTGCACGGTGTCAACAAGTAATAAAGTGATAAGTAAGACATCGTTCCCTCGAGGACTGATTTCACTAAGTACCAAAATATAGTCAACTCGTAATTTTATTTGAAGAACAATTATATAGAATTTATTTCTAAACTAATTGCAGAAAAATAAATAGAAAATAATAATAGTAATAATAAAAATAATAATAATAAGGGCGTAGGATTATGATTTTCACCTCACACAATCAGGAATAATTTTTATTTAATTCAATTCACTTTTATTCAATTGATTGCAAGCCAGGAATTCCTAAATTATTCTAAAGTCTTTCCCAAGGTCGATAGAAAATACTAAGAATTATTAACTCGATATATCCCTATTCGAATTAGATAATTAATAGCTAAAACTGTTCATGAATTCCCACAATAAACAGGCTTCACAATTCCCATGAGTATATCCCTATCTCACTAAAATCATGATTTTTCTCACAAGAACTATGCCTAAATTTCATCTCCCGAATCCATAAAGACATTCAAATCAATTCAACTATTGGCCAGACAATTGAAAGCATTGAGAACAGTGAGAAAAATCCAACTCAATACGAATAACGAGTGAATTGAAATAAAAATAAATAAATCAAACCATCATGTAATCGGCTACAATCACAATCCTACTCGAACAGATCTAGAAAATAAGATGCGGAAAAATTAAGAAAAACCGTAAGGGATCTGTGGTCTTGTCATCGCCCACAAATCTCTTCGTTTCCGCTCTCCCCGGATTCTTGTGTTCTTCGATCCCGTCTTACGATGTCTTCGATAATCCCATTTTTATGACCTTCAATGTTTATTTATAGCTATCCTTAGCCTCCAGAACGCGTCCGTCAATTAGGTTGAAAACGGGCTTCAGAAACGGCCCAGAAACGCGGCAAATCCATCAAAACTGCCCCGTGGGCCGCAGCTCACTTAATATGTGCCGCGGCCCCTAATGTTTAGCGCCTCTATACCTGGGCGCATTTTCTTCATGGGCCGCGGCTTAGCATCCTTGTGCCGCGGCCCCCGGTATAGTTGGTGCGGCGCCTTGCTAGTCACCTTCGTGTGCCGCGGCCGGGCCTTGGTGTGCCGCGGCCCCAGGCCAAGAATTGTCGTTTTGGCCCGTTTTTCTCCGTTCAAGCTTTCGGACTCCAATTTCCTACAAAACATATACAGATAGTGCATTAAAAGCTCATTTAAGCAGATTTCAAATGGATAAAAATAATGATAAATAAGCACATAAAAATACGCCTAACATGGATTGAAGAAGGTGACAAGAAGAAGTTGGAGGATGATATCCTTGCGCCGCGCGAAGAAGAAAAAATTTGAGAAATACCTGATGTCTCGGCCGAATAGATTATAAGCTTGCCATGGCCGTTTAAAATTCTTAGCAGGGGCCGCGGCACGTATCAAGTGAGCCACGACCCATAGTACAGGCTGCTTTTGGGTGCTGGGAGTATGGCAGTGTGCCGCGGCTCACTGAACGGGTGCCGCGGCTTGCAAGGTTAGTGTGCCGCGGCTCAGCGCTTGCGTGCCGCGGCACGTAGTACAGGCTCCTGGGCTGATTTCTGGGTCTTCGGCGTGCCGCGGCCTGGCTTCATCGTGCCGCGGCTCTTGGGGCAATTGTGCCGCGGCTCAGCATCCTCGTGCCGCGGCACAGAGTACAGAAACTTTTCCTGTATTTTAGACATCAGTGTGCCGCGGCCTGCTCTGCATGTGCCGCGGCCCCTGGCCTGGAATGCTCCTGCACAAAAATTTTTAAAGCGAAAAGACATAGAACGTGAGAGAGAAGCATATCAAAGCAAAGATGACGAAAAATTAGACTCTTAGAATGAATAAAATCAACGAAAAATTAACATCTATAACTATTACTCGGGTTGCCTCCCGAGAAGTGCTACATTTATAGTCTTCACCGGACTTTTCTAGCATTCACTCTGCAGTGGATAGGACGACGCTCATCTTCTGCGCGTCTATTGGATTACCCGTGTAGGCCTTCAACCGCTGCCTATTTACTTTAAATTTTCGGTCATCTTTTTGTACTTCCACTGCTCCGTGTGGGAATACTTGAACTACAGTAAACGGTCCTGACCATCATGAACGTAATTTCCCAAGAAACAGCCACAAGCGAGAATTAAACAATAACACCTCTTGACCCCGAACAAACTCTCGATGTGTAATGTGCTTATCGTGCCAAATCTTTGTCCGCTCCTTATAAAGCTTCGCATTCTCGTACGCATCATGACGAATTTCCTCCAGCTCGTTCAACTGCAAACAGCGCTTTTCACCAGCCGATTTAAGATCAAAATTAAATTTATTTATCGCCCAGTATGCACGATGTTCCATCTCTTGTAACACCCCAAACTAGGCGGATATTACAGTGCGGGACCCACCAGGCGAATGAAACTGATGAATTAAATAATATAACTGTAGTACCGAACCACATTATATTACCAAACACTCCGATGAGGAGTTTAAATACAAAACACCAGGACAATACCGAATACTAGTATATTTTATATGAAAATAAAATACGCAACACTGAATGAAACGGAGTATCCAAATGAAAATCTACAGCGGAAAATAAATGACAACAACATGAATGACTGAAAGGATTGGGGCCCCCTACTAGTATCACTGGGACTCCTCGCTGTCAACGTTCTATTCCCGTGCTTTTGCCTTGCCATGACCTGAAAACAAAATCCCCCAACGGGGTCAGTTACACAGAACAACAATCCTCAAGGGTTGAAAATACACAATCATGATATATCTTTAGTTATGAAAATATCCTTAGTTATGAATTACGCTGAAGAGGAGTATCATAGTACGCCCGTAATGTTCTGTGCAAGTGTACAAGATGGATGACCGGGCACACCTGTCCTTGTACCTAATTAGTCTCACGGAGGTAATCGTTACCATGTGCACAGTCCAATATATCGATCCCAATACATGACCATCGCGTGCTCGACTAAAAATTCCACACATCCGCACCTGGCCACGCAATATGAACCCAGAAGGTCATATGAACGAGAATGACCAAAATGAATATCAATGAATAATAAACCGACAAGGTTACGAATGACTCACCGAGATGAAAATGATAGTGAAGTGAATGATAGATCAATGAGATGATTGGAACCGCCGTTCCTCATGAATGAAGTGATTATTCGACAATTACAAGTCTCAATACGATTAATACAATGATGAATGAGTTATGATTATGAATGAACAACAACAAAAGGAATGAATATCCTTTTAACCGAGTAAGAATTAACTTACTCAACACCGATGAAGAATGTCCTTCCACGAACAACGTCCTAAATGAGATGTCGGTCGCTCGAACAACCTTGAATAACACAATTTCAAACAATCCGTTCAACATACGAATCAAACACGATGATAACCAACTCAAAACGTCGATACGACTAAAACCAAGCTCATTGGGGCATTATATCAAACACGTTGTGACCAATCTGTGAGGCCGTCACCAAGGATGTTAGATCTCAGAATGTAGCTACTATGCCTAGTGAGCCAAGTGTTAACTACATATGCTCATACTCCTCAGGGTTCGGGCTGTGTTCGGTCTAGAGGTCAGCTGGACCATCTCGACGTATCTAGTTTAGGGTCTGTCCATTATCTTATATCAGATGAGGTGGACAGATCATCCAGATGCATACGTAGCTACATGTACTGCTATGATCTCTTCACATCATGTGTCTGTGTTGTTTGATTGGGGTGCTATCCATTTGTTTATAGCATTGTATTATGTGTCTCATCTTGGTCTCTAGTGTCTGTATGAGTGCGAACTGTTTGTGGGGCGTATACCTAGTGGGGTTTGTATGGTTGGGAATCTTGAGGTTAGCGACTGTCTAGTGAGGATTAGGGATCAGGACCGGCCTTCGATTCTCATTGTGGTAGACCTGAAGGGTTGGGGATTTGATCCTCAGAGATGATTGGTTAGATCATCACGGTGCTATATTAAACTGTCGAACTCGTACTATTTTGATAGTAATTAGAGACAACAGTGCGCTGATTTTATTCATTATCAACCAGGTAGATCGTGCAGTTCGATCAGCGCTATGAAGGCGATGAATCTTTTGAATCAGGGTTGTGTTGGCGTCTGGTGATATGCCTTGAAGATAGTGGATGGGGGAGTTGAGTTGTCGTGGATCTAAGTTATTAATGAATATCATATGTTTTTTGATGATTTCTCGAGAATTCCACCATAGAGGGATATTGAGTTCACTATCGATTTAGATCCGAACGTGGCTCATATTTCTAAAGCGCAATATCGTATGGCTCTGTCGGGGATGTTAAAATTAACTAGATAGTTGGGTGAAACTTGGGAAAAGGGTATATTCGACTAATTGCTTCTCATGGGCCAGGCCGGTTATATTTGTCAAGAGGAATGATAGATCACTTTGCTAAGTATCGATTATGGGAAACTGAACAAGATGACCATCAAGAATAAATACCTTTATCTTAAATGGATGATTCATTTAAGCAGCTTCAGGGGGTGACAATCTTCTCGAAGATTGATATGCGGTTTGGCTATTACCAATTGAGGATTCAGGATTTGGTTATTTTGAAGGCCATCTCCATGATGAGGTATGGTGACTACGAGTTTTTGGTTATGCAGTTCGGGATAACTAATGCCCTAGTTGTATTCATGTAGTTCACAAACAAAATATTTATAGAGTACCACGATAAGTTCATATTTGTATTCCTTAAAGACATTCTTATATATTGTCAAGATGAGGAGGAGCATGATGAAGACCTCCATATCATGTTGGATATTTTGAAAACTGAGCACTTGTGTTCAAAGTTTTCAAAATGTGAGTTTTGGCCTGAGAAAGTATTGTTTTTTGGGCATGTGATTTCGGTTGATGGGTTTTGTGTTGATCCTAAGAAGATAGAGGTGGTACTAAAGTGGTAGCTATGTAAAAATGTGAATGAAGTATGTAGCTTCCTAGGACTTGCTGGATATTACCATAGGTTTACTGAGGGGTTCTATAATATCGCTCGGCCACTTACTCAATTACTTCAGAAAAACAAGAAATTTGAATGGAAAGTGGATAGGTCGAACAATTTCAATGAGTTGAAGATGCATTTTACAATAGCGCTGCTTTTAAATCTGCCTCCGGGATTAGACGATTTTGTGGTGTATAGTGATGCTTTGGCTCTTGGTCTTGGTTGTGTTTTGATGCAGGGTAATAGGGTGGTAGCTTATGCATCTCGACATTTGAAGTCGTGTGACGCGAGTTATCCTACCCATGATCTAGAGTTGGCTGCGGTTGTTTTCACCTTGATGAGCTGTAGGCATTATCTTTATGACACTTCGTATAAGATTTTTATCTATCATTAGAGTCTAAAATGCATTTTCGGATAGAAGGAGCTATATATATATATTATACACACACATATACCCACCCTAATATACATACCGAGTTGTCACCTTCTTCTTTCCTCCCTCTCTCCCTCCTCTCTTTTTGCCTCTCTCGCCCTCTCACTTTCTCCTTATTTTCCTCCTCCATAATTTCCCCCCCCCCCCCCCCCCCGTCTGAGAAAGCCCTAAGCCTCAACATCCAATCCCCCGTCAACGCGTTTCTGTTCTGTGGTTCCGTCATGATTTTGTAACACCCCGATATATTGAGGTATTACAGCAATGTAAATCCTTTATATAAGGATTTACTAGGATTAGAATTTAAAACAAACATTCATTTAAGTGTCAATAGTGAAATTATTATTACAATCCAGGTTTTTCAAGAAGTAAAATACAATATTGACAGGAATTCATCAATGCATGACCAATAAAAAACATAAAGAAGACATGTACTCGAGTACTTATTCAAATACGAACACAAATGGAAAGGACTCCTCCGGACCATCAACATCACTGTGTACTCTCGTCGTCATGCTGCCCTTGTGGTTGTTTTCCCGCTCTCCTAGATCCTGAAATTAAAACACATGTCCACCCCCGAAGGGGTTAGCACAACGATGCTAGTATAAGTATGATAATATATACAACAAATAGATTAATCGACATTTCACGAAACATAACAACAACTTACAAGTCTCTCCTACGAGAAGACCTACAATGTATTACACAACACGACAAATCTCAATATACACATGGTAATCCGATGATCAAGTGTTCACTGCATAGATCCCAAGATGATCACGTCGGACCAACACGTGGTGGAAAACCCGTCCAATGATCAATCGCGCACAAGCATAGATCCCAAGATGATCCTGCCGGATTAAAGATGGTGGGCAAACGACAACGACACATATGCATGACAATATGAATGACATTTAATACGAAAAACATAATTAAAGTACTTGCCTTAAAATGATAACAAGGATTAAATACTTTTGACGAAAGTCAACACACTCGAAGGACGACCCTTAGACCAATCTCTTGTAAAACTTGAACCTTATACAAAAGGAATGATGAAGAGTTTAACTTACATAAACATAACTAACACACGAGCATCTTGTTGGAAATAAAATGCAGTGGAAGCCGCGGGTTTGGATTTATTAAAACCGGCCTTCAAGAATCAGATCTATTTAGGCTCACAACTAATTAATTAAACAGATTAATAAGCAATTTAAACAAGCAATATTTATCTACGCGTCTAAACATGATAATTCGTAGTATTCTATTTAGATCTAGGAGATCTAAGAATACATTACCTTTGAAGCAAAGTCTTCGAATTTCTACTCGATCTCCTTGCACTTCTTCCTTTAGATCTTCTAGAGTATAATCCCACCTATATTCGGATGTCGTGTGGGCAACAATCTACCGGACTTCCCTTAACAGCAAATTGAATCGTCCAAACCACTCCCAAGAAAATTGCCTCACGATTCTTCTCTCTATTTTTATTGAATATATTGGTATGTTAGAAAAATATTGGTGTTTATCCAATTATGGAATCGAAGACACAAGTCAAGATCCACAATCAAACACAAAGCAGAAAAAACAAAATTTCTTGGATTGTAATGTGATGATTTCGGCCAAACCAATATGTCCTATTTATAGGTGTTATGGAATACTCTAGGAATCTTAAGGAAGATTAGGGAAGGACTCCTAATGGACCTCAAATTTCCATATTAGGCCTTTCCTAATATTGAGTCTATTAATATCAACTCAGTCCACTAGAGAGTTAATATTGCACTTCTTACCCAAATCTCAATTTCCAAAATCGAGCTCCTTATTTAAATATATTATTTCCCATTTTTAAGATTTCAAATGTCCATTAATTAATTTAAGCTACTGACAGATTTAATTAATTAATATCTTATCCAAGAGTAGTACCACTCAAACCTTGTCATTATATCGGAATTAAATCCACCTACAGGGTTTAATATAATAATCATTATCGAGCTCCTCAAGGGGAAATCATCGACCCGCACGAGTTGGGACATGGTTTCTAGTAAAAATAATAATTGTCATATAAATAATATTATTGCCCAAGACACAAAGCTTATTGAGTCAATCATTTTGACTCTCACCCATGATAAATCAAAGCAATAAATATTATAAATACGCAATTAAATATTAGATACTTAGAATTAAGAAATAATAATTATCCGAGATTTACGTTTTTCTTACAGTCAGTACAGAAGACACTATCTCACTCCGATCCAGTTCAAAGTATGCAAATACTCTAATGCATGCTAATAGTCAAGACCAACTAATCTCAGCATACACTACAACCTTTCGCATAATTTGTCTAATAATTATATACATTGTGAACTATTATATTATTTCATAAGGCACCGATAATATGATCTTCCATGTGACACCAACACACCACATTGTCTACAATATAAAATAATTAGGCATTTTATTTGCATAACCATAACGTGAATAAATATGCAAAACATGTGATTAAATGTAATTAATATTCTCATAGATAGTTACAGAGAAATAAGGTAATACAAGCATAAAGTATGCTTTGCAGTATACAATCATAACAATCTCCCACTTATACTCAGATCATGTTTTAAAGTATACTACTCTATTACATAGTCTCTCATTTCTCCCACTTATACTCAAAGCAATGCTGCCATACACCGTAATCCCATTCCTTCCACATGCCTTTCAAAAAATTTTGAGGGTAGGCCTTTCGTGAAAGGATCAGGAAGATTATCTTTCGATGCAACCCTGGCTACAACTACGTCTCCTTCCTTTACGAAGTGTCGTGTGATGTGGTACTTGCGGTTGATATGTTTACATGCCTTGTGGGCTCGTGGTTCCCATGAATTTGCGACTGCACCGGTATTATCACAATAAAGTGTAATACCCTTTGGCAAATCAGGAATCACATCGAAATCCTGCAGAAAGTACTTGAGCCATACCGCCTCCTTGACTACCTCAGAGGCTGCCACATATCCAGCTTTCTTGATTGAGTCCGAGATGCATTTCTGCTTCACACTCCTCCAACTAATGGCTCCACCTCCCAGGCTAAACACATAATTTGAAGCAGACTTGGACTTTTCTTTGTCTGATGAAAAATATGAGTCAGTATAACCCACTGGACACAGGTCGTCTGATTGATATACTAGTATATACTCCCTAGTCCTTCTTAGGTACTTGAGTATGTGCTCGACAGCAATCCAGTGTCCTGGTCCTGAGTTCGACTGATATCTAGCAGCCATGCCTACGGCATGATATATATCTGGTCTAGTGCAAAGCATAGCATACATGAGGCTTTCCACAGCTGACGCATAAGAGATCAGCTTCATGTCATCTATCTCTTTTCGTGTATTGGGATACATATCCTTAGATAGTTGAATTCCATGTCTATAAGGTAGAAAACCTATTTTGGAATTCTCAATGCTAAACCGCTTTAGCACTGTATCGATATACGATGCCTGAGATAAGCACAACATCTTTTTCTTCTGATCACCAAATATCCTGATTCCAAGGATGTGTCCTTCTTCTCCCAAATCCTTCATATCGAATTGCTCAGATTGCCATACCCGTACGCCAAATAATTTCTTCACGTTGTTTCCAATCATAAAGATATCATCTACATGCAGTACAAGAAACACCAATACGTTTCCATCGCATTTACTATACACACAACTCTCACTCGGACATTGGACGAATCCATATGACTGGACTACCTCGTCAAATCGAGTTTTTCAATATCTAGATGCCTGCCTAAGTCCATAAATGGATCTCTTAAGCTTGCACATTAAGTGCTCTTCTCCTTCAGCAATGAATCCCTCTGGTTGGTGCAAGTAGATTTCCTTGTCTAGACTTCCATTCAAGAATGCAATCTTGACATCCATTTGCCAAATCTCCAGATCCACATGCGCAGTTATAGCTAAAAGAATCCTGATTGAATTAAGCATGGATACCAATGAAAAGGTTTCATCATAATAGATACCCTCTTTCTGAGTGTGACCTTTCGCAACAAGCCTCCCTTTAAAAGTTTCAACCTTCCCATCACCTCCTTTATTTCGCTTGTAGACCCACTTACTTCCAATGGCTTGTACCCCATCAGGTAGTTCTACTAGCTCCCACACTTGATTGGAATCCATAGATCCCATTTTTATTAAATTGCTACTTGCCGGAAGTCAGCATATTTATCTTGGATTGCCTCCTTGTAAGTCCAGGGATCTGATTCATCTTTGTCTGGGATTGAGTTTGAAGACTGTCCCACGCCTATGAATCATTCCGGTTGACGAACAACCTACCACTACGACGAGGCAAATCCTGAGTTGGTGTAAAAGTATCAAAATCGATATGTGGTGTAGTGTTAGTTGGCGCTTGTGTTGTGGGAAAATCCCTCACAATATGCCGCAAGTGCACGGTGTCAACAAGTAATAAAGTGATAAGTAAAGTATCGTTCCCTCGAGGACTGATTTCACTAAGTACCAAAATATAGTCAACTCACAATTTTATTTGAAGAACAATTAAATAGAGTTTATATCTATACTAATTGCAGAAAGTAAATAATAGTACTACTAATAATAATAATACTAATAAGGGGTAGGATTATGATTTTCACCTCAAACAATCAGGAATGATATTTATTCGATTCAATTCACTGTTATTCAATTGATTGTAAGCCAGGAATTCCTAAATTATTCTAAAGCTTTTCCCAAGGTTGATAGAAAATACTACGAATTACTAACTCGATATATCCCTATTCGAATCAGATAATTAATAGCTAAAACAGTTCAAGAATTCCCACACAAACAGGCTTCACAATTCGCATGAGTATATCCCTATCTCACGAAAATTATGATTCGTCTAACAAGAACTATGCCTAAATTTCATCTCCCGAATCCATAAAGACATTCAAAACAAATTAACTGTTGGCCAGACAATTAAAAAGTATTAAGAACAGTCAGAAGAATCCAAATCAATAGAATAACGAGTAAATCGAAATAATAATAAATAATCAAACCGTCATGAAATTGGCTACAATCAAAATCCTACTCAAATAGATCTAAAAACTAAGATGCATAAAAACCGTAGGGATCTGTGGTCTTGTCGTCGCCCACAAATCTCCTCCTTGTATTATCCTTTATTTCTTCACCCGCCGATAAACTTCGTTCTCCTCCTCATGTGCCTTTTATATATATATATATATATTTTCTTTCAATTCCCTTTTTTTTCCTCCAGCAGGTTTTTTTACCAAAAAAGTAATCAAATCTTTTTTTTCTCCCAGTGCTCCTCACGGCCCAACAAAAGAAAATCCTATGCGGCCCAATTATCAAATTCACCAACACACATTTGTTAGAAGCAGTGGCGTCTTTTGCGCTTTCTGTGCCGCGGCTCACTTGGTGTGTGCCGCGGCACACAGTACAGTGTGCACATCATTCGCTTGTTATCTTCGTGTGCCGCGGTTCACTTGGTGTGTGCCGCGGCTCATGACCAAAAACTGCTATTTTTGCCCGTTTTTCATCGTTTTGGCTTCCGGACTCCGATTTCCTGCAAAACATATAAAAATAATGCATTAAAAGCTCATTTAAGCTGATTTAGGCTCAAGATGGATATAAATTAATGATATAAAAGCGCATAAAAATACGCCTAACAGCTTGTATGATTGGTATAGACAGAATATCGCCCCTCAACACTTCAAGATTTATTTTGCTCATGGTCTTGTGACTATTCATATAATCCTCTTCCAGGAATCGAGCATTGGTGCTAAAAATGACCTTCTGATCCTGGGGACTATAGAACAAAGCCACCCTTCGTTCCCTTAGGATATCCTACAAACACTCATACTTATGTACGAGATACCAACTTATTAGCTTTCTTATTCAGCACATGTGCTCGAGTACCCTAGATCCGAACATGTCCTAGACTGGGATTTCACCCACTCCACAGTTCTGTGGGTGTTTTTGGAACTGATTTCGAAGGCACCAGGTTTAGAATGTACGTCGCTATTTCTAAGGCATATCCCCAAAACGAAATAGGTAAATCTGAATAACTCATCATTGATATAACCATTTCTAAAAAAGTTCTGTTCTGTATCTCAGCAATACTATTTTTTGTGGAGTTTCCGGCACAGTGAGGTGGGACGAAATTCCCTCATTTGCCAAGAAATCCAAAAAATCTCCACTAAGGTATTCGCCACCATGATCAGATCGTAGTGACTTGATACTCTTCCCATGATGCTTCTCCATTTCAGCCTTGAAGTCTCTGAACTTGTCAAAGGCTTCAGACATACGTCGGATCAAATAGATGTATCCATATCTCGGATAATCATCTATAAACGTGATAAAGTATTCGAAATCACCCCTAGCCTGAAATTCATTGGACCACATACATCCGTATGAACTAATTCCAACAGATTCTGAGCACGGTTTCTCTTGGTCTTAAAGACCTTTTTTTATCTTACCTTCGAGATAGGATTCACAAATTGGAAATGACTCAACTTGGAGGTCATCCAATGGGCCATCATCTACCAATCTTTGAATCCTCCTAAAGTTTACATGACCTAACCGTAAATTTCGTAGATATATTTGGTTTATGCTCGAAGGTTCTTTTCTCTTTTTAGGTTTAGAAAAAGAGTTAAGCGATTTATGTTTATAAATGGGATTTGTGCAGTATTAATGATATACGATCCTTCAGTAACAATACCTTTGCAAATATATTCACTGTTTCATCGTCTAATAATAGCATCATCATCAAAAGAAATTAAATAACCATCACATTTTAATTTAGAATCTGAAATTAAATTCAATCTAAAATCTGGTACTAAAAATACATTATTAAAGGACTAATATTTTATCATTAATCTTCAACTGCACGACTCCCACTGCAACAGCCATAAGCCTGGAATAATCGCTCCAGTTGATGGTGATCTCGCCCGCACTAAGCTGCTTGGTTACCTGAAAACCATGCGAGTCAAATCAAACATGATCAGTGGAGTCTGAATCAACTATCCACGAAGTGGAAGAACAAGCTGCCAAACATGTTTTGACTACTAGTGCACGAGACATACCTTTCTTAAGAGCAGGGCAGTCTGCTTTAAAATATTCTTTCTGACCGCTTTTTACCTTGAGAGTTGCCACTTGCTTGTGGCCCACTTGTTTGTTCTTCTTCCCCCACTTGAGTTTAGAAGTCGAAACACCAGTAGCCGCAAGAACTTGATACCCTTGCCTGAAGAGACCTTCTGTAGCTTGAACCTCTGTCAGCAATTCCGCCAAGGTATACTCCCTACGATTCATATTGTAGTTTAGGCGGAACTTCTCAAAGCTCCCAGGTGAGCTGCCTAGGATGATATCGACCTGCGTTTCCACACCGATAGTAGCCACTAAGATATCAAGTTCGTTTAGATGAGAAATCATCTTTAGAACATGATCCCTTACCGGGGTTCCTTCAGGCATTCGGATCGTCATCAAGACCCTCATAGCATTTTGCCTAGCCGCCCGGTTCTGATGACCAAACATCTCGTCGAGATTTTTCATCATTTCCGCGGCCGTGCCCGTACTCTGATGCTGATGCTGCAACACATTTACTAAAGAAGACAAGATATAACAGCGAGACATCTCATCAGATTTCTTCCATTTGCAGTATTCCTTCACCTCATTAGGTGTTGAATCCGCATCTGGTTCCAATGTGCATTCCTCAGTTAGAACAAACTTATTTCTCAGTAGACAGGACAATATTAAGATTAAGTTTCCAATCATCAAAGTTAGTGCCATCTAGTTTGTTTTCTTTCATAATTACAGTAAGTGGATTGAAATACATATGAGATAAAATTAAAAACATTCATCACGTAGTGCATAGCAAGATATATTGAAAAATCTCAAAAGACAATATATATGCTAGCAACCAACACCTCGAAAAATCCGCATATGCAAGCCACGATTTTGTGGACGTTTTTACACACACATTTTTCAAGTAGAGTTTTACGTCTTTAATTTTAATATCTAGTCAATTTATGTTATGACAAGTAAAATTAATAGTTGGTTCCTCTTGGCCATATATTAATTAACATAGATTCTGATGGGGAGCTTATTAATTAATACACTAAGTGAACACCATAATTTAACAACCTTCAAATATTATCTTTTAAATAATAGTCCTACATATGGAGAGGTCCTATAAAAAAATAATATTTACCTTTTGTTAGCATTTGAAATTTAAAACTAGTGAACTTATAATTAGCACATCTGATATGTAGGAAGACCCTAATGCCAACGCGCATGCTAATTACTTCACAATTTGAATTAATTATGGAGACCAATTTGATTTTATTTTAAAAAAATAAATAAATCAATTTAATCAATTAGTTCTTTTATCCTTAAGATTTTTAATTTTCTCGTCGTAACATGAAAGAAACATGTCATGCATACATCCATATATGCCATACATCTAAAACAATAAAAACCAACAATAAAATAAACTCAATAATTAAATCCAATTACCATGGTTTTTATTCTTCATTTTGAATAATGAGAAAAACTTCGGCTCGAAATCTCCAACTGCTTCAAGCATCTCATCACCTCTTCCCGGTTGGCCCACAAAATTTTCAAATTTGAAAACTTTCTTTTCCATGCAAAATTAATTGCACAAGAAAATTCCAAATTTAAATATTGTGCACCAACGGACGCAACGAACGGCGGAAAAACGAAACAGGACCCTACACCGCATTCGACCGGACCCGAACAACGGCTGGACCGCACCGATGCAGATCCATGCATGGGACCGCACGGCAGTTTTCTAGTCCCAGTCGTTTCGTCCTATTGGGACTCCTTTTCGCACGGGACTCCTTTTTCCTTCCTATTTTGTGTATTCCAACCCGATTATAATTTTACACAAAATAAAATACATCGAATTTACAACAAAAATTACAAGAAAAAAATAAAATCCTATTCTACCCATGGATTTTCTCACGGGAAAAACTAATACATGACTCAAAATCGGGCCAAATTACCGAAATGCGTAAAATAAAATAAAATTATATAGCATGATAATTGGATCATATTCACCTGCAAGACAATTGTAGCAAAAATAATCCAAAGATCATCATATATGAATATATTTAAATTGCTAGCAAATTAATCACAAAATTAATTAAATTGAACGGAACCTAAAGACCGGCTCCGATATCAATTGTTGGAAATAAAACATAGCGGAAGCGGCGGGTTTGGATTTATTAAAATCGGCCCTCAAGAATCAGATCTATATAGGCTCGTCGAATAATTAATTAAATAGATTAATAAGCAATTTAAACAAGCAATATTTATCTACGCATCTAAACATGATAATTCGTAGTATTCTGTTTAAATCTAAGGGATCTAAGAATACATTACCTTTGAAGCAAAATCTTCAAATTTTTACTCGATCTCCTTGTACTTCTACCTTTAGATCTTATAGAGTATAATCTCGCCTATATCCGGATGTCGCGTGGGCAACAATCTACCAGACTTCCTTGAACAGCAAATTGAATCGGCCGAACCACTCCCAAGAAAATTGCCTCACGATTTTCTCTCTATTTTGCTTGAATATATTGGTATTTTAGAAAATATTGTGTTTATCCAATTATGGAATCGAAGACACAAGTCAAGATCCACAATCAAACACAAAGCAGAAAAATCAAAATTTCTTGGACTGTAATGTGATGATTTTGGCCGAACCAATATGTCCTATTTATAGGTGTTATGAACTACTCTAGGGATCTTAAGGAGGATTATGGAATGACTCCTAATGGACCTCAAATTTTCATATTAGGCCTTTCCTAATATACCGAGTCTATTAATATCAACTCAGTCCACTAGAGAGTTAATATTGCACTTCCTACCCAAATCCCAATTTACGAAATCTGGATCCTTATTTAAATATATTATTTCCCATATTTAAGATATCGAATACACATTAATTAATTTAAGCTACTGACATCTTTAAGTAATAAATATCTTATCAAAGAGTAGTACCACTCGAACCTTATTATTATATCAGGATTAAATATACCTGCATGGTTTAATATAATAATCATTATCGAGCTCCTCAAGGGGACATCATCAACCCGCACGAGTCGGGGCACGATTTCTAATAATAATAATAATTATCATATAAATAATATTATTGCCCAAGATACGAAGCTTATTGAGTCAATCATTTTGACTCTCACCCATGGTAAATCAAAGCAATAAAATAAATACACAATTAAATATTATATACTTAGAATTTAGAAATAATAATTATCCGAGATTTACGTTCTTCTTACAGTCAGTACAAAAGACACTAACTCACTTCGATCCAGTTCAACGTATGCAAATACGCGAATGCATGCTATGTAACACCCCCAAATCCTATTGGGTTATTACAGTGCCGTGGACCCCACGCCAGGAGATCCACCAGGCGAACATAACTAAAATACATCAAATTAACCAACAAGGGAGATCACAGTCTCTACTATGATATCCAACACAATATTCCGATAAGGAATTTTAACGACAAAAATGCGTATACATGGCTAAAATAAAATATAATGACATCCACGAGCCATGCTCGGATAATACAACATGACAATAACTGACAAAACTGGAGTACACTCCAACTGACTGACCAAACATGAACAACTCGGACTAGTATCGCTCGAATGCCTCATCGCCATCATCATACCCCTGTGTCTGAACTCTCTCCTCGCAAGCACCTAAAACATGAAAACATGATCCGCCCCTACGGGGTCAGTCATCCAGATAATGAACATCAAATACATGTATAACCTGATATGCATCCAAATAATAATACGGGATGCTCACAAACCAAGGTAAGAACCGAGCATTCGTGAAACACTATGCCCATGGCATACTATTAATACCTGTTCAACAGGTTAGAACATAAGTGCCCAACGGCGAATCATAATCATAGAGTACCACAATGAATTACACGACACGAACCAAACCAGAATTGAATTAATTATGAATCACAATGCCCGAAGGCTCCAATGAAATTACCAAGACATCACAAAGGCCTGAAAGCCACTCAGCTGAAGCTACCAAATATCACAAACAACTGAAACCAAAACAGCCTGAAGCTGTACCAATGAGGGCCGAAGCCACGGCACGAAGTCGTATCACAATGAGACCATCCAATGGCCATGACCTACTGAATTGTAGGTGTTGGGAAACCAACCGCGAAGGTTCAAGCCCCAAACTTACCCATAATGAGATCTTAAACATGACCGTGACCTATTGAGTTGTAGGTGTTGGGAAACCAACCGCGAAGGTTCAATCCCCAAGCTTACCCATAATGAGATCACCCAGTGACCGTGACCTACTGAATTGCAGGTGCTGGGAAACCAACCGCAAAGGTTCAAGCCCCAGACTTACCCATAATGAGATCACCAGTGACCTTGACCTACTGAGTTGTAGGTGTTGGGAAACCAACCGCGAAGGTTCAATCCCCAAACTTACCCATCGAGCACTAGACGAGACTAGCCTCCAAACATAATTAATCATAAACGGCAACGATCCCAAGATTACCAAATTCACGAGAATGATAGTGTGCTGCCTTGAGTAGGCCAACACGATAACGATGACTCATGGATGGGCACCGTCCTCGGCGGTCCCAGTTCAATACCCCGCTTGCCTTAGAATGGTCAATCGATAACAACGACATAACAGATGGGAAATATCCTCGACAATCCCAATTCAATACCTCGATTGCCTTAGAATGGCCAACCGATAACAATGATGCAGCGGATGATTTAATATCTCGATTGCCTTAGAATGGCCAATCGATAACAATGATACAATGAATGACTCAATACCTCGATTTCCCTAGAATGGACAATCAATAACAATGATACAATGAATGACTCAATACCTCGATTGCCTTAGAACGGCCAATCGATAACAATGATACAATGAATGATTGAACACTTCGATTGCCTTAGAAAGGCTAATCGATAACAATGATACGAAGAATGCCTCGACACCTTTAATCGGTTACCGACGACAAAAATAAGAAACGAATACGCCAATGCCTTCAATCGACCAATACAACATCAATGACAAAACACCAACATCAATAACAATGATCACAATGATGTCCTAGATAGACATAAATATCAACAACAACAATCGATACATCGATACTGCGAACCGACTATCGATAATAACATTAACAACGAGTACCCCAATGCCTTGAACCGACCATTAATGAACAATAATAAACATTTGGCATAGTTGCCGAAGAGTATCGTATCGAACGATTCCCTAATATCAATGAACTTATGAAGAGACTAACTCTTGGAATGATACAACACATTCATACACATATTTGATAACATTAATCTCATTGACTAGTACAAGTATAAAACTTGCCTCAACCGAAGGCGATGAATTCCTTCCACGAACAACGAACGGCGTCCTCCGATAAACACAAGCACTCGAACAACCTCGAATGAAATAAAATTCATTCAATAACACAATATCAATCGAAAACAACAGAACGACCGAAGGAATCTATTTGAGACATTTAATCGAACACTAAATGTTCAAAGTTCCTCAAGAACCTAAGAATCATCAATCGGGTTGAACGAATCGAAGATATGGATATAAAATCTATAGAACATGTCTAACAACATCTAATAACCTCAATCGATCCATTAAAATCGGACGGAAAATTAAATCAAAACCAAAACTCCCAAAATGGACAATTCTAGGAAAACCAAGAGAATTACCTTGATTCGACGAAGAAAAAGGATTAGATGTTGATATGATCACCTAGATCCTTCTCAAAACATGATTGGATGGAGTAGAATTGATCGTAACCATAAACCCTAGTCGGGATCGCACAACTATCGTGAGAAGAAGGAGAGAAAGGGGTGAAATGAGGTGAAAAACCCATCTGTCCCCTTAAATACTCCAGTGACGCACGGCCAACATGAACGACCAAATGTCCATGTGTTTGGTCGTGCGCCAAGCCACTGCCCCGCCACTGATCTCACACACGAGCAGCACGCACGAGCACCTGCTCGTGTGTCATGCTCGTTTGTTCCTGATGATTGCCAAAGTGCACTGTCCAACTCTGTTGCCTCGCACGAGCAGCGCGCCTGCTCATGTGTCATGCTCGTGCATCCCTGTTGAGTGCCAAAGCGACAAGGGAAAACAATATGCCATGCCATGCATGCCTACACACGACCTGCACGACTTACACGATAATAAGTCACGCCCAATCGGTGAAACAATAATGATACTCCCAACACAAGTCTACCAATCACGATGATGATGATGAAAATATTCTCGTCTCTATCGCGAACAGAGATGAATGATGAATAACAACTGATACACGACTCCAAGATACGCCGAAAGATGAACACGAAATGAATGAATATGAATGATGAATGATTATTACTGAGTGAAAAATTTCTGAGTGGCAATTACTGAATGATAATTAATGAATTTACAACCGGGTATTACATACTCCCCTCCTTAAAAAGAGTTTCGTCCCCGAAATTAAGGGTAAACAACTCGGGATATGAACTATCCAACACAATCTGAAAACGAAATCTCCAGGAATACTCCTTAACGCGAACCACTTCACCTGCAGAACTGGGCCAACCCCCATATAAGCACTGACTCATGCCTCAAAAGAAAAGCGACAATGCACATATAGTCCTCGGGACCATATCAATCGTACGCCCAAGTCCTCATGACTTGACGTCTCGCATCACAATGAACAATTACCCAGATCATCATAAAATCTCGAGTACCACACTAAAGGGAAGAAATCCCGACCAATGACCCAGATCTCAAGATTCTCAATTACCATAGTTATAAGATAAATCGACAATAGATGGTTCACAACCACAATACTACAACACGGATTGAGTTAAACAGTAATCCGAAAGACAAAGAAAGGAAAACATACAAATCAAGGCTACATCTCAAATGTACCTAACATCAATATCCTCCAGGTCATCGATCTCATTGATCTCATCGATTCAAGGAAGACCCAAATCTGAACTCACTGTTCAATATGATCCCAGAAGGTCACAAGGACAAGAATGACCACAATGAATGATAATGAATCGAAATCCAACAAGGATCAAGAATGACTCACCGGGGTGAAATGATAACATAATGAGTGATAGCTCAAATGAAATGATTGGAACCATTGTTTCCCCCGTAAGGGAATGATTAGTTTGATAATTATAACTCTCAACATGTATGATGTATGATGAATGAATTATATGAATGAATGAATGACAATGAAATGAATGATTATCCTATTACCGAGCAAGAATTAACTTGCTCAAAACCGGTGATGAATGTCCTTACCTCGGGTTCTCGAAGCTTGATAGGATCCCTTGGATGAAGTACAGACTGGAGTGATAAAACCTGAGTTTTGCGAGCTCTCTCGAGATCTACTAGCACTAGAACTCCTGCAGTACTTCTGAAGGTGTCCCTGCCTCCCACACAGAAAACAAACAACGGCCTGCATTGAGCACCGGGTACTGCAATGTCCTATTGTATCACAGTTAAAGCAAACAACAGTTGAACTCGTCGTATGAGATGAAGATGCTTTCTCAGCATGAAGACGACTAGAAAACGACCTCTTGGACGTTGGAGCCCAATGTCCCTCAGAACGAACCGGCATCCTAGTCCTCCCACTAGAAGAAATGCAAGGGTGCTTCTGAGTAAGCTCCTTGATCAAAAGCTCTGCTCCAAGAGCCTTCTCGATGAACTCACTAAGTGAATTACAATTGTGATTGAACAACTGCATCCTCAACTGCGGATTTAGCCTCTTGCTAAAATACTTGATCTTATCCGCCTCAGTATGGATAACAGACGAAGCAAACTGAAGAAGTCCCTGAAACTTCTCAGCAATGACAATAACACCCTCGTCCTCAATTGGTTCGGGGTTCAAAACCTCTGATAACTTGGCTTCACGAAGTGGAGCCGGATAATACCTCTCTAACATGAGAGCCTTGAACTCACTCCAAACACAATCGCGATCGGTGGGTTTCACAGAAAGCCACCACGAATAAGCGCCCTTACTCAAGTAATAAGCCACTACTGCCGCTTTACTCTCTTCTGGACACTGAACCATGTTGAAGAGTTTATCAAAATGCTCAAGCCAATGAACAATATCAGTTGGTTCCGACGAACCCTAAAAGGTAGGCAGCCTCTGACGAGAGATATCGCCAATAATCTGACTCACTCCTCCAGTTTGTCCATGAAACGGCACCTGGAATCCCTGCTACGGTGGGTCACAAACCATCGAGGTCTGCATGGTCTCCATCATCCGTGTCATCTGAGTCATCTGGGCCATCATGCCCTGCATGTATATGAATGGGTCCACCCGAACACCTTCTGATTGAGTTGCATCTCGGGTATGACTCCCTGACAATGAATGATTATCTGACAGTGAATGAGTAGTATCGCTAACTAGTGAACCAATGTTATCCCTCGCGTTCGCACGGGCATTCACACGAGATCCCGAGTTTCGGCCCGCACCGTGGCCTCTTCCCCTGCGTCCTCTGACAGCTCTATCCATACTGAAGCAGGAAAGTCACATGATGATTATAGATCCCGAATGAATATCACATTATAATTACGTGACGGAATGATAACAATGAGCATACATGCTCTAACAAAATGAATGCATTAATAATGAAATAAAATGATCGTCGACATGACGCCGGAATATGATAAGATCGCATGAAAGATCAAGTGAGGTGACATGATTATCTGATCAAATTTCTGAAATGATTATCTCGAGCAAGTTAACAGGATTGATAATTTGATCCACAAGATCAACAACTGAGTAATGAGATTGATTGAGTGATTAATGAATTAACATGACCGACAAGATCAAAATGATGATTGAGAATTGTTAACTGATGAATGAGTTGATCCTTAATGCTTACACAGGTCACACGTGCTCCAAAACAATTAGTCATGAATCAATCATAACACTAATATCACATATAGGTTTCAACAAAGCATGTATAATTAATGACATAATGAATGTATGAACATAAAGAGAATCGAGTCCTTACACGGGTCATATGAAGCTTCGAGGTCTCACGATACTAGTCTCAACTGACGACGACTCGATGAATGAATGACTCATGCAGTCGTACAAATATCACGACTCACAAAACCTGACTGTCCAGATTGTCATAACCCAAGAGTCCCACTACTACCGCGTCGGTAGAGCCACATAACTCACATATCAGGGTATCTCACAACCCAAAGCTCTGATACCATCTTCTGTAACACCCCCAAATCCTAGTGGGTTATTACAGTGCCGAGGACCCCATGCCAGGAGATCCACCAGGCGAACATGACTAAAATACATCAAATTAACCAGCAAGGGAGATCACAGTCCCTACTATGATATCTGACACAATATTCCGATAAGGAATTTTAACGAAAAAAATGGGCCTACATGGCCAAAATAAAATACAATGACATCCACGAGCCCTGCTCGGATAATACAACATGACAACAACTGACTAAACAGGAGTACACTCCATCTGACTGACCAAACATGAACAACTCGGACTAGTATCGCTCGAATGCCTCGTCGCCATCATCATGCCCCTGTGTCTCAACTCTCCCCTCGCAAGCACCTAAAACATGAAAACATGTTCCGCCCCCACGGGGTCAGTCATCCAGATAATGAACCAAATACATGTATAAAATGATATGCATCCAAAGGCATAAAGAAACAGTACAATGATAATAATAATACGAGATGTTCACAAACCAAGGTAAGAACCGAGCATTCGTGAAACACTATGCCCACGGCATACTATTAATACCTGTTCAACAGGTTAGAACATAAGTGCCCAACGGCGAATCATAATCATAGAGTACCACAATGAATTACACGACATGAACCAAACCAGAACTGAATTAATTATGAATCACAATGCCCGAAGGCTCCAATGAAATTACCAAGACATCACAAAGGCCTGAAAGCCACTCAGCCGAAGCTGTCCAATATCACAAACACCTGAAACCAAAACAGCCTGAAGCTGTACCAATGAGGGCCGAAGCCACGGCACGAAGCCTTATCACAATGAGATCATCCAATGGCCGTGACCTACTGAATTATATGTGTTGGGAAACTAACCGCGAAGGTTCAAGCCCCAAACTTACCCATAATGAGATCATAAACATGACCGTGACCTACTGAGTTGTAGATGTTGGGAAACCAACCTCGAAGGTTCAAGCTCCAAGCTTACCCATAATGAGATCACCCAGTGACTGTGACCTGCTGAATTGCAGGTGCTGGGAAACCAACCGCGAAGGTTAAAGCCCCAGACTTGCCCATAATGAGATCACCCAGTGACCGTGACCTACTGATTTGTAGGTGTTGGGAAACCAACCGCGAAGGTTCAAGCCCCAAACTTACCCATCGAGCACTAGCTGAGACTAGCCTCCAAACACAATTAATCATAAACGGCAATGATCCTTAGAATACCGAATTCACGAGAGTGATAGTGTGCTGCCTTGAGTCGGCCAACACGATAATGATGACTCACGGATGGGCACCGTCCTCGGCGGTCCCAGTTCAATACCTCGATTGCCTTAGAATGATCAATCGATAACAACGACATAACGGATGGGAACTATCCTCGACAATCCCAATTTAATACCTCGATTGCCTTAGAATGGCCAACCGATAACAATGATGCAGCGGATGATTTAATATCTCGATTGCCTTAGAATGGCCAATCGATAACAATAATACAATGAATGACTCAATACCTCGATTGCCCTAGAATGGCCAATCGATAACAATGATACAATGAATGACTCAATACCTCGATTGCCTTAGAACGGCCAATCGGTAACAATGATACAATGAATGATTGAACACTTCGATTGCCTTAGAATAGCCAATCGATAACAATGATACAATGAATGATTGAACACTTCGATTACCTTAGAACGGCCAATCGATAACAATGATACGAAGAATGCCTCGACACCTTTGATCGGTTACCGACGACAAAGATAAGAAACAAATACGCCAATGCCTTCAATCGGCCAATACAACATCAATGACAAAACACCAACATCAATAACAATGATCACAATGATGTCCTAGATCGACATAAATATCAACAACAACAATCGATACATCGATACCGTGAACCGGCTATCGACAATAACATTAACAACGAGTACCCCAATGCCTTGAACCGGCCATTAATGAACAATAATAAACATTTGGCATAGTTGCCGAAGAGTATCGTATCGAACAATTCCCTAATATCAATGAACTTATGAAGAGACTAAGTCTCGAAATGATACAACACATTCATACACATATATAATAACATTAATTTTATTGACTAGTACAAGTATAAAACTTGCCTCAATCGAAGGCGATGAATTCCTTCCACGAACAACGAACGGCGTCCTCCGATAAACACAAGCACTCGAAGAACCTTGAATGAAATACAATTCATTCAATAACACAATATCAATCGAAAACAACACAACGACCGAAGGAATCTCTCTGAGACATTTAATTGAACACTAAATGTTCAAAGTTCCTCAAGGACCTAAGAATCATCAATCGGGTTGAACGGATCGAAGATATGGATATACAATCCATAGAACATGTCTAACAACACCTAATAACCTCAATCGATCCATTAAAATCGGACGGAAAATGAAATCAAAACCAAAACTCCCAAAATGGACAATTCTAGGAAAACTAAGAGAATTACCTCGATTCGGCGAAGAAGAAGGATTAGATGTTGATATGATCACCTAGAGCCTTCTCAAAACATGATTGGATGGAATAGAATCGATCATAACCATAAACCCTAGTCGGATCGCACGACTACCGCGAGAAGAAGGAGAGAAAGGGGTGAAATGAGGTGAAAAACCCGTCTGTCCCCTTAAATACTCCAGTGACGCACGACCAACACGCACGACCAAATGTCCGTGTGTTTGCTCGTGCGCCAGGTCACTGCCCGGCCACTGATCTCACGCACGAGCAGCTACTCGTGTGTCATGCTCGTGTGTTCCTGATGATTGCCAAAATGCACTGTCCAACTCTGTTGCCTCGCACGAGCAGCACACACGAGCGCCTGCTCATGTGTCATGCTAGTGCGTCCCTGTTGAGTGACAAACCGACAAGGGAAAACAATATGCCATGCCACGCATGCCTACACACGACCTGCACGACTTACACGATAATAAGTCATGTCCAATCGGTGAAACAATAATGATACTCCCAACACAAGGCTACCAATCACGATGATGATGAATATATTCTCATCTCGATCCCGAACAGAGATGAATGATGAATAACAACTGATACACGACTCCAAGATACGCCGAACGATGAACACGAAATGAATGAATACGAATGATGAATGATTATTACTGAGTGAAAAATTTCTGAGTGGCAATTACTGAATGATAATTAATGAATTCACAACCTGGGTATTACATGATAATTGTCCAGACCAACTAATCTCAAACATACACTACAAAATTTGTCTAATAATTATATATGTTGTGAACAATTATATTATTTCATAAGGCACCGATAATGTGATCTTCCGTGTGACACCAACACACCACATTATCTACAATATAAAATAATTAGACATTTGATTTGCATAACCATAATGTGAATAAATATGCAAAACATGTGACTAAATGTAATTAATATTCTCATAGGTAGTTACAGAGAAATAAGATAATACAATCATAAAGTATGCTTTGCAGTATACAACCCTAGCATATCTAACGTTCCTAAGCTATGCTTGAATTAATCATCCTATATACGGCCAGTTGGACGGTTCAACCATCCGACGAACACTTAGTCGGACATCATGTGAATTGAATGCCAATTACAGGGATAACTTGACGATGCCTATGAAGTCAAGGATATTCATGTCATCACTGAAGAGATAAGAATACCAATAGAAGGGGGGTTGAATAGTGGTGTTGCAGATAAATAGAATTTCTCGCGAGGGAATAAATAAAAGTGCTGATGGTAAAATATACAACGATATATAGAGGTTCGGAAACTTGCCTATGTCCTCTCTCCGTTTCCTTTTTCTTTTGGATTAAGGATAAACCACATTTCACTTTGCCTCGTTTTCTATTGGTCCGGTCACAACCGATACAAATTGCTTGTCTTCTATTGGTCCAAGCACAAACGATTATAATTAATACAATTCCTTTTCTAGTATTCTATCGGAACTAGAATAAACTCACTATGAATAAAAGAATTCAATCCTAAAAATGCCAGATCAAGGATCTTAATACCACCGGATTGAACTTCCTAATTCGACTCATGAAAGAGCGATGCGACACTCTATCACAATGAAAAAGACAATATATAATTGGAAAATTAAGCACAATACTTTGTATCTTTTTCTTACATAACTTAATGAGATAAACTTGCTTGAGAATAATAATAGTCTTGAGCTCAACGTGTATATATGATTGCTTGAAGTTGTATGTGGATTCATACCATATGTGATGTTATTTATAGGCTTTTCGATCAATATAGCCATTACTACTCTGTAGAGTTAGCATGCTCTAACTATCGAGTGTAGCGCGCGCTATAGATTTTTGATTTTGTTGCATTGAATGGTCTTCAATCTGTCCAACTGTAAAATATCATGTTTAGCATGAGCTAAACACTATCCTTAGCGTGCGTTATCGGCTTGGTCAATCCATTTATTCTTTTGACTTTGATAATGAAGCGGTCTTGTCTCTTAACGTCTCTTTCCAACGGATAATTTTCGAACTTAGCGTGCACTAGATATAATACTTAGCATGCGCTAGATGGTCAACATTTACTTTTCAGATTGAGCGTGATATCCGTGTTGAATTAGTTGTACAATGGTTGAATGACCAACGGATATATTTTGAACATTTAGTGTGCGCAAAAATATAGTATATAACGTGTGCTAATAGTCTTCAGGTAACATGCGTTAGTATACCTTTTAGCGTGCATTCACTGTTGCTTCATTTAAACTCCAGAGCCTTCTGTTTTGAACATACTAATAGGTAGCATGCGTTACTCACTTTGCATAGCATGCGTTACTCACTTTGTATAGCGTGTGTTATTTTCCTTGTGGCGTGTGCTAATTGAGATGGGCAATCTTTCTGACCTTTCTGTCTTGCTTTCTTGCAGAACAGGTAGCGTGCGCTAATCCATCAGGTGAGTCTTCAGCTGACTTTATATTACATATGCTATACTATATTCATAGCGTACGTTAAGTCTTTCCCTTTAGCGTGCATAAAGCTTTGCACATAGCGTGCGCCAGACCATCTTGATTTTGAAGCTCAATGAAAGTATGTATGCCGTTAATTGAGCCTTTTGATGTTCTTCTTTTAAATATTTTAATAGAATGCATCATCAAAATATATTTTGTCCAATAATCTCCCCATTTTCGATGATGATGAAACATTTAAAAAGTTATTCCTGCAAACATATAAGGTTTCAAATCAAAGTCATTTGCTTCATTCAATTTTGTTAGTTAAAGTTTGAAACCAACTTTTCATCAATATTGAACATTGAATAACTTAATTTTTCTCCCCCTTTTTGTCAAAATAAAAAAGGTGAGTAAACGAGACTCCCCCTGAAACGAAGCTTACTAGACAAAAATGAAGGAAATAACTTATAGCTTATCGCTTAAATTTTAAGTTATAAGCTGAAATATATCCTGCGCAAAGTAGTTGTTATAGGGAGCAAGTCATTCAATAAATACTTATTTAACAACATTAATGCCAAACAAAAGCAACAAACCACAAAAATAATCGGAGCATTCAACAAACCATAATTCGAACTTGTAATAAACAACTAAAATTCCGCCACATATTCAAACAAAGCGAAAGCCAAGAAGTCATCAAAATGCACGATTTTCATTCGTATTTAACGAGAGATCAAGACATGAGATTTTAGCGATTTTCATCGGGACGTGAGGTAGAGAATGGAAATGACGGATAAGAAAACCGAATGAAGTCTTCTAGAAAGGCTTTGATAGAGTGAATTTCTCGTGAATCCCCTTGAACTTCGGATCGGAGAGCCCGGACGTCGTCACGAATCTCAATTTGCGTAGTTTCGAGGCTATGCATCCGAGCAACAAGGTAATTTTCTTCACGTTCTTCGACATTCACCTTCCTTTTTCCCTTAGTCTTTGGAGGCCGAACAAATGTACCCGTTTGTAATTCTCTTAGTGTTTCCGGTCCTCTTCTTGTAATATGCTCGGCCGGGGTCGGCACTCGTGTTCCTTTAGGGACCTCATCATCTTCTTTGAGATATGAAAACAAGACCCATCCGCAGTTAAGTGTCTCAACGTAATGTATTGCCTTGAGCGTTGAATCGGAGATTTCATGTCCCCGAGAAACTGGAACCAATTGCTCTCCCGATAGGTTCACATTATGATGGCGAAATAAAATGGTAAGAACCGAGCCGAAAGGCATTACGAACTTTTGTGACCGAGACACATAGTATTTGGAGCGAATAGATCACCCTTAGCTTTCATCCGACTCAAGACAATTGCTGCCAAATCCACCTTATCGTCGTTCAAGACCCGATATACCATATGTTTGTCAATTCCCACAAGTTTATGTTGTGTATTCACTTTATGCATTAAGCATTTTGTGAGAGCGACTAAGAGTAAATGGATTTGAATCCCAAAATCATTCTTCTCGAAGACGTCGTTGGTTATTTCGATAACCGCCTTCGAGCTCAGAAATTCTATCACTTCGAGTTCAGTCAAATCAGATTCCTTAGCAAGTGATTTTCGGAACAAGCAAAACCATCCATTGATAATCCAAATAGCTCATTCAAAATTTCCGACGAAATTTTCACAATTGATCCACCAACTAACCTGTTAAGAACTAAAGAGGGAGAACCCTCACTTTCTCCAACATGTAGATTGGCATAACATTCACGAACAAGTCCCGGATAAATCGGTTCTTTACACTCTATGAATTGGTCGATACCAAAAGATGAAAAGAACTCGCGAATTTCCATTTTAGCATGTTCTAGGCTTCGATAATTGAAGTAATAATAGTCCGTGATTTGTTCTTGTGGAAGAATGTCAGAAAATGCCTTGAATGCCACGGAGGAGATGAAATGGGTTGAATCGAATTTGGGCTCCCGAGGGCGTTTTGAGCTCTTGTATTGCTTTTACATGGGTACTCTTGATCCACTAGCCATACATTGAGGAAATATTTGGATGAATTTGGGAGAAGGAGGTCGAATTTTGGAGTTGAATCCGCCGCTGGAGGTTTAGAATTAATGAAGAAATGAAAAAAGATCGTTCGACTGTTGGTTTTTAACTGTATTACCAACACGTTATCGTGCGCTATATGTAATATAGCGTACGTTATGAATAAAAGAATAGGCTACTGGACAGGTACTTTTAAAGGAATTGACTAGCGTACCCAGATATTAATGAGTAGCGTACGCTATCGAATATGAGTAGATTCTGGGAAGAAGAGACAGCGCACGTTAATTAGTATGGCTAGAGCGCTAGGCGAAGATTAGTATATCATGAAATGATTTCTTATAAGGCAAATAAAAAATCTTTTTAAAAATTATGGAGATGACCCATACCAAGTTGTAATCTGATAGAATTAAAGGATTCCTCAGGTAAGGGTTTAAGAAAAATATCTGCAAGTTGGTCTTTTGTTCCGACAAATATTAAACAAATGTCTTTCTTTTGAACATGATCACATAAGAAATAATGTCTAATATCTATATGCTTGGTTCTACTATGTAGAACAGGATTTTTACTGAGATTTATTGCACTAGTATTATCACACAAAATAGGAGTATTTTCAAAATAATTACCGTAATCTCAGGGTTGATTTTCAATCCATAGCACTTGCGCACAAGCGCTACCTGCGGCCACATACTTGGCTTCAGCTGTAGACATTGCTACACTCGTCTATGTTTTACTTCCCCAATAGATTAGGCAAGAACCAATAAAGACATGTGCCGCTAGTACTGCTCTTGTCAATTTTACAGCCGCCAAAATCGGCATCACTGTATGCAACTAAATTAAAATCCAAACATGATGGATACCATAGTCTAAGACCAATAGTTCTATTTAAATAACGAAAAATATGTTTGCAAGCAGTCAAATGGGATTCCTTAGGATTTGATTGAAATCTAGCACATAAACATGTAGCGAAAATTATATTTGGTCTGGATGCAGTCAAATAGAGTAGAGATCCGATCATACCTCGATATAGATTTTGATCAACGGATTTTCCATGTTCATCTTTGTCCAGTTTTAATGTAGAAGACATCGGAGTTGGAATTCCTTTGCTACTTTCCATCTTGAATTTTTTGAGGTGGTCGTGAGTATATTTGGTTTGATGGGTAAAAATCCCATCTTCACATTGTTTAATTTGAAGCCCGAGGAAGAATGTCAATTCTCCCATCATAGTCATTTCGAATTTTCCCTTCATTAAATTAGAAAAATATTGGCAAAGAGATTCGTTGGTAGCACCGAAAACAATATCGTCTACATATATTTGAAAAATGAGCATATCACTATTTAAGACTTTCACAAATAGAATGTTGTCGATTTTACCTCTTTTATATCCATTTGCAATAAGAAATTGACTTAAATGATCATACCAGGCTCGTGGTGCTTGCTTCAATCCATAGAGAGTTTTGTTGAGTTTGAAGACATGATCTGGAAATCGATGATCTTCAAATCCTGGAGGTTGCTTGACGAAACTTCTTCTTGAATAAAGCCATTTAGAAATGCGCTTTTCACATCCATTTGATATAACTTGATTTTCTTGTGAGAGGAAAAATAACATAATTAACGAATGGCTTCGGGACGGGCTACGGGTGCGAAACTTTCCTCATAGTCAAGACCCTCTTCTTGATTATAACCTTGTGCAACTAAACGAGACTTATTTCTCACTGGATACCGGTCTTCGTCACACTCAATTTTATGTACCCATTTAGTTCCGATAATAGTTTTATCTTTAGGAGGTGGAACTAAATTCCATACATTATTTCGCTCAAATTGGACAATCTCTTCTTGCATTGCCATCACCCAGCTTTCATCATTAAGATCTTCAGACACATTTTTGGGCTTAGTTTCTGAAATGAAGGCAAAATGAGCAATATATTCGGTAGTTCGTCTTCGCATTTGAACACCATCTTCGATATTCTCAATAATAAGGTCTCTTGGATGATCTTTGTTGTGCTTCCAGTCTTTAGGCAAATCATCAATTATACTCTTTTGAGCCTCTGAAATCCTTTCCATTTCCGGAAAAATACCTGTACATCAAAACAATCTACCTTTCCCGGGGTGAGATCATATCATTGAATTTAGGATACCATAATCCTAAGCCAATGGTTCCACTAATATACCGGAAAATTTATTTACACGCAATTAAATTTGATTTCTTTGGATTATATTGATATCTAGCACATCAGCAAGTAGCAAAGATTATATCCGGTCTAGAAGTTGTTAGATAAAATAATGAACCAATCATACCTCGAAAGAATTTTTCATCCACGGATTTCCCATGCTCGTCTTTGTTAAGCTTTAGTGAAGATGACATTCGAGTAGATATAGCTTTGCAATTTTCCATCTTAAATTTCTTAAGTAGGTCTTTGGTGTATTTTGTTTTATGAATAAAAATTCCATCATCTCCTTGCTTAATTTGAAGATCGAGAAAGTATGTGAGTTCGCCCATCATACTCATCTCAAATTAACCTTTCATAAGATTGGAAAATTCTTGACAAAGAGATACATTAGTAGCACCAAAAACGATGTCATCCACATAAATTTAGCAAATTAGCATATCATCATTAAAGAATTTTATAAAGAGAGTATTATCAACTTTACCTTATAACACCCCAAATATGGCAACTATTACAGTGTCGTGGACCCACCAGGCAATATCAAAACACAAAATAATCATATCATAATTGTGGTACCGAACCACAAGATAATAATCATTACTCTGATTAGGAGTTTACAAATCGTACGGATAATGGCCTTATAATACACAGGATCCAATACCAGTTGTTGCTGCCCGAAATATTATCCGAAGATAGATATTGCTGGAATGGTCGAGCAACAGCAAATTGCGAGAGCACGTCCGTGGGGGTGTGATATACACAAGATTTGTCGGGTTTGTTAGGCCCGAGCTTGAATGCTCTCACGAGATGTTATTAATTAGAATACGTTTGAGTACAAATATTAATGTAAGAATCTAATTACAATGAGTGTAAAAGATCCTGTTATCTAGTTGTTGTGTGTTTGCCGGAAGAACTAGAGTTGCTCTGAGTTCTTGAACTGCTGGGAGTTCTGGTTTCGTCTCTACCGACCGTCTCTCGTGTAAGAGGTGTTGAGAGAGAAATATATCCGAAGTGTATAGCTTTGCCAAGAGTCAGAAAGCCAAGTTATGAGCTGAGCTTCTGAACTGGACGTGAACTGGTTGAAAAGCAGACCCCTTTCAAAGTGCAGGCAGCCTTCTATTTATAGGAGCTGAGATGCTCTGTTTACTAACGGGCGATCACCTTTCATGTAATATAATAAGGGGCGATCGTCTTTATGTCACATGGGTTGTCTGCCTTAAAGCCTGCAGCTGCTGCTAGTAGCCAGCTGTGCGGTCCAATGAGGAGCCGGCACGCGTCCTGAGTTGCTGTCACGGTCGGTCCCACTGAGCACCTTTCGACGGGTCTGTCGGTAGGTGAAAAGATGCTGACAGGCTGTGGTCAACGATCAATGTCTTGCGGTGCCTTTTCCGGATCTGCACATGGGTTCTTGCTTCGAGCCTCGGCCTTCGCCGACTGGACGGGCGATGGCTTCGCGTGGCATGAGGTGATCGTCATTGGTCGGTCGCCAGGGGTTGATCGCCAAGTACCGAGAGACGATCGCATTAGATGTCGATCGCTCGGCACTGGGACTTGACCTGGGACCTTCGATCGGCTAATCTATCTCGGCTGTTGGGCTCTGGGTCGGTCGCCCGGTCTCTGTGCCGATCGCCTGTCGAGGTGTATAAATCTCGACACAACAATTGCCCCCAGCTTGCTCCGATGTTGAAGACATGGGGTGAGGTGGTTCTTGTTGGAAATCGTGTAGGATGAAGACGGGCGATCCGTTGAGTGGACTTTGGATTCGGATTTGGGCGATCTGGTCGATTGGCGAGCTATCTTCGGACTTCTACCTGCAATAAACAATTTTGCCGATCCCTAGTAGAAACTTGATAGTCTCGTCGTTGAGGAACCGTGCACAGTCGCGGAGTTCGATGGACCGACTCCATGACCATGTCTTGTACGCGGGCGACATTATTTGTCTCGTGACTCATTTTATTGTGAGGGTCCTCCATTAGGTTGCGCCTCGCCTCGTATTTAAACGAAGGGCGTGCGGTCTTGGTCTGGGGAAGTCCTTGCGCGGGGCGTTGTCGGATTAATCGACTCCACGTCCGCGGATAGTTAGCTCTTTTCTGCCTCGGATCGTAATGTTAGATGGCAATCTTCGACGGTATACGTTGAGACAGGGGTAGTGACGCGTCGCATTGTCCGGGTTCACCATGTTAGATGATCAACCTTTGAGGGCGGGCGATTGTGTCCACTGATTCGCTTGGAGGGTCCTTCGACTACGCCCGCCTCGTATTTAAACGAAGGGCGAGCGATCTCAGCCCAAAGGAACCTTGCATGGCCTAAGCAGTCGGTTCCATCGACCACTAGGACCATGGCTGCACTCTTCCACCTCGGATCGTCATGTTAAATGCCGACCTTCGACGGTGTACGTTGTGCGGGGAAGGCGATCTCGTGCCTTAGTCCAACATGTTAGATGATGAACTGTAGATGGCGAGCGAGTCCTCCAGTTTTGGTGATGTTGCTTGACTTTGTCGATTGGGTTGGAAGACTGGTGATCGTCGTTCGGCTGCCGATCGCGTTGCTTTATAGGTTCAAAAGTAACCTTTGCTTGGCCAGAAAATCTGCGGCTTTGGCGCGGAAGATCGCGTAGGTCGGGGGGAGGTCCTTCGTAAGGTGCCTGAACATAGGCGAAAGACCATGGAATCCCCCTAGGACCGAGTAGAGGGCGATCTCGTCACTTACGGGCCCGCCGTTGAGGATGATCTCGTCTACCCGGTCGATGTAGTATGTAACACCCCAATTCACAAATGGGACATTACACGCCGTAAAACCCCCGTGAGGTCTACCAGGCTAACTCATGACACGTAAACCACAATGATAACCCAAAAGATGCACCCAAAAAGTAAATAAGGCCGTGGCCTCGGCCAAAACATTTTAACGGAGTACATGAGACATAAGTTAAATACCAATTTATTGCCCACGCGGGGGACTTAAACCATGTTTAAAAATAAACAGTCTAACTCCAGTACTCAACAGATGCAATGACAAGAGAAAAAAATACAGACTCGAGCCACATCATCATGCTAACCCATCCTTTGCATGCGCATCCCGTGCCTAAAATGCATAAGACGCATTTCCCCCATTTAAGGGGTTAGCATTCGAATAGCTAGTGCAAGTACACAATTACACAACATTATATACATACAAGATTCAACGCAAATAAATCGTTAGGAAAGTCATTTTGAAAATCAATATTCCGGAATATCAAATTAACACCAAAACAGTATATCAACAAGTTTTCCACATCACAATTATCTATGCTTGGTAACTCGCGACCGTACCCATTAGTATCGGTCCCCAGAGGTCCCTTCGGACCGTCCCCAGGTGAGAAACCACTTCCGCGGCCGTACCCATTAGTATCGGCCCCCAGAGGTCCCGTCGAACCGTCCCCAGGTGGAAGAACATCAACGCACGCACCCAAGTCCACTTCCGTGGCCGTACCCATTAGTATCGGCCCCCATAGGCCACATGCCATCCCCAGGTGGAAGAGAAACAATCACATTCGTTCATTAATACCATTTACATCATTCACATCAAAATCATACGCACATAACGGAATGTAATACATGTACTTGCCTGGAATAAGACGAAACGAAGGAAACGATGAAGGAATAGGTTTCGGTCCGAACAATCCTCCCAAATCCGTTCCTAACACAATAATGGTATACAACAAGTCTCAAAAATGCGGAAAGGTAAGATTTAATCCTAATTCTACCCGATGGAACAATTCGTCGGTCATTACGAAGTCCAAGACGGTTATAATCTAACAATGGAGAAACTACGAGATTAAATTCGTTAAACTATAATGGAACAAGGGATTCCCGATTACACAATCGAAATCTGACAATTCGTCAAGGCTAAATCGGATTACGGAAAGAATTATGCCAAAAATCCCGAAATCCCCAAAAACTAGGGTTAAACGAAGTATACCTCGATTCAGACGGAGAATGATGATGATTAATCTTTCTTGGAACGCAATAATCGACCTTCAGAGGGTTTCTACGGATTGCACCGGACAAATTGCTCCAAATCGCTCCAAGGAAACTCACGTCGCGAGAAAGAAAGAAAAGAAATGAAATGAGGCGACTGAGGATAAGTCAGGAATTAAAAGGCCTGACAGCGCGTTACGTACGTTAACGCAAGCTGTTAACGTACGTTATGAGGGTTACATACGTAACCCAATACTGGTTAACGTATGTAACAAACAGCCTGCACTAAAATGCGAATGCCATAACGTACGTTATGGATCATGCATAACGTACGTTATGCATGCAGCAGTTCCCAGTTCTGAACACTACATTCTGCACAGTCGATACAACGACGCAACACGACACAAGGATAGAATTAAAGGTGTAATTACGAGGTGTTCATAACAACGAAGCTGAGTGTTGAAAGAAAATACACTTCTAACTACCGAGGAATCCACAATACGACAAGGAGGGTAAAGGCACCCTAAACTCTTAAGAAATTACAAAATGGCCCAAACATCCGAAAATTCACGATACAACGTCGGATTAACAATCCGAAACTCACAACATGCTATACTCAACCATACGAACTCATGGAAATAGGAAAATGACGAAATCGAACGAGTTTAACGAGAATCGAATACACATGCGATAAAATATAACTCAATATTAAATTACGTAAAAACATCATCGAGACTCGTCCCAACGGAGAAACTCCAAGAACAAAATAGATTCAGAATTCCAAAATGGTGCCAAGCGAGTTGTCCGAAACGAATATACACCAAAAATAGAAATTACTAAAATAAAAAGTACGGATATTACATTCTCTCCCCCTAAAAATAAGTTTCGTCTCGAAACTTACAATGCGAATAACTCGGGGTATATCGACCTCATACTCTATTCCGTCTCCCACGTGGATTCCTCGGATCCATGCCTCGACCACTGCATTTTAACCAAAGGAATGGTTTTGTGCCTGAGTTGCTTCACCCGACGTTCTAAGATCTGAATCGGCCTCTCCTCGAAGGTAATGTCGGGCCCCAACTCGATCTCTCCAAAGTCAATAATATGGCTAGGGTCCGGTACGTGCTTCCTAAGTTGGGAAACATGAAATACGTTATGCACGTGGCTCAGGGACGGCGGCAAGCCTAACCGATATGCAAGCTCTCCGACTCTCTCTAGAATCTCGAACGGCCCAATAAATCTCGGACTAAGTTTACCCTTCCGACCGAAGTGGTAAACTCCCCATGTCGGCGACACCTTAAGCAACACATGGTCTCCCACCTCAAACTCCAACGGTCGGCGACGTGTATCGGCATAAGACTTCTGTCGGCTCTGGGCCGTCACCAACCTATCGCGAATGAGAGCAATCTTCTCACTCGTCTCAACTACTATATCGGGCTCGGTACCAATCAGCTCGGACGCATCATCCCAACACAATGGCGATCTGCACCTCCTCCCATACAATGCCTCGAACGGTGCCATTTTGATCGAGGCGTGCCAACTATTGTTGTACGTGAACTCGATCAATGGCAAGTGCGACTCCCAATCATCCTTCCAATCTAAGGCACAGGCTCTCAACATATCCTCCATTATCAGTATCGTCAGCCCGCTCGATCAGTCCGTCTGTCTGAGGGTGGTAGGATGTACTAAGTCTCAACTCGGTCCCCAAAGCTCTATGAACGGCCTGCCAAAAATGTGATATGAACCGGCCATCACGATCCGAAACAATACTCTTAGGGGTCCCATGCAACCTCACTATCTCCACAATAAACACTCGCGCTAGTCTCTCTGGCCCCCAAGTGTCCTTAACACTCAGAAAATGAGCTGATTTGGTTAGTCGATCGACAACGACCCAAATCATGTTCATTCCAGTCCGAGTCTTAGGCATACCGGTAATAAAATCCATAGAAATATCCTCCCATTTACACTCCGGGATAGGAAGTGGTCGTAAAAGCCCCGCGGGTCGCTGATGCTCGATCTTAACCAGCTGACGGGTCAAACACCTCGACACAAACTCGCTAACGTCTGTCTTCAAATTACTCCACCAGTAGTTACTCCTCACATCTTTATACATTTTACTCGTACCAGGATGTATGGAGTAAGGTGTGGTATGAGCTTCACTCAAGATCTTCTGTCTCAGCTCAACAACATTTGGTACACACAGTCTGCCGCGAAATCTCAAAACTCCATCATCGTGAACCACAAATCCAAGGGCTTTCCCATTCCTCACATCCTCCCTCAACTGGACCAAAAACGGATCGTCATACTGCTTCGCCTTGATATCATCAGTCAAGGACGAAGTGATCTCTAACGCACATAACTGACCCTGAACTCTCTGAACCCAAACCTTGATATTCTGACAAATAAGATCTCGCTGGATCCTACTCTGTGGTGTAAGTACCTCTAACATCTGTAACGCCATCGGCTTCCGGCTCAACGCATCAGCCACAACGTTAGCCTTACCCGGATGGTAAAGTATCTCGAGGTCGTAATCTTTAATTAGCTCCAACCACCTACGTTGTCTCATATTAAACTCTTTATGACTGAAGATATACTTCAAGATCTTGTGATCCGTAAAAATCTTACACGACGAACCATAGAGATAATGCCTCCAGATCTTTAAGACAAAAACGACCGCAGCTAATTCTAAATCGTGCGTGGGGTAATTCACCTCATAAGGTTTCAACTGGCGGGACGCATACGCAATGACCCTATCTCTATGCATCAAAACACATCCGAGCCCGAGGCCCCAAGCATCACTATATACCACGAAATCTTCGTTCCCCTGAGGCAACGCTAACACGGGTGCGGTAGTTAGTCGTCTCTTCAACTCGTCAAAACTACTCTGTCTGTCTGCGGTCCACTCGAATTTCTGAGTCTTCTGGAGCAACTGAGTGAGTGGTCTAGAGATCTTAGAAAACCCCTCAACAAATCTACGGTAATAGCCGTAGAGACCCAGAAAACTCCTCACCTCCTTCACATTCTTAGGCGGCTCCCAAGCCATCACCGCCTCTATCTTCTGCGGATCTACCCGAACTCCCTCTGCTGAAATCACATGCCCGAGGAACATCACTTCCTCGAGCCAAAACTCACACTTAGAGAATTTCGCATATAACTGATCAGCTCTCAAAATGTCTAATACAATCCGGAGATGTAAGGCGTGCTCCTCCCGACTCCGTGAATAGATAAGAATGTCATCGATAAAGACGACTACGAATTTGTCCAGATACTCAATAAAAACTTTGTTCATCAACTGCATGAACATCTGTGGGCATTAGTTGGCCCGAAGGCATAACCACAAACTCGTAATGGCCATATCTCGTCCGAAAGGCAGCTTTTGGTATATCGCTGTCCCGAATCCTCAACTGGTAGTAGCCCGATCGCAAGTCAATCTTCGAAAAGACTGTCGCCCCCTGAAGCTGGTCAAACAAGTCGTCAATCCGGGGCAAAGGGTATTTATTTTTGATGGTCAACTTGTTTAATTCTCGATAATCGATGCATAAACGAAGCGATCCATCCTTCTTCTTAACAAAAAGTACAGGCGCACCCCAAGGCGATGCGCTCGGTCGAATATACCCTTTATCTAACAACTCTCCCAACTGATTCTTCAACTCTAGCATCTCCGACGGTGCCATACGATACGGTGCTCGAGAAATAGGGGCCGCATTCGGCTCAAGATCAATAGGAAACTCAACCTCTCGATGTGGTGGTAATCCCGGCAAGTCATCCGGAAATACATCGGGATACTTGCTAACAACTAGAATCGACGATATGTCAACCCACCATCTTCCGCCTGCAGAGCGAAACACCAGTAGCCGACACAACCCTGGTTCAGAAGTTTCATCGCCTTCAAGGCGCTAATCACACTCCCCGATCTACCCGGCTTACATCCGACGAGAGTATGCTCGGTGCCATACCCGACAACTATCGAGATGGTACGAGTCCGATAGTTCATGATAGCACCGTGACGATCCAACCAATCGTCCCCGAGGATCAAATCCTCACCCTTAAGGTCTATAACAATGAGATTCGAGGGCCAATCTCGGCTCCCGATCCTCACTGGGCAATCCCTAACTTCCCGGTACCCAACCATACGATCCCCGCTGGGTGTACCCACTACAAACGGCTCACACTCAAACAAGCAGTCAAAGCCAATACGACTCACACAATCCGAAGCAATAAAGGAATGGGTCGCACCCGAATCAAAAAGCACTGAAACTGGATGAGAAAGGATCTGAGTGGTACCTGACGCCACCGGAACGTCTGCCTTCTCTATGCGCCTCATTTGATACAATCGGGGATGGACTGAACCCGAACTCGATGCTGTACGGCGATCCGGCTGACCCCGACCCCTACCACGGCCCGAACTCTGCGGAACATGAGTAGCTGGAGTGCTGTGATCCCTCTGATCGGCGGTGGTAGTCGGAACTCTAGCGGCCCTGGTGGAACTCTTACAATGAGCTGCCCGATGCCCGGTCTGTCCGCAAGTAAAGCAAGTAACTAATGGAAATGGGCAATCCTTCATAACGTGCTCGGGCTGACTGCAATTAAAACAAACTCTCCCGCCAGGTGCCACAGACTGGACCGAACGGTTACCCTGAGATCCACTGGCCTGATGAAACGGCCTCTTCCCAGGTGTAGGAGCAGAACGAGACCTCAAAAACTGACCACCTTTACCAGCCGAGAACCCGCCAGTAGTCTTCTGCTTTTTAGCTTCCGAAACCGACTCTGATTCCGGGACAGCCATCTCGATCGCCAGAGCACGATCCTGGTATTCCTTCAAAGTGGCACACATGAGCGGTGCCATACTCTGCCTGATATGCGGCTTCATGCGCATATTGAAGTAATGGATTTTATCAGCCTCCGTCCTCACCTGATCTTTCACGAAACCCAACTGCTGATTGTAAGAGATAATGGCCTGGGAAATCGGCACATCCTGGGGTGTGGCAGTGAAAAACTCCACAATTCTGTGTTCTTTGACGGGCGGCGGGCAATATTCTGCTTCCATAGCAGCCCTGAACTCATCCCAAGTGGCCCGACGGTCTCTGGGCGCAACGGCCTCCCACCATTCCGCAGCTTCCTTATCCAGGAGGTACTGGGCAATATGTACCCTCCTGTCTTCGGGACAAGCTACGGCATCGAAGGTCCTGGACAACTGAAAGAGCCAATTCTCCCAACCGAGGGAGTCAGAAGATCCGGAGAAACGAGGAGGGTGCATCTTAGTCACCGTCTGAAGCCACTTACTAGCTTCCTCTTCAGGTGTCGGGGGCGGATTCTGGCGTCCACCCTGAGCTATCTGAGCAAGCTGGGCTACTAACTGCTGAAGTACGGCAGTAGCCCCGGCGTCGGCATTATTACCCGACGGCACTGAGTGAGAGGCTGAGTCTGCAGAGGACTGAGAAAGTGAGCCCTCTTCATTATCAGCACCCCGACCACGGCCTCGGCCGCATCCCCTAGCTGGTCTACCACGACCTATCAACATACTGAAGAAAATACGAAAGGAACAAGATCAGAAAGATTCACAATCTACAAGGTTGGTATCATAATTCTCAATTCCGAACAACGCAAGAAAACGAATACAGAAATATAAGCGTTCGAGGAGACTTACAGCCACGGGTCGCATGAAAAGACGGTAGCACGATGATATTAGGCTCAACGACTGACTCTAACGACACAACTGACAGACCCAAAATTAACCGACAGCCTAGGCATTCAAAACCTGGTCTCCGATACCATAAATGTAACACCCCAATTCACAAATGGGACATTACACGCCGTAGAACCCCCGTGAGGTCTACCAGGCTAACTCATGACACGTAAACCACAATGATAACCCAAAAGATGCACCCAAAAAGTAAATAAGGTCGTGGCCTCGGTTAAAACATTTTAACGAAGTACATGAGACATAAGTTAAATACCAATTTATTGCCCACGCAGGGGACTTAAACCATGTTTAAAAATAAACAGTCTAACTCCAGTACTCAACAGATGCAATGACAAAACAGAAAAAAATACAGACTCGAGCCACATCATCATGCCAACCCATCCTTTGCATGTGCATCCCGTTCCAGCTCCTCAGCTCGACCAGTACCTGAAATGCATAAGACGCATTTCCCCCATTTAAGGGGTTAGCATTCGAATCGCTAGTGTAAGTACACAATTACACAACATTATATACATACACGATTCAACGCAAATAAATCGTTAGGAAAGTCATTTTGAACATCAATATTCCGGAATATCACATTAACACCAAAACAGTATATCAAAAAGTTTTCCACATCACAATTATCCACGCTTGGTAACTCGCGACCGTACCCATTAGTATCAGTCCCCAGAGGTCCCGTCGGACCGTCCCCAGGTGAGAAACCACTTCCGCGGCCGTACCCATTAGTATCGGCCCCCAGAGGTCCCGTCGAACCGTCCCCAGGTGGAAGAACATCAACGCACGCACCCAAGTCCACTTCCGTGGCCGTACCTATTAGTATCGGCCCCCAGAGGCCACATGCCATCCCCAGGTGGAAGAGAAACAATCACATTCGTTCATTAATACCATTTACATCATTCACATCAAAATCATACGCACATAACGGAATGTAATACATGTACTTGCCTGGAATAAGACGAAACGAAGGAAACGATGAAGGAATAGGTTTCGGTCCGAACAATCCTCCCAAATCCGTTCCTAACACAATAATGGTATACAACAAGTCTCAAAAATGCGGAAAGGTAAGATTTAATCCTAATTCTACCCGATGGAACAATTCGTCGGTCATTACGAAGTCCAAGACGGTTATAATCTAACAATGGAGAAACTACGAGATTAAATTCGTTAAACTATAATGGAACAAGGGATTCCCGATTACACAATCGAAATCTGACAATTCGTCAAGGCTAAATCGGATTACGGAAAGAATTATGCCAAAAATCCCGAAATCCCCAAAAACTAGGGTTAAACGAAGTATACCTCGATTCAGACGGAGAATGATGATGATTAATCTTTCTTGGAACGCAATAATCGACCTTCAGAGGGTTTCTACGGATTGCACCGGACAAATCGCTCCAAATCTCTCCAAGGAAACTCACGTCGCGAGAAAGAAAGAAAAGAAATGAAATGAGGCGACTGAGGATAAGTCAGGAATTAAAAGGCATGACATCGCGTTACGTACGTTAACGCAAGCTGTTAACGTACGTTATGAGGGTTACGTACGTAACCCAACACTGGTTAACGTACGTAACAAACAGCCTGCACTAAAATGCGAATGCCATAACGTACGTTATGGATCATGCATAACGTACGTTATGCATGCAGCAGTTCCCAGTTCTGAACACTACATTCTGCACAGTCGATACAACGACGCAACACGACACAAGGATAGAATTAAAGGTGTAATTACGAGGTGTTCATAACAACGAAGCTGAGTGTTGAAAGAAAATGCACTTCTAACTACCGAGGAATTCACAATACGACAAGGAGGGTAAAGGCACCCTAAACTCTTAAGAAATTACAAAATGGACCAAACATCCGAAAATTCACGATACAACATCGGATTAAAAATCCAAAACTCACAACATGCTATACTCAACCATACGAACTCATGGAAATAGGAAAATGACGAAATCGAACGAGTTTAACGAGAATCAAATACACATGCGATAAAATATAACTCAAGATTAAATTACGTAAAAACATCATCGAGACTCGTCCCAATGGAGAAACTCCAAGAACAAAATAGATTCAAAATTCCAAAATGGTGCCAAGCGAGTTGTCCGAAATGAATATACACCAAAAATAAAAATTACTAAAATAAAAAGTACGGATATTACGTAGTATGCGTCGGACTCTTCTTCCCCTTGCCTGATCTGCATCATGCGATGGGGACCTTCCGGCCAAGCGACATTGGTGGCAAAGTACACTATGAAGTCGTTCGCCAGTTGGTCAAAGGAATTGACGGATCGCGGTGGCAATGAGACGTACCATCTATGGGCTAGGTCGCCCAGCGTTAGCGGGAACATTCGGCACCTGGTCGCGTCTGATGCCCCACACCCGGTCATATAGATCCGGAACTTGCTCAGGTGAGTATTGGGATCCGACCTTCCCTCGTACAGAGGTGTTTGTGGAGGAGCGATCTTACGTTGCACGGGGCCGAGGTCGATGTGGACCGCGAGTGGCTCGCTCAGCCCGGCGATCTTTCTCTTGGTGCCTGCCCCAGATTCCAGGAGCGCCTTCATGTCATTGAGCTGGCATTGCATCGTGGCCATCGTTGTAGCTTGGTCGCTCATGGCTCGGCTTTCGGAACGGGAGCCGAGGCAATCGTGTACCGATCTCCTGACTCCGCGGTCGCCGACTTCGGTTCTTTGGCGAGGAGGAGCCAGATGGCTGGCCTGCCTTCTGGGAGTCATATACGCCGAACTCCTGGTGACGGACTCGAGCTCCATCGTCTCGTCTCGTGGCTGGGGCCAGATTGCCCCGGTCGCCATGATGGGTCGCTGCCTAGGCGGCTGAAAACAGAGGTGCCCCGGCTTGCGAGTGCCTCTTCTTGCAAATGGGAGGCTCCTGGCGATTGCTCAGTCAGTAACCCCTTGAACTTTCGTTTGGTCACGCGGCGGATGGCCGAGGGGGTTATAACAGGTGGCGCGTCGAAAGCTCTCCGTCGCTCCCGTAGGATGGCCAGGGCTCTTTCGATCTGTTCCGCTGTTTGGAACTGATCGAGTGAGAGGCTTGGGCCATCTCTCGGGGGCGGGATCGAGAGTCTCGGACCGCGGCGGCTACCCTCCGCCATAGGCTGTGGCTCGGACTGAGATGGAATGAGGTGTCTGGCGGATCGGCCAGCGGCTTTCTTCGATGAGGAGGCAGGAGTCATGATTCTGAAAGCTTTTCTCTAAAGAACAGTGAGTGTTTCTTCAGGTATATGCCCCGGAGAACAGTGAGTGTTCTTCGAGATGGTAGGAATAAAAATGAGGGTTAAGATTGCCCTCCTTCTAGCGCCAATTGTTGTTGCCCGAAATATTATCCGAAGATAGATATTGCTGGAATGGTCGAGCAACAGCAAATTGTGAGAGCACGTCCGTGGGGGTGTGATATACACAAGATTTGTCGGGTTTGTTAGGCCCGGGCTTGAATGCTCTCGCGAGATGTTATTAATTAGAATACGTTTGAGTATAAATATTAATGTAAGAATCTAATTACAATGAGTGTAAAAGATCCTGTTATCTAGCTGTTGAGTGTTTGCCGGAAGAACTAGAGTTGCTCTGAGTTCTTGAACTGCTGGGAGTTCTGGTTTCATCTCTGCCGACCGTCTTTCATGTAAGAGGTGCTGAGAGAGAAATATATCCGAAGTGTATAGCTTTGCCAAGAGTCAGAAAGCCAAGTTATGAGTTGAGCTTCTGAACTGGACGTGAACTGGTTGAAAAGCAGACCCCTTTCCAAGTGCAGGCAACCTTATATTTATAGGTGCTGAGATGCTCTGTTTACTGACGGGCGATTGCCTTTCATGTAATATAATAAGGGGCGATCGTCTTTATGTCACATGGGTTGTCTGCCTTAAATCCTGCGGCTGCTTTGGCGGCCAGTGCGATCAATGAGGAGCACGCATCTGATTCTTTGTCACGGTCGGTCCCACTGATCACCTTTCGGCGGGTCTGTCAGTAGGTGAAAAAATGCTGGCAGGCTGTGGTCAACGATCCATGTCTTGCGGAGCCTTTTCCGGATCTGCATGTGGGTTCTTGCTTCGAGCCTCGGCCTTCGCTGACTGGACGGGCGATGGCTTCGCGTGGCATGAGGCGATCGTCATTGGTCGGTCGCCAGGGGTCGATCGCCATGTACCGAGAGACGATCGCCTTAGATGTCGATCGCTCGGCACCGGGACTTGACCTGGGACCTTAGATCGGCCAATCTATCTCGGCTGTTTGGCTCTGGATCGGTCGCCCAGTCTCTATGCCGATCGCCTGTCGAGGTGTATAAATCTCGACACAAAACCAGTATAAACCATACTCGAAATAATATTACAACAACAAGAGTTTAAATGAAGCAGAAAATAAATATAACACGGTTTAGCATAACAGGACAACAAAAGACTTGGCCCCCCCGAACTAGTATCCTTCAAACCCTTCGCCGTCACTGTGCTCTTCCTGCGCCTTGGCCTTGCCTCGACCTAAAATACAACACAAGTGTTTAGCTCAAACCACAGGGTCAGATATACATGATAATCATTCTCAAGACAATATACAATTCATATATATTGGATCTCAAGGAAACAACCCGACTATTGAACATACCCCTCGGGCGTATGAACAAATAGTCGCAAACCGTCGGGCATACCGAATCATACATGGAATATGAACGACCAATCAACATGGCTCAAGACGGACATCACAGTATGCCCAATCTGGAAATGTGTCCATGCACATGTCCACCCCGTATACGTAATCCAGGATATATGTGAGACAATGTACCTAATTAGCCTCACGAAATACGTCTCGTGTGCATAGTCTAATACGGAAACATAAATGTATGACCATATGTGCCTGGACAAAAATCCTACACATAACCAATCGGCACGCAGATATAATTCCAGATATGTCACGATACAACATGACAACGAAACCCAATAAATCACACATTCAATCAAGAATCAAGAAACTCACCGAAGTGACGATATTGATCAACGAGACCAACGATACAAAGGTGATAAACTTAGGAATACAATCCCACACTGAAACGGTACTATGATCAATAACAATATCACATTACGAATCATAGATTCATAAAGCATTTCATATACACAAAACGTATAACGTTCACAAGAATTCAATCATCATTATAACCAAGCAAGATAACTTGCCTCAATTCCGTAGATGAAAAAGTCCTCCAAACGAACGAACATACAGTTTCCTCGACTAATAATACTCACTCGAGCAAGCAATCTTGAATGAAACGTAACTCATTCAACAACACATTCATACGATATGGAGATCAATTCATAGAAAACGACACCCGTAAATCTACCCGAATAGTTCATCCTATTCCAATGAACATTCTATCGATTATAACGAACTTCAATGCACCCAATTCTTCTTTAAATATCGGATTACCAAGTTCTTACGGTTCTTCAATGTTCATGACCATCTATACTACATGAATTATCATTAATAATCTAAATTAACCATTCCATTTTAACATCATCATTCATCAAGTTCTTCTCAAGGTATTGTTTAATACCTGAACATGATGTTTTAACAAATCACATATCATAAATTCATCGAATTTTAACTTAACTATATCGAAACCTATGATCATCATCCCCCAATTATGTTAATCAATCCAGCAAGCTGAGTATGATTCTCTTAAACATGATTATTATCATCTAAACATCAAGAACATTCTCATTTTAAACCTTAATTACTATGTTCTTCAATAAATGTTTCAAATCATCACAACAATCATGTTTCACTTGATTAATTCAACACTATGTGAAATATTCCTTATCAATATCATCATTACTATGAAAATAGAGTAAGATTGTACAACATACCTCAAGAAATGAAGAACAAACCACCAAAACAACAAGAATGCACTCCAAACGTCCAATCACTAAGCTCCACTCCAAGATACCAAGCTCCAAGACAAGATGGAAGGGGATAATATCGATCTAGGGAGGTAGAGGGATGATAATTTGGAGAAAATATCAAGTTTGGTTCGTGCAGAATGAAAGACAAGACCTGTCTTTTATAAACTGCATTTGCCATTACATACGTTACCCTAGAAGGTTAACGTAAGTTAGCACCTTTTACGTACGCTAACACATATGTGTTACGTACGTAATGATCCTCCAGAGGCTACTGCCTCAACACACACACACACCCTTACGTATGCTGCCAGAAACACGTACGTAAAGTCACCTGCATTAAGTACGTAATGCATGTTGACTTGGCTGCCTCGAAAGGCCAAATATCCAGATCATGCATGGCCTTACATGCTGAAAGTTGAGATCGGATCAGATTCCCTTCATTATGTACATAAGACTAAGGAAATAACGTACGCTAAGGTATTGCAGTAGCGTACGTTAGGCACTAAGGACTTAGCCGAAAATGCAATAATCTACACAACGTCTAACAATCAAACACAGTACGAATGACAGTTATAATAAATTCAATCATGATATATCTCAACATTAATAATCATTATACTAAATGCAACATGAATCAACGATACTCAAATTATCCGAGTAGTACAACATCAAATAAGAAAATTACAGCCGGATATTACATATTCCACCCTACAAGGAGTTTCATCCTCGAAACTAAAGGGTAAACAACTCGGGATGCCTCTCCCGCATGCTATTCTCGGTCTCCCACGTAGTCTCCTCGACTCCGTCTCATGACCACTGAACCTTCAGTAGGGGAATCATCTTGTTCCTCAATTGTTTGATCCTCCTCTCGAGTATCTGCACAGGACGTTCCTCGTATGAATGATCATCGGCTATGTCGATCTCTTAGAACTGAAGTATATGGCTAGGATCAGCAACATACTTCCTCAACTGGGAAACATGAAACACGTTGTGAATCCGACTTAAAGTCGGTGGCAACGCTAGATGATAGGACAGATCGCCCACACGTTCAAAAATCTCAAATGGTCCAATATACCTCGTGCTCAGCTTGCCTCTCTTTCCAAAGCGAAAAACACCTCGAGTAGGCGACACTTTCATTAGCACATGTTCACCAACCTCGAACTAAAGCGGTCGTCGACGGTTGTCTGCATAAGATTTCTGTCGGCTTTTAGCCATTAACAAATGGCTCCTAATCAGAGCGAACTTCTCACTAGATGCTATAAACATATCGGGCTTCGTACAAAGATTCAGACAAGTCGTCCCAACGTAAAGGGGACCTAGATCGACGGCCATATAATGCCTCATAAGATGCCATCTTAATAGAAGCATACTAACTATTATTGTAGGTGAACTCCACCAAAGGTAGTTAGGCTTCCCAATCGTTCTTCCAGTCGAGAGCACACGCTCTCAACATATCCTCCAGAGTTTGTATAGTCCTATCATACTAGCCATCTGTCTGAGGATGAAATGCCATACTGAAATTCAACTGCGTACCCATCGCACGATGAACTTCCTTCCAAAAATGTGACACTAGCCGTCCGTGACGATGATAAAATACTCTTGGGAGTACCATGCAACCTTACAATCTCTTTGATGAACAGCTGGGCCAATCTCTCGGGACCCCAGGTGTCTTTAATCTCCAATAAGTGGGCTGATTTGGTTAGACGATCCACAATCACCTAAATCGTATTCATACCTCGATGACTCGTCGGGAAATTAGTGATAATGTCCATTGATATATCCTCCCATTTCCATTCGGGTATCGGGAGTGGTTTCAGCATACCTGCTGGTCGCTGATGCTCAATCTTAACCTGTTAACAGGTCAAACATCTCGAAACGAATTCTGTAACTTCTTGTTTCATTTTACCCCACCAATAATATTGCTTCAAATCTTTATACATCTTTCTAGAACTCGGGTGGATGGAGTATGTGGTAGCATGAGCCTCTTTCAAAATAGAGTTTCTCAACTCTTCACCTGCCGGCACACAAAATCGATTCTTGAAACGTATCAGTCCATCCTCGTGGATCATAAATCCATGAGCCTTCCCCTGAGTTACTTCATCCCGAACTCGAGATAAGAATGGGTCCGTAACCTGCTTCGATCTGATCATATCGTCAAGGAATGACGAAATTTCAAGTGTGCAAAAGTTGTCCCTGAACACACTGTAACCAGACTTCAATCCCAGATCTCGCAAGTTCTAACTGTAATTCTCTTTGAACTGTCAAGCGGGCAAGCATTTGCTCCTGCACTGTCTTACGAATCAGGGCATGGGCAACCACATTTGCCTTCCCCAGATGGTATAGGATCTCAATGTCATAATCTTTAATCAACTCTATCCACCTCTTCTATCTCATGTTCAACTCCTTCTGAGTAAAAATATACTTCAGACTCTTGTGATCAGTAAAAATCTGACAGGTGACTACATACAAGTAGTGGCGCCAAATCTTCAAAGCAAACACCACGGCTGCTAGATCCAAGTCATGGGTCAGGTGGTTGACCTCATAGGGTCACAACTGTCTTGATGCATAGGCAATCACCTTCCCATTCTGTATTAACACACATCCAAGGCCTTGTCTCGATACGTCGGTATACACCACGAATCATTTGGTTCCTTGCGGTAAGACCAAAACTGGTGCCAAAATCAGTCGACTTTTGAGTTCGTCAATGCTCTGTTGACACGCTTCTGACCATATATACTTCTTATCTTTCCTCAACAAATTAGTCAGCGATTGAGTAATCTTGGAAAAGCCTTCCACAAAACGTTTGTAATAGCCTGCTAGACCAACAAAACTACGAATTTCCTTCACATTCTTCAGAGGTAGCCAATCGCGGATAGCTTCTGTCTTCTGTGGGTCCACACTAACTCCATCAACTGATATCATATGCCCAAGAAAATTAACCTCAGACATCCAGAACTCGTATTTGGAAAATTTTCCATAGAGTTGTTCTTGCCTCAGCGCACCGAGAACCTGGCGGAGATGGTACTCGTGCTCTCCATAGTCACGGGAGTAAATTAAAATGTCTTCGATGAAAACAACCACAAAACGATCCAAATAATCAACGAAAACTCGATTCATCAATTCCATGAACACCGCCGGTGCATTAGTCAGTCCAAACGGCATCACCACGAACTCATAATGCCTATAACGAGTACGAAAAGTTGTCTTCGAAATATCGGACTCATGAATCCTCAACTGATGATAACCGGATCTTAAGTCGATCTTGGAAAACACAGCGGCACCTTGGAGTTGATCCAACAAATCATCAATACGAGGTAACAGATATTTATTCTTGATTGTTACCTTGTTTAACTCACAGTAATAAATACTTAAATGTAGGGATCCATCTTTCTTTCGCACAAATAACACTGGTGCTCCCCAAGGGGACACACTGGGTCGAACATAACCCTTCTCGGCCAAATCCTCGAACTGACTCTTCAACTCGTGCATCTCGATTGGAGCCATGCGATACGGTGCTATTGAAAGCATGGACGTACCTGGATCTAATTCAATGGTAAACTCTACCTCATGATGTGGAGGCAAGCCTGGCAACTCATCTGTAAAAACATATGGGTAGTCTCGGACCACTGGAATATCGGCCAATTCAGTTGGTTGATCCACTGTCTTGGTCGTGTAGCACCAATAACCAACACATCCTTGATTAAGCAGTTTCACTGCTTTCATTGCGTTGATGATTGTCCCGGAACGACTAGGATTGTCACCCTGAAAAATGCACTCAAAACCATCATCAGAAGTGACGGTCACCATCCGCTAGCGGACGCTAAGTATGGCATCATGGCAATCTAGCCAATCGATATCCAATATTACATCATCTTTAGGTAAATCGACCACGATCAAATCTGACAACCACTCGTGGTCGTTCATACGAATTGGACAGTTCTGCACTTCACGATTCCCCATAATTCTTTTACCATCGGGTAGACCAATCACATAAGGTTCATAATCGATAACATGATCTAATTTCAAATGACTCAAACAAGAAGGAGATATAAAGGAGTGCGAGGCATCAGTATAAAAAAGCACACATACAGGCTGAGAGTGAATCTTGAGTGTACCTGCGATCATTCTGGCCTCGGGATCGTCGGTCCTCTTCATCTCGTAGATTTTGGGTTTTGCAGCTCTGGTACCAGGTGTACCAGCTTGAATTCCACGGCCTATTCCTCTGTTTGCCCTTGCAGTCTGGTGGGAGGCAGACGGAGGTGCCCTGTCAATTAAAGACTGAACTGGAGCATGAGAGGCTACTGTAGTACGTCCTGGCCCACTTCTGCCAAAACGAGCACGATGTCCGGTAATCCCATAAGTATGACATGCAATGGCCGGCCTCAGACATTTGGAGCTGACGTTACCCTAATCTCTACAGTTATAACACACAATAGACGAGCTGGCTGCTCGAGAATGCGAACCTGCTGGTTTCGACGCCACCGGTGGCCGCTCAGAGAAAGTCTATACGGATTGGGACTTATTGAACATTCCCCAGTTACTATCAGCCTGAGTCTAGTTCCTTGATCTTTTATTATTGGACTACGGCTGCTTCTTGGAAATCTCATTCGTAGTAAGTTCGTATTCCAGAGCTCTCTCGATGAATTCCGGTAGAGTGGTGCAGTGGTGATTAAGTAACTGCATTCTCATCCAGTGTTTAAGCCTCTTAAGAAAATACTTGATCTTATCGGCTTCCGTGCGAAAAATCTAAGAGGCGAATGAAAGAAGTGCCTGGAATTTCTCGGCAATTGATAACACATCATCATCCTCAGACGGGTCGGGGTTCAGTAACTCTGATAGCTTAGCCTCACGAAGTGGACCTGGATAATAACGATCCAGCATAAGGTTCTTGAATTCTTCCCAAGTGCACATGCCATCAGTTGGTCTCACCGAAAGCCACAATGTGTGGGCACTCTTACTAAGGTAGTAAGCCGCCACGGAGATGCGATTCTATTTCGGACATTCAACCATCTCGAAGTGTTCAATCCAGTGCACAGTATCCGCAGGCTCATAGGGGCCTTCAAAAGTCGGGGGTCACTAACGAGATATGTCGCTAATGATCCGACTTACGGTTCCGCCGTGCACCAGAGGTGGTGGATAAGGTCTCTGCTGCTGGCCAGTAATAGCAGCCCTCTGCATAGTTTCCATCAATTGACCCATTTGCGTCATTTGGGTCATCATGCCCTGCATAACAACATATGGGTTGATGCGCGCATCCTCGTGTCGCTCGGTGTGGTGTGACTGGTTCTCAGTAGGCGAATCACTACCTGCTGAGCTTTGCTCCACATCCGAACCTGTATTGGCTCGTGGCCTCAGAATTCGGCCCCTTCCGCAGCCTTGACCCCCTGTACCACGGCCTCTCAAATTTCTATCCATACTGAAAGAATCAAACAATAATCATAAGCACATTTCGTGCCCGTCTCTACGACCAATCACAATTTCACGCCAAGTTAATAGCAATAATGAAACTACAAGTTCAAGAAAATAGTTCATCATGAATTATCGACACCACGAGTACTACACAGACTATCATATCGACATCAAGTCGAAACAAATTCAATCACATAATCAATCCAAAATTTCCCTTGGAATATCAATTAGATAATTTCCGCCACAAACATCTTGCCAGAAATTAAACCACGGCACAAAAATAACATACCGTATTTGGCTCGTAGATTCAGGCGCTTGCACAGGTCACACATGACGCGAAGGTTTCTTGATACTAGTTCAATCCAAAACGACTCTTAAAAAGAAACGAATCTCTGATACCATCTTGTGTAGCACCCCAAACATGGTGACTATTATAGTGCCATGGAACCCACCAGGCAATACTGAAACACAAATAATCATATCATAATTGTGGTACCGAATCACAAGATAATAATCATTACTCCAATTAGGAGTTTACAAATCGTAGGGCTAATGGCCTTATAATACACAGGATCCAATACCCGTATAAACCATATGAAGATGGAATATAATCAAAATAATAGTACAACAACAAGAGTTTAAATAAAGCGGAAAAGAAATATTACACAGTTAAGCAAAACTGGACCACAAAAGACTTGGGCCCCTCGAACTAGTATCCTTCAAACCCTATGTCATCATCGTGCTCTTCCTGCGCCTTGGCCTTGCCTCGACCTAAAATACAACACAAGTATTTTGCCCAAACCACAAGGTCAGATACACATGATAATAATTCTCAAGACATTATACAATTCATATATATTGGATCTCAAGGAAACAACCCGACTATTGAACATACCCATCGGGCGTATGAACAACTAGTCGCAAACCGTTCACACATACCCAATCATACATGGAATATAAACAACCAATCAACATGGCTCAAGACGGATATCACAGTACGCCCAATCCGGAAATGTGTCCGTGTACATGTCCACCCCGTATACGTAATCTAGAATGTACGTGAGACAATGTACCTAATTAGCCTCACGAACTACGTCTCGTGTGCACAGTCCAATACGGAAACATCAATGTATGACCATATGCGCCTGGCTAAAACTCCTACACATAACCAATCGGCACACAGATATGATTCCAGATATGTCACGATACAACATGACAACGAAACTCAATAAATCACACATTCAATCAAGAATCAAGAAACTCACTAAAGTGACAATAATGATCAACGAGACCAACGATACAAAGGTGATGAACTTGGGAATACAATCCCACAATGAAACGGTACTTGATCAAGAACAATATCAAATTACGAATCATAGATTCATAAAGCATTTCATATACACGAAACGTATAATGTTCACAAGAATTTAATCATCATTATAACCAAGCAAAATAACTTGCCTCAATTCTGTAGACGAAAAAGTTCTTCTCCAAATGAACGAACAAACAGTTTCCTCGACTAATAATACTCACTCTAGCAAGCAACCTTGAATGTAATGTAATGTGACACCCCCAGATCCGACCGGGAATATTACAGTGCCGTGGGCCCCGAGATGGAACCCACAAGGCTGAAGGAAATTTTCGCAAACATTTACAAACGTCCAAGAGGCTAACGACGGTATTCTCTATTTAAAACATTTGAAGACTATATAAAACTCATTTATCAAAACCGTCGTAAAATCTTATTTGAAACCACAAGGCCCAAAATGCCAAAACTCAACAGTTTAAAAACATACGTTAAGTTATCGCTTACACGTACCGACAGAATAGATTTAGAAAATGATTGCCAAAGTAACCTAAGTTACCGGATACCAAAAGGCCATTTTAAAAATACTCACGCAGTGGAAAAAGACAAACGATTAAAATACTCTAGCAGCGGAATACAACAACTGATCAGAAGCTCAATACACAAATACATGTCCTAGCCAGTATCCTCCGGGAAGCTCATCTCTCCACGACCGCTACAAGCTTGATAATCCAAGAACCTAAAAAGAAAGCCCACGACGGGGTCAGCCATAATATCCAACAATGATAACCATCGCATCACGTCAATAATTACATATTAATGGAAATACTAAGTAAGAATACGACCAATGTAATCTTACCGTCGTAACTTTACGGAAATCCACGATTCGTATCCTTAACAACGCAATAAGATAATACCGAAATATCTGTACGGTATCTCAACAATACCCAAAGTTCTCAAAACCTTATCATAACTCGCGATACGGAAATTATACCAACTCTGGCCAATTCAATCCATCGGATAACATCAACGATTCCAATACGATAATCGTTTGTCCATCAAATACAAGTACCAAGGAAATACGGAACATACCTCAAGACATGAAATACCATTACAATCACGTCAGTCTAATCCGAGATCAGATCAACACAACATACGGACATGGTCCTAACACAAGACCTACAAATGCATACTCATATGACAACGTCAATATGATCACAACAATAACGACAATGTATACTTATGGCAACCCATAATATACATATGCACAATAACAACAACACATATGGTAATCCAACGATCCAGCGCACACAGCTATAGATTCCCATGATGATCCCGTCGGACCAACGCATGGTGGCATTACCTGTCCAGCGATCCAGCGCACACAGCTATAGATTCCCATGATGATCCCGTCGGACCAACACATGGTGGACATATGACAACAATGCACAACTGCACAAAACAACAGTACACAATACACGATAACAATAATGCACAAATGCATGACAACAACGATACACGAATGTATCACGACATGATCGACACAAATGATAAAATGATTAGAGTACTTGCCCCGAGTCCTTCGAGAACAATCTCAATGTCTAAACCATCACGAACCATTATCCTCAATACTCGACAGTCCATAGTATCACGGATTGCTAATAATTCATATCTTCGTCTTTATCACAATATATCCTCGATATACAAGTATACCAATAACAAAAGTAAATCATATACATTATGATTTAGATTCCCAAAACTTGAATACGATTTATAATCCCAAATCTCCTGTGATTATGATTATAAACATTGCTATACGAATTATACACGAATGAAACGGAAACCATTCATTAGATACTATAAACTGAGCAAGTAATAACTTACCTCGATACCGATAAAGCCGTTACCAATTCCTTGTTGTCGCATACAAGCTCCTAGGCCCTGACCAACGCCATTCACGAACATACTCGAGCACGACCGCAACATACGGTTATAAACACCGATCAATAATCTCAACCTATTGAAGTAATCAATTAACACATATCCAATAATAATCAACAACCGCTAAAACCAATTCACAAACCCAACGGCTCAACAATATTTCAGTTAACCACAAGTCTGATCAAACCAACTTAAACGATCATGAATTCATAACCGAAACAGAATATATTACCCTGCTTGTTGACTTAGCGCACATTAATCTCTTAACGTAGCGTGCGCTAAGTTGTTCCCAATAGCGTGCGCTATCTAGTAGGCTTAGCGTGCGCTAATGACGTGCAGTTACATGCACTTCGGATACCGATCAACATATGGCGATTATCAAAAACTCTAAGTGATTCTGAACCATGTTTATAGCTATCAAAACAATGGAATCCGATATCCTTTAACATATAAACAATCATCCAACTTATAATCCAAGTTCTATATCCATATATCATCTTCTTTAATATCAATACATGAAACATCAAGAACGTAACGACACTTCCTTAATCTTCCATTACAGAGAGTAATCATCGACAATAACATCAGCATCCGAAACTGAGGAGAAGGATTCACCAACTTATCTCAAGAAAACGAATTACACAATTCAAACCACACAAATCATATTAATACCCATAACTCGGTAACCAATCTCATAATCATTCTTATCAACTTGTTTATATGATAATCGTTAACTCAAGAACATCAATCTTCAATCCAAAATGAAATCCAAAGGTGAAGAACTATTACCTTGTATAGACGAACCATGAGGAAGAACAATCACTTCATTCCAAGAATCATCAATAACTTCAAGAACAAGACTTTAATTCATGATCCCCAGCTTAATCTTGTTAAAGATCATCATCTCTCAGTGTTTCTGTACCTCAAGTACCTCCCAGGGCTCTCTCTATCGAGTGAAAGGAAAGAAGTGGACGAAATGCTTCATAACACCCTCCTGTCCCTTTTTATAAAGTGTATTACTAGCGTGCGCTAAACCTTGTATTTAGCGTGCGCTACGGCCTTAGCGTGCGCTAAACGACTTTTGTTAGCGTGCGCTATCCCAATCCAGAGGCCACTGTTTTGCTTCGTACAATGACTTACGTACGTAATGCCCATGCATTAGCGTACGTAAATGCCTATATTTAGCGTACGCAAGTGTTCTTCCATAGCGTGCGCTAATCATAGTTGACTTGATTGTCTGTATACTCCGAAGACAGGTCCACACGCCGAAAGTGCTGACGAGGATAAGATTCCTTTTCGTCCGATATATAGTTAGCGTGTGCTAATCAACATGCATTAGCGTGCGCTAACACTACATTACAACATCAATTGACTTATCATAACGTGCGCCGAAAGTGGCCTGGTCCATATGTAGATTCCTTCCGATCTGACTGCATTAGCGTGCGCTGCCTTTTACCTTTAGCGTGCACTAAACTAGTACGATAGCGTGCGCTATATATGATTATTAGCGCGCGCTAGTCAGGCTATACTTAGCCATTTCCAACTCTTCTCGTCCGTCTCGACATACTGGATACGTACACTCACATACTGAATACATATACTCAATTCAATAATATTCTCATAAGATGCACAATATCCTCAATTGCAATTGTCGACCAAGTACGACAATTATAACGATACTGACATCTCAGTCCTTCATTTATTTTATCTATACTGTACAGATTCCATGCTGTACAATATAACTCGGATAAAATAATATTAAACAATGGTAGTAGAAGTTCCGGATATTACATACTACACCACTTAAAATAAGTTTCGTCCTCGAAACTTGCAATCCGTCATAGAAAAACAAACAAACCGTTCAACCAAAATATTCTGAAACCATCACAACAACGATCAATCATCATTATTAACGAATAACCAAAACAATACACTTACAAATGCGCAAAGTCGACGATCTCCTGAGATCCTAGCAATCACAATTCCATGAGTCTCAAGAAATATATCATCTTCGGATGAAATAATCTATCTGTTTCAAATCCTGTTTGCCTGATTACACAATCAAGTCCCAATTCCGATAAAACGAATAATACACGATACATCGGTGAAACAACTGCTCAACACAATGGCAATGAATCCCGAAACATCGACAGAAAATCTGAATGCTCAGATGATCACCAGCAACAATCAATCAATAATTTAACCGAGAATATCATCATGTTAAACTCTAATATGACCAACAAACGATCAACGATAATCGAGAATACCTTTACACGGTAAGCTCCAACATGGTCAACACACAACCACAGAAATAGATATACGAAAGAATAACATTCTCAAAATGACAAACCAATCACATACAGTGGATCTCAATAAACATACCCGACTGGTGAACATACTCCTCGGCATACGAACAACCAATCACAAACCGAAGAACATATTCAACTATACATGGAGTGGGAACAACCACTCAATATCCAAAACCACCAGCATGGACCATCCCCAAATCTACACTTACAAAGAAACCATTCAAAAACATTATGGTAGCGCATACGTCCCAGTTTCACAAAACCCGAAGTTCCAAAATTACATCATGTGCATGAATTCTACATCACGCAGTATATTTTTCTTATCCGATAAATCAACCGATCATCAGTGGATAACCAAACTACCATACTGAAGTTCGAATCTCTATTCATTGTTCCATACTGACGTCTTATCCAGTTCGTGAGTCACACTCAGAACTTCACCATGATATGCATTATGCACTAAATGCGTATGTCTATCCATCACATTTTCAAAACCAGTTTGAAATCATATATCTCGTCAAGAAGACAAATTTTCGAAAGTTCATTCAAAAATTTCAAAACTCAAAACATAAATTTTCGTAAGACCACGAAATCAATTTTCGAAAAATTAATCGGCTCGATGGTGCCAAGTATTCGATAACAGTTTTCCTTCGAATCCCCACGATTTCAAAGTTTTAAAATGAAAACTATGCAAATGTTCGACTACATCCATACTCCTGTATACCAATTCGGTTCGTCACCAATATCCACTGATATTACATCGGAAAACTACACGATCGAGTTCCAAAATCTCAGTATTTAAACTCCGACCAAAAACTCCTTTTTCCACACATGACTCGCAACGTCGACCATTATCCCATCCTGGATCACCTCAAATATGCTATGACAAAATATTGAAACAAATCAACACAGCGAAAGACTTCCCGAGAAGTTTCATTTGAACGAGTAAACCAAAACCTCGAAAGGCGGAAATAAAATAGATAAACGATTAGTAAAGTATTTTACAAATCTCGGGAGTTTTAGAAAATAGGAAAGTCTTTTGAAACATTAGGGTCTCAGCCCATATCTCATTCCGCATTACAAGAAGTTTAAAAAGTAGAAAACTCTTTTTCGGACCCAAGTCCTGAGTTATAAAACTATTTCAAAAAAAATCTATTGGGTCTCGGCCCAAAATCATTTTCCATAAAACATCCATAAAACATTTATTTTGAAAAGTATCATTTTCAAATGCTCAAAAATAGTTCGTATATCTCAAGATGAACTATCATGACTACATGTTCTCCTGAACAATCCACAATATTTCTCCCAAATGCACAACTCCATTCCAAAACTTAATCGACATATTGATTTCGAAAATCATAACTTCTCAAGATTATCAATCCTGTCCCAACTCTGTCACCGTATACTGTAACGCATAATATCTTTCTGAATCTCAAAGCATATCAACTTAGAACGGCAATAAATCTCGATGAAATTCAAAAATCCAAATACTTACAGATCGTGAAGCCGACGATTTTCCGTGATACTGGCACATGTCTCGACTCAAGAAAATACTCGATACAGATATTTTCAAGACACACGTTTTGAAAACTCACTTCAACTCGAGAACACAACACGTCTCTATCCGAAGAAACACGTTAACACCATTTAGAAAAGTTTACAACAACCCAGTACCACACTGGTAAATCACATAATGCACAAGCCCGAGTGAACAACAAAAACTCATGGCTCTACTATTTGTCAATCGACAACTCAAATGACACAACAAAAGCACGACCCAACTCAACCCGACTGCCTAGGTTTTCTCAACCTAAGCTCCGATACCATATTCTGTAACAGCCCCAGATCCGACCGGGAATATTACAGTGCCGTGGGCCCCGAGATGGAACCCACAAGGCTGAAGGAAATGTTCGCAAACATTTACAAACGTCCAAGAGGCTAACGACGGTATTATCTATTTAAAACATTTGAAGACTATATAAAACTCATTTATCAAAACCGTCGTAAAATCTTATTTGAAACCACAAGGCCCAAAATGCCAAAACTCAACAGTTTAAAAACATACGTTAAGCTATCGCTTACACGTACCGACAGAATAGATTTAGAAAATGATTGCCAAAGTAACGTAAGTTACCGAATACCAAAAGGCCATTTTAAAAATACTCACGCAGTGGAAAAAGACAAACGATTAAAATACTCTAGCAGCGGAATACAACAACTGATCAGAAGCTCAATACACAAATACATATCCTAGCCAGTATCCTCCGGGAAGCTCATCTCTCCACGACTGCTACAAGCTTGATAATCCAAGAACCTAAAAAGAAAGCCCACGACGGGGTCAGCCATAATATCCAACAATGATAACCATCGCATCACGTCAATAATTACATATCAATGGAAATACTAAGTAAGAATACGACCAATGTAATCTTACCGTCGTAACTTTACGGAAATCTACGATTCGTATCCTTAACAACGCAATAAGATAATACCGAAATATCTGTACGGTATCTCAACAATACCCAAAGTTCTCAAAACCTTATCATAACTCGCGATATGGAAATTATACCTGTAACACCCCAAACTAGGCGGACATTACAGTGCCGTGGACCCCCGACTGGGACCCACTAGGCGAGTGAAAACTGATGAATTACACAGGGTAAATGTAGTACCAAACCACATTACAACGATAATTACTCCGATGAGGAGTTTCATACAACACACCAGGATATTTCAGAATACATGTATATTTTATATGGAGATAAAATATACAACACTAAGTGAAATGAGTATTCGAACGGAATGTCTGCAGCGGAATAAATGAAAGAAACATAAATGACTGAAAAGACTGGGGCCCCCTTCTAGTATCATCGGGACTCCTCGCCGTCGACGTGCTCTCCCTGTGCCTTTGCCTTGCCATAACCTGAAAAACAATATCCCCTAACGGGGTCAGTTATACAGAACAACAATCCTCAAGAGTTGAATAAACACAATCATATATATATGTAGTAAAAACCACAATTTCGATCAAAATGAATCGGTTAGATTATAACCCAATCTTGTTGAAAACATACGCAATCAAACATGCCGTATGAATCAACTAACAGTACGGCTCGAAGGGTGGCGCCACACTACGCCTGGGATGGAAATGTGTCCGTGCACAAGCCACCAACGAGTATCGATCGAATACACGTGTGGTCTTGTACCTAATCAGTCTCACGAAGTAATCGACTCGTGTGCACAGTCCAATGTGAGGCCAACAACCAACACACGACATAAATGTGCCCGACATGAAAATCCTACACATACCAACCGGCACGCCAGTATGACCCGGAATGCCACGATATAACAAAAGTGACATCGGAAACGAATAATGACTCACCGAGATGAAATGATAGTGAAATGAATGATAGCTCAATAAAATGATTGGAACCGCTGCTCCTTGTATCAAGTGATTAATTGACAATGACAAGTTTTGATACGGTTAACACAATAATGAATGAGTTATGATTATGAATGAACAACAACAAAAGGAAATGAATATCCTTTTAACTGAGTAAGAATTAACTTACACAACACCGGTGACAATTATCCTTCCACGAACAACGTCCTAATTGAGATATCGGTCGCTCGAACAACCTTGAATTATACAATATCCAACAACCCATTCAATATACGAATCAAACACGAATATAACGAACTCAAAACGTCGATACGATTAAACTAAGTTCATTGGGGCATTATATCGAATACGTTGTGGCCAAACTCCGATTGTTTACAATCAAATATCAATATGCCATTATCAAATCCCCCAAGAAGTGTTTCAAACCAACAAACATCTTCCAAATGATCAATAATCCAAAATGAATATCCGAAAACGTGATTATAACGATAATTAATCGAAAACCCCCAATTTCAACTCGATATTCAAAGTGTTCTTGAATAATCCCTCAATAATCCAATGAATCCTTATACAAACTCATAATCATATACATATCCCTTCATATAACATGATTATAACGTCCAAAACATCATATCTCAACACAAAATCGAAATCCAAGGTGTTGAAGAAATTACCTCTTGAAGATCCAACCACTTCGATCCGATGAACACGAGTTAAAACGAGTATCCAAGCTTCCCAAATGAATGAAGATGATGAAATTACACACTCAAATGATTGATGATGGCAAAATCTCTCCCTCAACCCTCTCTCTCGGATAAAAGAAGAAAAGGAATGAAAATGATGAAAAAGTCCCTACGGATCCTTAAATATCGCCGGAAGTTACGGCCGTAACTCGCCCTCTTACGGCCGTAACATTCCGTGTCAACGGCCTTACGTACGAATCGCCACCAGACGGCCAGAATTCGCTTCGGCCCAAAGCTCGCTGCAGACTTACGGCCAGAACCGCTCTCGAGTTACGGCGTAACTCGCCTTCAAAAACATCTATCGACATCCTTACGGCCGTACGCACACCTTACGGGCGTAATCGAATGATACGGCCGTATCCGACCAAACTTACGGCGTAAGCCCTTCGTCGAAAATGACCGGGCACCTTGCTCAGCACAGCTGCATCAGATCCGCCAAGCCTTACGGCCGCATTTCCTCGACTTACGGCCGTATGCCGCAACCCTTACGGCCGTAAGTCCCCCTTGCCCGACAACACTGAATTTACGAAGATCGCTTACGGCCGTATCCAACCCTCCTTACGACCAGAACTCTCCTTCGCCAAAATACTGGGCACTGGCCTTGGACCACGTACGGCCAGAATCGCCACCTTACGGCCGTGCACGCTCAACTTACGGCCGTATTCAAACCTTACGGCCGTAAGTCCCATTCGCCCAAAAAGGCACGAAAACAACGAACCCTTGTTACGGCCAGAACCCAACGCCCTACGGCCGTAACTCATGCCGCCAAGGTGAAAAATCCGATAACTCCGATTCCTCGCTACGACTGATGAATGATCCGACATATCATACGAATGTGAAAGTGAATAAGTCTAACACGAGCCAAAGATGATACTCCCAGTACAAGGCTATCAATCACAATGAAAATGATAATACTCCCGTCTCGATCTATAAACGGAGATAAAATGACGATCGGTAACTGATATATGATTACAACATGCCAACAGTGAACGCAACTGAATGATTCATGAATGATGAGTGATTATTAATGAGTGAAAATTACTGAGTGACAATTATAGACTGATAATTACTGAATGAAAATGAATGAATTACAACCGGGTATTACATACTCCCCCCCTTAAAAAGAGTTTCGTCCCCGAAACTAAGGGTCAAACAACTCGGGACAACTCTCCCGCATACTCTCCTCGGTTTCCCAAGTGGCCTCTTCGACTCCATGTCTAGACCACTGAATCTTGACCAAAGGGATCGTCATGTTCCTCAACTGCTTGATTCGCCGCTCTAACACTCGTACAGGACGTTCCTCGTACGAATGATCATCTGCGATCTCGATTTCGTCGAACTGAAGTATGTGACTTGGGTCGGCAACATACTTCCGCAACTGAGAGACGTGAAACACATTATGAATTCGGCTCAATGCCGGAGGTAAAGCCAATCGATAAGCTAACTCGCCTACTCGATCCAAAATTTCAAATGGGCCAATGAATCTCGGACTCAACTTCCCCCGTTTTCCGAAACGGGAAATACCTCGACTCGTGGATACCTTGACCAAAACGTGGTCACCTGTCTCGAACTCTAGTGGTCGACGACGATTATCTGCATATGATTTCTGTTGACTCTGAGCTGTCAACATACGACTCTTGATCAAAGCTACCTTCTCCCGGGCGGCTATAAGCATATCGGGCTCTGTGCCGATTGATTCTGACAAGTCATCCCAACATAAAGGAGAACGACAACGACGACCGTACAAGGCCTCGTAAGGTGCCATCTTAATGGAGGCATGCCAACTATTATTATACGTGAACTCGATCAATGGTAGTTGGGCTTCCCAATCGTCCTTCTAATCGAGGATGCATGCCCATTAACATGTCCTCTAATGTCTGAATAGTCCTCTCTGATTGTCCGTCGGACTGAGGGTGAAAGGCAATACTGAGATTGAGCTGCGTTCCCATAGCACAATGAACTGATTTCCAAAAATGAGACACAAATCGTCCGTCACGATCGGAAACGATACTCTTAGAAGTACCGTGCAGTCTCACTATCTCCTTGATGAACAACTGGGCCAGTCTCTCGGGACCCCACGTATCCTTGATCTCAAGGAAATGAGCTGATTTAGTTAAGCGGTCCACAATCACCCAGATCGTATTTATTCCACGACGAATCGTCGGCAAACTCGTGATGAAATCCATAGAAATGTCTTCCCACTTCCACTCTGGAATAGGGAGAGGTTTCAGCATACCCGCCGGTCGCTGATGTTCAATCTTAACTTGTTGATAGGTTAAGCATCTCGAAACAAATTCTGCGACTTCTCGCTTCATATTACTCCACCAGTAATTTTGTTTCAAGTCCTTATACATCTTGCTGGACCCCGGATGAACAGAATAAGGGGTAGCATTTGCTTCTCTCAAAATAGAGTTTTTCAACTCGTCATTCGCCGGTACGCACAACCGATTCTTAAATCTCAAAAGTCCATCCTCGTGGACCACGAATCCAGGGGCTTTCCCCTGAGCCACATCCTCACGGATGCGCAACAATACTGGGTCTGAACCTTGATTGTCCCTGATTTCCTCCTCAAGTGACGATGAAATCTCTAACATACAAAGCTGTCCCTGCACTCGCTGAAGCCAGACCTCGATCTCGGGTCTAAGGAATTCCTTGTAATACCCGGTTGTAATTCAGTCATTATCATTCAGTAATTTCATTCGGTGATTGTCACTCAGTGGATTTTCACTCAATTATAATCATTCATCAATCATGTTCATTCACCGTGTTCACCGTTCGGAAAAACTCCGAGTTGTGTATCGTTATTGTTCATTGTTTCAACTTTCCTCATATGAGTTCGACTTTGTTAGATCACCATTAATTTTTGGTAACTCCAAAAATTCTACATCTTTGCAATATTATAGAGCATCGAGTTAGCTTTCCAATGGTTCAAACGGTGAGTCAATCGGAGTCCGGACGAGAGAGTTATGGTCGTTTTAGCTCGACCGCTCATTTTTTAGTTTTGGCCGATCACTGCCGAACGAACTCGGCCGTGTCGTCCGACACGGCCCGTGCCGCATTTCGTCCGAAAATGCCGGTATTCGCCTCAGACCCGACCGTGTCGTGCGAACGGCCGAGTCGGACTCTTCCGGATAAGCTGGAACCGATCGTCGGCAACGCCGGCCGTGTCCCGTGACACGGCCGAGTCATGCCGAAGTCGCCGGACGAGTCACTTTCGGAAGGCCCTCCGCGCCGCGACCGTGTCAATCAGGACACGGTCGAGTCCCTGTCGGCCAGTGCGACACGACTGCGCCGATCGGCACGGCCGTGTCCGGCAGGTAGTCAACCCTTTAAATTGGTTTTTTGAGCATTTCAGCTCATTTTTTTCATCTTTTCCACCTTCTTACGAGAGAGATAAGCTTGAGGGAGAGTTTTCTTCATCAATTATCATTTGGGTGTTTGATTTTCTTCATCTCCTTTCGATCGTGAAGCCCGGATAATCAATCTAACGCGTGTTCTTCGGATTAAAGTACTTGAATCTTCAAGAGGTAATTCCTTCAACACTTTGGACTTCGATTTTGTGTTGTGATATGATGTTTTGGACGTTATAATCATGTTATATGAAGGGATATGTATATGATTATGAGTTTGTATAAGGATTCATTGGATTATTGAGGAATTATTCAAGAACACCTTGAATATCGAGTTGGAATTGGGGATTTTCGACTAATTGTTGTTATAATCATGTTTTTGGATATTCATATCGGATTATTGATCGTATTGGAGATGTTTTATTGGTTTGAAACACTTCTTGGGGGATTTGATATTGGTATATTGAAGTTTGATTGTAAACAATCGGAGTTTGGACGCAACGTGTTTGTTTTAATGCCTCAATGGACTTAGTTTTATCGTATCGATGTTTTGAGTTCGTTATATTCGTGTTTGATTCGTATATTGATCGGATTGTCGGTAATTGTATTGAATTAAGGTTGTTCGTGACCGACACTTCATTTAGGACATTTGTTCGTGGAAGGACTTTCTTCATCGGTATTTAGTAAGTTAATTCTTACTCGGTTAAAAGGATATTCATACCTTTTGTTGTTGATCATTCATAATCATAACTCATTCATCATTGTATTAATCATATTAAAACTTGTTATTGTCAATTAATCACTTGACCATAAGGAACGGTTCCAATCTTTTCGTTGAGCTATCATTAATTTCATTATTACCCTCATCTCGGTGAGTCATTCTTGACTTTGTCGATTATTATTTATTCATTGATATTCATTACGGTCATTCTCGTTCATATGACCTTCTCGGGTTCATATTGCGTGGCGGGTGTGGTCGTGTGGAATTTTTAGTCGGGCACACGATGGTTATTGTATTGGGTTCACCGATACATTAGGCCGTGCACACGGGAAAGCGTTACACCGTGAGACTAATTAGGTACAGACGGGTGTTGTACACTTACACGTAACATTACGGGCGTACTATGATACTGCTCTTCAGCGTAATTCCTACCTAAGAATATTTCATAACGTCAGTTATTCATTATTGTGTATTTTCAACCCTTGAGGATTGTTGTTCTTTGTAACTGACCCCGTTTGGGGATTTTGTTTTTCAGGTCATGGCAAGGCAAACGCACGGGAATAGCATGTTGATGTCGAGGAGTCCTAGGGATACTAGTAGGGGGCCCCGATCTTTCAGTTATTCATGTTATTGTCCTTTATTTTCCGCTGCAGACTTTCATTTGAATACTCCGTTTCATTCAGTGTTGTGTATTTTATGTTAATATAAAATACACTAGTATTCGATATTATCCGGTGTGTTGTAACTAAACTCCTCATCGGAGTAATTATTGTTGTAATGTAGTTCGGTACTACATTTATCTTGTGTAATTCATTCATTTTCATTTGCACAGTGGGTCCCGGTTGGGGATCTACAGACCGTAATATCCGCCTAGTTTGGGGTGTTACAGAGTTGGTATCGGAGCGTGGTTTTGAATACTACCTTCCGAGTCATGTCTCATTTGAAATCATCGTCATCAGACTAGTATCATTGGACTTTCGCGTCACATGTGACCTGTGCAAATGCCGAGTGTAAGATTTCTAACGCCATGGTATAATTTCTGGCAATAGTCATTCATTCATCATTCATCAATTAACAATCCTCAAACATCATCATTCATTGTGATTAGGACGATCATGTTAACTCATTAATCACTTAATTCATTTCATTACTCAGTTAATAATCAGGACGATCATGTTAACTCATTAATTACTCAATTCATTTCATTATCCAGTTGTCAATCTGGATGATCATATTTATCAATCTTGTTAAGTATTCAAAGATATCATTTCAAGAATTTTCATCAGATAATCATGTAACTTCAGTAAATCATTCATATAATCACTAAGTTAGAGCATGTATACTCATTTTCATCATCTCATGACATAATCATAACGTGCTAATCATGCGGGAAATATAATCATTATGCGACCTTCCTACTTCCGTATGGAGAGAGCCGCTGTGGGATGCACGAGAAGAGGCCGCGGTGCGGACCAAACCCGAGAAATAATCACTCGGCCGGAAATCGTGCCTGTGACTCGGCTCGATCAAGATGTTCGGGTTGATCCACTCACTTTTATGCGTGCCATGATGACCCATGTGCGCTTGCTCAATCATCATTGCGCCACTGACCGGATTAATCGAGAGAACTCTCCCGCACGAGCCACCGCTAAGGAAATTGCCGGCAAAGAACTCGCATATGTCAACAGAAATAAACGGTTGCATCTATCCGAAGGCGGTCGGTCAACCTGCAAGAAGCCTCGTGTGAGTCCTATCGCTTCGAGCGACCTCCTACGGCGCATAATCGTGCGGGATCTCATTCCCGAGCGCCGATTCGGCCATCACTGCTTTAATTGTGGAACGCCGAGTCATTTCAGCACCGAGTGTCTCAAACCGTCTATCACGTGCTATAATTGTGGGAATTTTGGGCATAAGGCCCGTTTTTGCCGAAAGGACTCCAAGTCGGCTCCGTGTCATCTCGTGCCCCAAGCAACCAAGCGTTTAATCAGGATCGCTTTATCATCGCTGCTTAAGACAATGGAAGCAAATAGAGTTGGAGCTCGTATTTATCGACGGAGCGTCCGGTCGGGGCCAGCAAGTCCTGCATTCATATGATGAGGAGGATCGACGGTCCGGTGGCCCGAATGATTTCGGGTATACTCGTAATTTTATTTCAACTTGTGTGTACCTTTTGATCCGGTACACCGCATTCATTCATTTTCGAATCATGCTTGAATAGACTTATTTCGGGATAGTCCTACCGCTTGTGGACCTCATACCATCGGTCTACCTGACGATGGAAGAATTTTCGAATCATACCGAATTAAGCTTAACGACCGCGATTGATTGATGGATCTAATCGTGGTGAATTTATCTTAGGACGACTTAATTTTCGGTATTAGTTGGCTTAACCGCCTTGATACTATCCTCGGTGCTTGTTAGCGTTTGGTCGCTATCTTTCCGTCGTTGGTTGTCGAATGTGTGCTTCAGAAGTAATCCCCGTTGTTCTAGTAGAAATTTTATTATGGCGAAAGCGGAGAAATTCCGCAATCGAACTATCCAATCATTCATTGTATCATTTTCATCGATTGACCTTTCTAAGGCAATCGAGTTATTCAATCATTTCTTGTATCATTTCCATCGATTGGCTTTTCTAAGACAATCGAGTCATTCAATCATTCATTGTATCATTTTCATCGATTGACCTTTCTAAGGCAATCGAGTTATTCAATCATTCCTTGTATCATTTCCATAGATCGCTTTTCTAAGACAATCGAGTCATTCAATCATTCATTGTATCATTTTCATCGATCGCCTTTCAAAGGCAATCGAGTTATTCAAACATTCCTTGTATCATCTTCATCGATCGCCTTTCTAAGGCAATCGAGTTGTTCAATCATTATTGGTATCTCTTTTATCGATTGACCATTCTAGGGCAATCGAAATGTTCAATCATTCGTGGTATCATTGTCATCGATTGACGATGTATTTCCGCATTTGTTATCGTGGTGCCTTCACATAGAGTAAGGGAATTCGGGAGTGAGTTGAGCCAGACGTCCCCTTTATCGAAGGCACCGTATCGGATGGCCCCGACTGTAATGCAGGAGTTGAAGATTCAACTTGAGGAATAGTTCGAGGAAGGTTATATCCAACCGAGTACGTCCCCGTGGGGAGCACCATCCGTTTGTCAATAAGAATTATAGTTCTTTTCGCTTGTGTATCGATTACGAGGAGTTGAACAGGGTGATGATCAAGAGTAGTATCCTTTACCTCGTATTGATGATCTTTTAGATCAACTTCAGGAAGCTTCAGTATTTTCCAAGATCGACTTAAGATCTGGATATCACCAGTTGCGGATTCGAGAGTCGGATATCGAGGACAGCGTTTCGTACACGCTATGGTCATTATGGGTTCGTAGTTATGCCGTTCGAGCTAACTATTGCACATGTGGTATTCATGGAGTTAATGAATCGGGTTTTCATCGACTTTTTAGATCAGTTTGTTGTTGTCTTCATCGATGACATTTTGATTTATTCTCGTAGCCAAGAGGAACACGAGGTACGTCTTCATCAGGTTCTCGACGTGTTGAGACGAGAACAACTTTATGGAAAGTTTTCCAAATGTGAGTTCTGGAGGTCCGAGGTGACTTTCTCGGACATGTAATTTCATCTGACAGAGTTCGTGTCGACCCTCAGAAGACGGAGACTATCCGAGATTGGCAACCTCCGAAAGATATTAAGTAAATCCGATGTTTCTAATAGTTGGTCAATTATCCAACCCACGACCGGAGCTAGCGGTAGTGGTTTTCGCGTTGGGGATTTGGCGTCGTTACCTTTATGGCGTCACCTTTCAGTTATTCACCAATCACAAGAGTTGAAGGATATATTTACTCACAAGGATTTAAATATGCGACAGAGGCGGTGGTTGGAACTAATCAAAGATTTTGATATCGAGATCCTTTACAACCTGGGCAAGGCGAACGTTGTCGCCGACGCCTTGAGTCGTAAGTCCGTTTAGGAGCAGATGCTTGCTCGTTTAACAGTTCAGAAGGAGCTTCAGCAGGAATTCCTTAGACCCGAGATCGAGGTCTGGCTTCAGCGAGTTCAGGGACATCTTTGTATGTTAGAGATTTCATCGTCACTTGAGGAGGTAATCAGAGAGAATCAGAGTTCAGACCCTTCATTGTTGCGCATCCGTGAAGATGTGGCTCAGGGGAAAGCCCTTGGATTCGTGGTCCCCGAGGATGGACTTTTGAGGTTTAAGAACCGGTTGTGTACCGGCGAATGACGAGTTGAAAAACTCTATTTTGAGAGAAACTCATGCTACCCCTTATTCTGTTCATCCGGTCCAAAGAAGATGTACAAGGACTTGAAACAAAATTACCGGTGGAGTAATATGAAGCGAGAAGTCGCGGAATTTGTTTCGAGATGCTTAACTTGCCAACAAGTCAAGATTGAACATCGGCATCGGCGGGTATGTGAAACCTCTCCCTATTCCGAGTGGAAGTGGGAAGACATTTCTATGGATTTCATCACGAGTTTGCCGATGAGTCGTCGTGGCATGAATACAACTGGGTGATTGTGGACCGCTTAACTAAATCAACTCATTTTCTTGAGATTAAGGATACTTGGGGTCCCGAGAGACTTGCCCAGCTATTCATCAAAGAGATAGTGAGACTGCACGGTACTCCTAAAAGTATCGTTTCCGATCGTGACGGACGGTTTGTGTCACATTTTTGGAAATCGACCATCGTGCTATGGGAACTCACTTAATCTCGATCGCCTTTCATCCTCAAATCAGACGGACAATCGTGAGAGAACTATTCGGACATTAGAGGACATGTTGAGGGCATGCGTCCTCGATTGGAAGGACGATTGGGAAGCCTAACTACCGCTGATCGAGTTCACGTATAATAATAGTTGGCATGCTTCCATTAAGATGGCACCTTACGAGGCCTTGTACGGCCGTCATTGTCGCTCTCCTTTGTGTTGAGATGACTTGTCGAATCAATCGCACCGAGTCCGATATGCTTATAGCCGCCCGAGAGAAGGTAGCTTTGATCAAGAGTCGTATGTCGATGTTCCGTAGTCGGCAAATCATATGCAGATAATCGTCTTCGACCACTAGAGTTCGAGACAGGTGACCATGTTTTGGTCAAGGTATCCCCGAGTCGAGGTATTTTCCATTTCGGAAAACGGGGGAAGTTGAGCCCGAGATTCATTGGACCGTTTGAAATTTTGGATCGAGTAGGCGAGTTAGCTTATCGATTGGCTTTACCTCCGGATTTGAGCAGGATTCATAATGTGTTTCACGTCTCTCAGTTGCGGAAGTATGTTGCCGACCCGAGTCACATACTTCAGTTCGACGAAATCAAGATCGCAGATGATCATTCGTACGAGGAGCGTCCTGTACGAGTGTTAGAGCGGCGAATCAAATAGTTGAGGAACAAGACGATCCCTTTGGTCAAGATTCAGTGGTCTAGACACGGAGTCGAAGAGACCACTGGGGAAACCGAGGAGAATATGCGGGAGAGTTATCCCGAGTTGTTTGACCCTTAGTTTCGGGGACGAAACTCTTTTTAAGGGGGGGATATGTAATACCCGGTTGTAATTCAGTCATTATCATTCAGTAATTTCATTCGGTGATTGTCACTCAGTGGATTTTCACTCAATTATAATCATTCATCAATCATGTTCATTCACCGTGTTCACCGTTCGGAAAAACTTCGAGTTGTGTATCGTTATTGTTCATTGTTTCAACTTTCCTCATATGAGTTCGACTTTGTTAGATCGCCATTAATTTTTGGTAACTCCAAAAATTCTACATCTTTGCAATATTATAGAGCATCGAGTTAGCTTTCCAATGGTTCAAACGGTGAGTCAATCGGAGTCCGGACGAGAGAGTTATGGTCGTTTTAGCTCGACCGCTCATTTTTCAATTTCGCCGATCACGCCGAACGAACTCGGCCGTGTCGTCCGACACGCCCGTGCCGCACTCGTACGGAAAATGCCAAAGTCTCGCCTCGAGACCCGATCGTGTCGTCGCACGGCCGAGTCGGACTCTTCCGGATAAGCTGAACCGATCGCCGGCAACGCCCGACCGTGTCCCGTGACACGGCCGAGTCATGCCGAAGTCAGCCGCTTGACGGTCACTTTCGGAAGGCCCTCCGCGCCGCGACCGTGTCAAGCGGTGACACGGCCGAAGTCTCGCTGCCACCGCCGGTTGGCCATGGCGACACGACCGCGCCGATCGGCACGGCCGTGTCCTAGGGTAGTCAACCCTTTAAATTGGTTTTTGAGCATTTCACCATTTTTTCATCTTTTCCACCTTCTTACGAGAGAGATAAGCTTGAGGGAGAGTTTTCTTCATCAATTACCATTTGGGTGTTTGATTTTCTTCATCTCCTTTCGATCGTGAAGCCCGATAATCAATCTAACGCGTGTTCTTCTGATTAAAGTACTTGAATCTTCAAGAGGTAATTCCTTCAACACTTCGACTTCGATTTTGTGTTGAGATATGATGTTTTGGACGTTATAATCATGTTATATGAAGGGATATGTATATGATTATGAGTTTGTATAAGGATTCATGGATTATTGAGGAATTATTCAAGAACACCTTGAATATCGAGTTGGAATTGGGGATTTTCGACTAATTGTTGTTATAATCACGTTTTGGATATTCATATCGGATTATTGATCGTATTGGAGATGTTTTATTGGTTTGAAACACTTCTTGGGGATTTGATATTGGTATATTGAAGTTTGATTGTAAACAATCGGAGTTTGGACGCAACGTGTTTGTTTTAATGCCTCAATGGACTTAGTTTTATCGTATCGACGTTTTGAGTTCGTTATATTCGTGTTTGATTCGTATATTGATCGGATTGTCGGTAATTGTATTGAATTAAGGTTGTTCGTATGACCGACACTTCATTTAGGACATTTGTTCGTGGAAGGACTTTCTTCATCGGTATTTAGTAAGTTAATTCTTACTCGGTTAAAAGGATATTCATACCTTTTGTTGTTGATCATTCATAATCATAACTCATTCATCATTGTATTAATCATATTAAAACTTGTTATTGTCAATTAATCACTTGATCATAAGGAACGACGGTTCCAATCTTTTCGTTGAGCTATCATTCATTTCATTATTACCCTCATCTCGGTGAGTCATTCTTGACTTTGTCGATTATTATTTATTCATTGATATTCATTACGGTCATTCTCGCTCATATGACCTTCTCGGGTTCATATTGCATGGCGGGTGTGGTCATGTGGAATTTTTAGTCGGGCACACGATGGTTATTGTATTGGGTTCACCGATACATTAGACCGCACACGGGAAAGCGTTACACCGTGAGACTAATTAGGTACACGGACGGGTGTTGTACACTTACATGAACATTACGCGTACTATGATACTCCTCTTCGACGTAATTCATAACTAAGAATATTTCATAACTTCGCTAATCATAATTGTGTATTTTCAACCCTTGAGGATTGTTGTTCTTTGTAATCGACCCGTTTGGGGATTTTGTTTTTCGTGTCATGGCAAGGCAAACGCACGGGAATAGCATGTTGATGTCGAGGAGTCCTAGTGATACTAGTAGGGGGCCCCGATCTTTCAGTTATTCATGTTATTGTCCTTTATTTTCCGCTGCAGACTTTCATTTGAATACTCCGTTTCATTCAGTGTTGTGTATTTTATCTTCATATAAAATACACTAGTATTCGGTATTATCCTGGTGTGTTGTAACTAAACTCCTCATCGGAGTAATTATTGTTGTAATGTAGTTCGGTACTACATTTATCTTGTGTAATTCATTCATTTTCATTTGCCTGGTGGGTCCCAGTTGGGGATCTACGGCACTGTAATATCCGCCTAGTTTGGGGTGTTACATTCCTGCTGAAGCTCATTCTGAACTGTTAAACGAGCAAGCATATGCTCCTGAATGGACTTACGACTCAAGGCGTCGGCGACAACGTTCGCCTTGCCCGGGTGGTAAAGGATCTCGATATCATAATCTTTGATTAGTTCTAACCACCGTCTCTGTCGTATATTTAACTCCTTCTAAGTAAATATATACTTTAAACTCTTATGATCGGTGAATATCTGACAGGTAACACCATAAAGATAATGACGCCAAATTTTCAAAGCGAACACCACGGCTGCTAGCTCCAGGTCGTGGGTCGGATAATTAACTTCGTAAGGTCTCAATTGCCGTGAGGCATAGGCAATAACCTTTCCATTCTGCATGAGTACACATCCGAGACCCTGTCCGGACGCATCACTAAAAACCACAAATCCCTCCGTCCCTTGCGGCAAGGAAAGTACAGGCGCTGACATTAACCGGCTCTTGAGTTCCTCAAAACTCCGCTGACACGCGTCGGACCACGTGTATTTCTTATCCTTTCGCAAAAGGTTCGTCAAGGGTTGAGCGATTTTAGAAAATCCTTCCACAAACCGCCGATAATAACCCGCTAATCCGAGAAAACTTCGGATTTCCTTAACATTCCTCGGAGGTAACCAATCTCGGATAGCCTCCGTCTTCTGAGGGTCGACACGAACTCCGTCTGATGAAATTACATGTTCGAGAAAAGTCACTTCGGACATCCAGAACTCACATTTGGAAAACTTTCCATAAAGTTGTTCTCATCTCAACACGTCGAGAACCTGATGAAGGTGAAACTCGTGCTCCTCTCGGTTACGAGAGTAAATCAAGATGTCGTCGATGAAGACAACAAAAAACTGATCCAAAAAGTCGATGAAAACCCGATTCTTTAACTCCATGAATACCGCAGGTGCATTAGTCAATCCAAACGGCATAACCACAAACTCATAATGACCATAACGTGTTCGAAACGCCGTCCTCGCGATATCCGACTCTCGAATCCATAACTGATGATAGCCAGATCTTAAGTCGATCTTGGAAAATACTGAAGCTCCCTGAAGTTGATCTAAGAGATCATCATTACGGGGTAAAGGATACTTATTCTTGATCGTCACCCGGTTCAATTCCCGGTAATCAATACACAAACGGAACGAACCGTCCTTCTTCTTGACAAACAGCACTGGTGCTCCCCACGGGGACGCACTCGATCGGATATAACCTTTCTCGAACAACTCCTTGAGTTGGTTCTTTAATTCCTGCATTTCGGTCGGGGCCATCCGGTACGGTGCCTTCGATATCGGGGACGTACCGGGCTCCAACTCAATCGTGAATTCCACATCTCTCTGTGGAGGCAAACCAGGTAACTCGTTCTGAAAACGCGGCATATTCCCGCATTTACCGAATATCCGACAACATTATCGATGATTCCTCGGTTTTGGTCATATAGCACCAATAACCAACACATCCCCGATCGAGTAATCTCACCGCTTTCATCAAATTAATGACCTTACTGCAATGGGATTACCTCCCTGAAACACACATTCAACCCCATCGTCTGAAATGATAGTGATCATACGCTACGGACACTAATGATGGCATCATGACGATCCATCCAATCTATACCCAAGATGACGTCGCCCTCGGCAAATCTACTACGATTAGGTCCGCCGCCATACACGACCAAGAAATCAATCGACAATTTCAATCTCACGACACGATAATTCGTCTACCATCAGGTAGGCCAATGACATAAGGCTCACAACTAGTAGCACTACCCAGACGTAGTCTACTCAAACATGACTCGGAAATGAATGAATGCGATGCACCAGTATCAAAAAGGATACACACAGGCTGGGATAGAATATCGAGTGTACCTGAGATCATTCGGGCCTCTGGATCATCGGTCTTCTTCATCTCGTAAATTCGGGGCTTGCCGGCCCCCGAACCAGACGCTCCCGTCTAATAGCTCTTGGCTCCGCCTTTGCTAGCTCCTGTCGTCTTAAACGACGCTGACTGAGTGGCCTGATGCTGCACCTTTGAATGGCCTGGGGCCTGAGATGACGCCGGAGTGGGTTTAGAGTCCCTTCGGCAAAAACGGGCCCTATGTCCAGCAATTCCACAGTTGTGGCACGTGATAGTCTGCTTCGGACATTTGGTGCTGAAATGACCCTGTTCTTCATAGTTGAAACAGGTGACTGCCGAACTGGCCGCTCGAGACTGAGATTCCGCGGGTTTAGGCGCCATAGGAGGTCGCTTAGAAAAGGGGGAGCCCGCCCGTGGTTTCTTGAAAGTGGCCTGACTGCCGTCAGACTGATTACGGTTCTTAGACTTCTTGCCAGCAGATGAAGGTTGTTGCTTAGCAATCTCCTTAGCAGTAATCTCGTAAGTAAGAGCTTTCTCAATGAATTCGGCCAACGTGGTGCAATTATGATTAAGCAACTGTAGCCGCATACGAGGTTTCAGCCTCTTGCTGAAATACTTGATCTTGTCCGCCTCAGAGTGAATGATAGATGAGGCGAACGGAAGGAGTTCCTGAAATTTTTCGGCGATGACAAGAACATCGTCATCCGCTGAGTGGTCGGGAGTGAGTAATTCCGACAATTTAGCCTCCCTGAGTGGGGCTGGATAATACCTCTCCATCATGAGAGTTTTGAACTGATCCCAAGTACATGATCCTTCGCTGGGCTTCAATGACAACCACCAAGAATGTGCGCTTTTACCCAGATAGTAAGCCGCAACTGAAACTTTATGCCCCTCAGGGCAATCCACGATAGCAAATAACTTTTCGAAATGTTCGAGCCAGTGAACAATATTCGCCGGCTCAGATAAGTCTTCAAAAGTAGGTGGCCTTTGGCGAGAGATGTCTCCGATGATACTGCTCACATTCCTCTCTTGCCTCTGAGGTGGCGGTAGAGGAGCCTGTTGATTTTGAGTAGTGGAGTTATGCATCGTCTCCATTAGTTGTGCCATCTGCGTCATTTGGGCCATCATGCCCTGCATAAAAGCGAGTGGGTCAACCCAAACACCTTCTGACTGAGCCGTGTCCCGGGTACGACTCCCCGATAGTGAATGATCACATCCAGGTGAATGAGTAGCAGCGTCGCTGCTCGATGAATTAGCATTATTCCTTGCATTCGCACGTGTATTCACACGAGCTCTCGGGATTCGGCCCGCACCACGGCCTCGTCCTCCTCATCCTCTGCCACTCTTTCCATACTGAAGTGGAAAGTCACATGATGATTATATCTCTCGCATGAATATTACATTATGACTATGACATGAGATGATGAAAATGAGCATACACTCTAACACAGTGATTGCATGAATAATTAACCGGGGTGACATGATTATCTGATGAAATTATTGAAATGATTATCTTGAACAAGTTAACAAGATTAATTATATGATCTTCTAGATCAACAACTGAATAATGAAATGAATTGAGTGATTAATGAGTTAAAATGACCGTCCTGGTCAAAATGAAAATGATGTTTGAGGATTGTTAACTGATGAATTATGAATGAATGATTATTGCCACAAATTATACCATGGCGTTAGAAGTCTTACAGTTCTTTCGGTCTGATTGGCTCGGCATCTGCACAGGTCACACGTGACGCGAAAGTCCAATGATACTAGTCCGATGACGATGATTCCAAATGAGACATGACTCAGAAGGTAGTATTCAAAACCACTCTCCGATACCAACTCTGTAACACCCCAAACTAGGCGGACATTACAGTGCCGTGGACCCCCGACTGGGACCCACTAGGCGAGTGAAAACTGATGAATTACACAGGGTAAATGTAGTACCAAACCACATTACAACAATAATTACTCCGATGAGGAGTTTCATACAACACATCCAGGATATTTCAGAATACATGTATATTTTATATGGAGATAAAATATACAACACTAAGTGAAATGAGTATTCGAACGGAATGTCTGCAGTGGAATAAATGAAAGAAACATAAATGACTGAAAAGACTGGGCCCCCCTTCTAGTATCATTGGGACTCCTCGCCGTCGACGTGCTCTCCCTGTGCCTTTGCCTTGCCATAACCTGAAAAACAATATCCCCTAACGGGGTCAGTTATACAGAACAACAATCCTCAAGAGTTGAATAAACACAATCATATATATATGTAGTAAAAACCACAATTTCGATCAAAATGAATCGGTTAGATTATAACCCAATCTTGTTGAAAACATACACAATCAAACATGCTGTATGAATCAACTAACAGTACGGCTCGAAGGGTGGCGCCACACTACGCCCGGGGTGGAAATGTGTCCGTGCACAAGCCACCAACGAGTATCGATCGAATACACGTGTGGTCTTGTACCTAATCAGTCTCACGAAGCAATCGACTCGTGTGCACAGTCCAATGTGAGGCCAACAACCAACACACGACATAAATGTGCCCGACATGAAAATCCTACACATACCAACCGGCACGCCAGTATGACCCGGAATGCCACGATATAACAAAAGTGACATCGGAAACGAATAATAATGACTCACCGGGATGAAATGATAGTGAAATGAATGATAGCTCAATGAAATGATTGGAACCGTCGTTCCTTGTGACTGAAGTGATTAATTGACAATGACAAGTTTTGATACGGTTAACACAATAATGAATGAGTTATGATTATGAATGAACAACAACAAAAGGAAATGAATATCCTTTTAACTGAGTAAGAATTAACTTACACAACACCGGTGACAATTATCCTTCCACGAACAACGTCCTAATCGAGATATCGGTCGCTCGAACAACCTTGAATTATACAATATCCAACAACCCGTTCAATATACGAATCAAACACGAATATAACGAACTCAAAACGTCGATACGATTAAACTAAGTTCATTGGGGCATTATATCGAATACGTTGTGGCCAAACTCCGATTGTTTACAATCAAATCTCAATATGCCATTATCAATCCCCCAAGAAGTGTTTCAAACCACCAAACATCTTCCAAATGATCAATAATCCAAAATGAATATCCGAAAACGTGATTATAACGATAATTAATCGAAAACCCCCAATTTCAACTCGATATTCAAAGTGTTCTTGAATAATCCCTCAATAATCCAATGAATCCTTATACAAACTCATAATCATATACATATCCCTTCATATAACATGATTATAACGTCCAAAACATCATATCTCAACACAAAATCGAAATCCAAGGTGTTGAAGAAATTACCTCTTGAAGATCTAACCACTTCGATCCGATGAACACGAGTTAAAACGAGTATCCAAGCTTCCCAAATGAATGAAGATGATGAAATTACACACTCAAATGATTGATGATGGCAAAATCTCTCCCTCAACCCTCTCTCTCGGATAAAAGAAGAAAAGGAATGAAAATGATGAAAAAGTCCCTACGGATCCTTAAATCGCCGGAAGTTACGGCCGTAACTCGGCCCTCTTACGGCCGTAACATTCGTGTCAACGGCCTTACGGCCGTAACTCGGCTTCGCCCAAAGCTGTGCAGACTTACGGCCAGAATCGCTCTGAGTTACGGCGTAACTGCCTTCGTCAAAAACATCTGCCGACATCCTTACGGCCGTACCCGCACACCTTACGGCGTAACTCGGATGATACGGCCGTATCCGGCTAAACTTACGCGTAAGCCCCTTCGCCGAAAATGACTAGGCACCTTGCTCGCAGTCTGGCCGTATCCGGCCAAGCCTTACGGCCGTACCTTCCTCGACTTACGGCCGTATGCCGCAACCCTTACGGCCGTAAGTCCCCCCCTTGCCCGACAACACCTGAATTTACGAAGATCGCTTACGGCCGTATCTAACCCTCCTTACGGTCGTAACTCGCCTTCGGCCAAAATGCGGGCGACTGCTGACCACGTCTGGCCAGAATCGCCAGCCTTACGGCCGTACCTGCTCAACTTACAGCCGTATTCCGAAACCTTACGGCCGTAAGTCCCATTCGTCCAAAAAGGCCTGAAAACAACGAACCCTTGTTACGGCCGTAACCCAAAGTCCTTACGGCCGTAACTCAATGCTGGCCAAGGTGAAAAATCCGACAACTCCGATTCCTCGCTACGACTGATGAATGATCCGACATATCATACGAATGTGAAAGTGAACAAGTCTAACACGAGCCAAAGATGATACTCCCAGTACAAGGCTATCAATCACAATGAAAATGATAATACTCCCATCTTGATCTATAAACGGAGATAAAATGACGATCGGTAACTGATATACGATTACAACATGACAACAGTGAACGCAACTGAATGATTCATGAATGATGAGTGATTATTAATGAGTGAAAATTACTGAGTGACAATTACAGACTGATAATTACTGAATGAAAATGAATGAATTACAACCGGGTATTACAATACCAACTCTGGCCAAATCAATCCATCGGATAACATCAACGATTCCAATACGATAATCGTTTGTCCATCAAAGACAAGTACCAAGGAAATACGTAACATACCTCAAGACATGAAATACCATTACAATCACGTCAGTCTAATCCGAGATCAGATCAACACAACATACGGACATGGTCCTAACACAAGACCTACAAATGCATACTCATATGACAACGTCAATATGATCACAACAATAACGACAATGTATACTTATGGCAACCCATAATATACATATGCACAATAACAACAACACATATGGTAATCCAACGATCCAGCACACACAGCTATAGATTCCCATGATGATCCCGTCGGACCAACGCATGGTGGCATTACCTGTCCAGCGATCCAGCGCACACAGCTATAGATTCCCATGATGATCCCGTCGTACCAACGCATGGTGGACATATGACAACAATGCACAACTGCACAAAACAATAGTACACAATACACGATAACAACAATGCACAAATGCATGACAACAACGATGCACGAATGTATCACGACATGATCGACACAAATGATAAAATGATTAGAGTACTTGCCCCGAGTCCTTCGAGAACAATCTCAATGTCTAAACCATCACGAACCATTATCCTCAATACTCGACAGTCCATAGTATCACGGATTGCTGATAATTCATATCTTCGTCTTTATCACAATATATCCTCGATATACAAGTATACCAATAACAAAAGTAAATCATATACATTATGATTTAGATTCCCAAAACTCGAATACGATTTATAATCCCAAATCTCCTGTGATTATGATTATAAACATTGCTATACGAATTATACACGAATGAAACGGAAACCATTCATTAAATACTATAAACTGAGCAAGTAATAACTTACCTCGATACCGATGAAGCCGTTACCAATTCCTTGTCGTCGCCTACAAGCTCCTAGGCCCTGACCAACGCCATTCACGAACATACTCGAGCACGACCGCAACATACGGTTATAAACACCAATCAATAATCTCAACCTATTGGAGTAATCAATTAACACATATCCGATAATAATCAACAACCGCTAAAACCAATTCACAAACCCAACGGCTCAACAATATTTCAGTTAACCACAAGTCTGATCAAACCAACTTAAACGATCATGAATTCATAACCAAAACAGAATATATTACCCTGCTTGTTGACTTAGCGCACGTTAATCTCTTAATGTAGCGTGCGCTAAGTTGTTCCCAATAGCGTGCGCTATCCAGTAGGCTTAGCGTGCGCTAATGACGTGCAGTTACATGCACTTCGGATACCGATCAACATATGGCGATTATCAAAAACTCTAAGTGATTCTGAACCATGTTTATAGCTATCAAAACAATGGAATCCGATATCCTTTAACATATAAACAATCATCCAACTTATAATCCAAGTTCTATATCCATATATCATCTTCCTTAATATCAATACATGAAACATCAAGAACGTAACGACACTTCCTTAATCTTCCATTACAGAGAGTAATCATCGACAATAACATCAGCATCCGAAACTGAGGAGAAGGATTCACCAACTTATCTCAAGAAAACGAATTACACAATTCAAACCACACAAATCATATTAATACCCATAACTCGGTAACCAATCTCATAATCATTCTTATCAACTTGTTTATATGATAATCGTTAACTCAAGAACAACAATCTTCAATCCAAAATGAAATCCAAAGGTGAAGAACTATTACCTTGTATAGACGAACCATGAGGAAGAACAATCACTTCATTCCAAGAATCATCAATACCTTCAAGAACAAGACTTTAATTCATGATCCCCAGCTTAATCTTGTTAAAGATCATCATCTCTCAGTGTTTCTGTACCTCAAGTACCTCCCAGGGCTCTCTCTATCGAGTGAAAGGAAAGAAGTGGACGAAATGCTTCATAACACCCTCCTGTCCCTTTCTATAAAGTGTATTACTAGCGTGCGCTAAACCTTGTATTTAGCGTGCGCTACGGCCTTAGCATGCGCTAAACGACTTTTGCTAGCGTGCGCTATCGCAATCCAGAGGCCACTGTTTTGCTTCGTACAATGACTTAAGTACGTAATGCCCATGCATTAGCGTACGTAAATGCCTATATTTAGCGTACGCAAGTGTTCTTCCATAGCGTGCGCTAATCATAGTTGACTTGATTGTCTGTATACTCCGAAGATAGGTCCACACGCCGAAAGTGCTGACGAGGATAAGATTCCTTTTCGTCCGATATATAGTTAGCGTGCGCTAATCAACATGCATTAGCGTGCGCTAACACTACATTACAACATCCGTTGACTTATCATAACGTGCGCCGAAAGTGGCCTGGTCCACACGTAGATTCCTTCCGAACTGACTGCATTAGCGTGCGCTGCCTTTTACCTTTAGCGTGCGCTAAACTAGTACGATAGCGTGCGCTATATATGATTATTAGCGCGCGCTAGTCAGGCTATACTTAGCCATTTCCAACTCTTCTCGTCCATCTCGACATACTGGATACGTACACTCACATACTGAATACATATACTCAATTCAATAATATTCTCATAAGATACACAATATCCTCAATTGCAATTGTCGACCAAGTACGACAATTATAACGACACTGACATCTCAGTCCTTCATTTATTTTATCTATACTGTACAGATTCCATGCTGTACAATATAACTCGGATAAAATAATATTAAACAACAGTAGTAGAAGTTCCGGATATTACATGTAACTCATTCAGTAACACATTCATACGATATAGAGATCAGTTCATAGGAAACGACACCCGTAAATCTACCCGAATAGTTCATCCTATTCCAATGTATATTCTATCGATTATTAACGAACTTCAATGCACCCAATTCATCTTTAAAAATCGGACTACCAAGTTCTTACAGTTCTTCAATGTTCATAACCATCTATACTACATGAATTTGTTAGAAAGTAAAACGCAGCGGAAGCGAAGTTTGGGAAAGTTGATAATCGCGTTTTACGCATCCACGAGCATAAGACCTATTTAGGCATTGCTAATTAATTAATTACTAAGACTAATAAGCAATTTCAATATTATTTGTTGGTTATTAAAATATCCTAATCTAGATCTAAAGATCATAGGATATTACCTTTGAAGAGTATTGGTTGCTTTCGTATTGATCACCTTGTATTTCTACCTTTAGACCTTCTAGAGTATGATCCGCCTTAACCCGAACGTTGTGTGGGCAACGAGCTACCGGATATTGTTTAGATTTATATAGGGAATCGGCCGAAACTTCTTCTTGTATGTGGTTACTCAATTTTCTTTGCTTTCTAGTATTTTATGAACACACTTAGCAAATTAGTTGTGTTATCTAAATTGTAGAATCAAAGACACAAGTCTAGATCTACAATTAAACACAAGAGGGAAAAATTGATCTCACAACCTCACAAGACATACATAAAACCGGCCTCCCCCCATAAGTCCTATATATAGGCTCTTGGACTATATAGTCCCAATAAATTCATCTTACCTTATTAGGACTCTTCCTAATATAATGAATCTATTAATATCAACTTAGTCCACTAAAAAGTTGATATTGCACTTCCTACCAAAATCCCAAATTAGGAAATTGGGCTCCTTATTAAATATTTTATTTCTCGTGTTTAAGATATTGAATGTCTATTAATTAATTATAAGCTAATAACAACTTTAATTAATTAATATCTTATCCAAGAGTAGTACCACTCGAACCTTATTATTATATTGGAATAAAATTCACCTGCAGGGTTTAATATAATAATCATTATCGAGTTCCTCAAGGGGACATCATCAACTCGCACGAGTCGGGACACGATTTCTAGTAATAATAATAATAACTGTCATATAAATAATATTATTGCCCAAGATACGAGCCTTACTGAGTCGATATTTTGACTCTCACCCATGGTAAATCAAAGCAATAAGTATTATAAATACATAATTAAATATATATATATATATACTTAGAATTAAGAAAAAATAATTATCCAAGATTTACGTTCTTCTTACAGTCAGTACAGAAGACACTATCTCACCTCGATCCAGTTCAACGTATGCAAATACGCTAATGCATGCTAATAGTCAAGACCAACTAATCTCAAGCATAGACTACAACCTTTTATATAATTTTTCTATTAATTATATAAGTTGTGGACTATTATATTATTTTATAAGGTACTGATAATGTGATCTTCCGTGTGATACCAATACACCACATTATCTATAATATAAAATAATTAGACATTTCATTTGCATAACCATAACGTGAATAAATAACAAAATATGTGATTAAATGTAATTAATATTCTCACAGGTAGTTACAGGGAAATTAGGTAATACAAGCATAAAGTATGCATTGCTGTATACAATCCAAAAAATCTACCACTTATACTCAAAGCATGCTTTTAAGTATATTACTCTATTACGTAGTCTCTCATTTCTCCCACTTATACTCAAAGCAATGCTGCCATACACCATAATCCCATTCCTTCCACATGCCTTTCAAAAACTTTTGAGGGTAGGCCTTTCGTGAAAGGATCAGCAAGATTGTCTTCCGATGCAACCCTGGCTACAACTACGTCTCCTTCCTTTATGAAGTGTCGTATGATGTGTTACTTGCGGTTTATATGTTTACTCGCCTTGTGGGATCGTGGTTCCCTTGAATTTGCGACTGCACCAGTATTATCACAATAAAGTGTAATACCCTTTGGGAAATCTGGAATCACATCTAAGTCCTGTAGGAAGTACTTGAGCCACACCGCCTCCTTGGCTGCCTCAGAGGCTGCCACGTATTCGGCTTCCATGGTAGAGTCCTAGATGTATTTCTGCTTCACACTCCTCCAACTAATGGCTCCACCTCCCACGCTAAACACATAACCCGAAGTAGACTTGGACTTTTCTTTATCCGATGAAAAATCTGAGTCAGTGTAACCCACCAGCACAGGTCGCCTGGCTGATATACAAGCATGTACTCCCTAGTCCTTCTCAGGTACTTGAGTATGTGCTTGACAGCAATCTAGTGTCCTGGTCCTGGGTTTGACTGATATCTAGCAGCCATGCCTACGGCATGACAGATATCTAGTCTAGTGAAAAGCATAGCATACATGAGACTTCCCACAGCAGATGCATAAGGGACCATCTTTATGTCATCTATCTCCTTTTGTGTCTTGGGACACATATCCTTAGATAGTTGAATTCCATGTCTGTAAGGAAGAAAACCTTTCTTGGAATTCTCCATGCTAAACCGCATTAGCATTGTATCGATATAAGATGCCTGGGACAAGCACAACATCCTTTTCTTCCGATCATGAAAGATCCTGATTCCAAGGATGTGTCCTTCTTCTCCCAGATCCTTCATATCGAACTGCTCAGATAGCTATACCCGTACGTCCAACAATTCCTTCACATTGTTTCCAATCAGAAGGATATCGTCTACATACAGTATAAGAAACACCAACACGTTTCCATCGCATTTCTTATACACACAACTCTCACTCGGACATTGGACGAATCCATATGACTGGACAACTTCATTAAAATGAGTGTTCCAAGATCTAGATGCTTGCTAAGTCTATAAATGGTTCTCTTAAGCTTGCACACTAAGTGCTCTTCTCCTTCAGCAATGAATCCCTCTGGTTGGCGTATATAGATTTCCTTGTCTAGACTCCCATTCAAGAATGCAGTCTTGACATCCATTTGCTAAATCTCCAGATCCAAATGCGCAGCTATAGCTAAAAGAATCCGGATTGACTTAAGCATGGCTACCAGCGAAAAGGTTTTATCATAATTGATACCCTCTTTCTGAGTGTAACCTTTTGCAACAAGCCTCGCTTTGAAGATTTCAACCTTCCCGTCACCTCCTTTCTTTCGCTTGTAGACCCATTTACCCCCAATGGCTTGTATACTATCAAGTAGCTCGACTAGCTCCCACACTTGATTGGAATCCATAGATCCCATTTCTGATTCCATTGCTACTTGCCAGGAGTCAGCATCTTTATCTTGTATTGCCTCCTTGTAGGTCCAGGGATCTGATTCATCTTCGCCTGGGATTGAGTCCGAAGAATTTCCCATGCCTATGAATCGGTACAGCTGACGAACAACCCTCCCACTATGACGAGACAAATCCTGAGTTGGTGTTAAAGTATCAGAATCGATATATGGAGTAGTGTTAGTTGGCGCTTGTACGATTGGTATAGATGGAGTCTCGCCCCTCAGCTCTTCAGAATTATCTCGCTCATGGGCTTGTGACTAATCATATAATTCTCTTCCAAGAATCGGGCATTGGTGCTAACAATGACCTTCTGATCCTGGGGACTACGGAACAAGCCACCCTTCGTTCCCTTAGGATATCCTACAAACACTCGCACTTCTCTACGAGATGCCAACTTACCAGCTTTCTTATTCATCATATGTGTTGGAGTACCCCAAATCCGAACATGTCCTAGACATGGCTTACGCCCACTCCACATTTCTGTGGGTGTTTTTGGAACAGATTTCGAAGGCACTGGGTTTAGAATGTACGCCGCTGTTTCTAAGGCGTATCCCCAAAATGAAATAGGTAAATCTGAATAACTCATCATTGACCTAACCATTTATAAAAGAGTTCTATTCCTTCTTTCAGCCACACCATTTTGTTTTGGAGTTCCTTGCGCAGTGAGCTGGGATGAAATCCCCTCATTCGCCAAGAAATCCAAAAACTCTCCACTAAGGTATTCGCCACCACGATCAGATCATAGTGACTTGATACTCTTCCCATGACGCTTCTCCATTTCAGCCTTGAAGTCTCTGAACTTGTCAAAGGCTTCAGACTTACGTCGCATCAAATAGATGTATCCATATCTCGAATAATCATCTATAAATGTGATAAAGTATTCAAAACTACCCCTAGCCTGGATATTCATTGGACCACATACATCCGTATGAACCAATTCTAACACATTCTGTGCACGATTTCCCTGGGTTTTAAAAACCCTTTTGGTCATCTTACCTTCGAGACAGGATTCATAAATTGGAAATGACTCAACTTGGAGATCATCCAATGGGCCATCATCTACCAATCTTTGAATCCTCCCAAGGTTTACATGCCCTAACCGTAAATGCCACAGATATATTTGGTTTATGCTTGAAGGTTATTTTCTATTTTTAGGTTTAGACAAAGAGTTAGTGATTTATGCATAGGAGTTTGTGCAGTATTAACGACATATAGTCCATCATTAAAAATACCTTTGCAAATATATTCACCATTTCTTTTCCTAATAATGGCCTCATCATCAAAAGAAACTGAATAACCATCGCATTTATTTTAGAAACGGAAATTAAATTCATTCTAAAATCCGGTACAAATAATACATTATTGAGGACTAATAATTTATCATTAATCTTCAACTGCACGACTCCCACTGCAACAACCATAAGTCTCCCAGTTGATGGTAATCTCGCCCGCACTAAGCTGCTTGGTTACCTGAAAATCATGCGAGTCAAAGCAAACATGATCAGTGCAGCCTGAATCAACTATCCACGAAGTTGAAGAACAAGCTGCCAAACATGTTTTGACTACTAGTACGCGAGACATACCTTTCTTTAGAGCAGGGTAGTCCGCTTTAAAATGTCCTTTCTGGCCGCACTTGTAGCACTTTCCCTTTGGCTTTTTGTCCACTTCGGGGTGAGGAGACTTGCCTTTCACCTTGAGGGTTGCCACTTGCTTCTAGCCAACCTGCTTTTTCTTCTTTCCCCATTTGGGTTTGGAAGAAGTAGCACCGGTTGCCGCAAGAACCTGATGATAACCTTGTTTGAAGAGACCTTCAGCAGATTGAAGCTCTGTCAGTAGTTCCGCCAAAGTATATGTCCTACGGTTCATATTGTAGTTAAGGTGGAACTGCTCAAAGTTTCTTGGTAAGCTGCCTAAGATAGTATCGACCTGCATTTCCGCATCGATAGTAGCCCCCAGTTTGCTCAGTTCGTTCAAATGGGACATCATTTTTAGAACATGATCCCTTATTGGGGTCCCTTCAGACATTTGTTTTGTTAGCAATACCCTCATTGAATTCTGTCTAGTCACCCGATTCTGATGACCAAACATCTCAGTGAGACTTTTAATCATTTCTGCGGCCGAGCCCATCGTCTGATGCTGATGCTGCAATACATTTGTCAGTGAAGCCAAAATGTACAGGGAGCCATCTCATTAGACTTCTTCCATTTCTGGAACTCATCCAACTCTCTAGGAGTGGCATCCGGTTCTGGATCCAGAGGGCTCTCCTCAGTTAAGACAAATTTATGCCCCTCAGCAGTCAGGACAATGTCAATATTTCTTTTCCAATCAGCAAAGTTAGTGCCATCAAGTTTATTTTCTTTGAGAATAACAGCTAGTGGATTGAAAGACATCTGAGATAAAAATTAAAAACATCCATCACATAATGCATAGCAAAATATATCGAAAAATATCAAAACACAATATATATGTTAGCAACCAACACCTCGAAAAATCCGCATATGCAAGCCACGATCGTGTGGACGTTTACACACACATTTTTCAAGTAGAGTTTTACGTCTTTAATTTTACTATCTAGTCAACTTACGTTATGACAAGTAAAATTAATAGTTGGTTCCTCTTGGCCATGTATTAATTAACATAGATTCCGATGGGGAGCTTATTAATTAATACTCCTAAGTGAATACCATAATTTAACATCCTTAAAATATTATCTTTTAAATAATAGTCCTACAGATAGAGAGGTCCTATCATAAAAAGTAATATTTTTCTTATGTTATCATTTCGAAATTTAAAACTAGTGAACCTATAATTAACACATCCGATATGGAGGAAGACTATAATGTCAACGTGCATGCTAATTACTTCACAATTTAAATTAATTATGGAGGCCAATTTGATTTTATTTTAGAAAAATAAATCAATTTAATCACTTAGTTATTTTAGCCTTAAGGTTTTCAATTTTCTCGTCCTAACATGCAGAAAACATATCACGCATACATTCATACATGCCATACATAAAATAAAGCATGGATAATTAAATTATCCAATTATCATGGTCTTCTTTCTTGAGTTGAACCCGAGAAAATCTTCCACTCGATCTCTCCCACTGAATCAAGCATCTCGTCGCTCCTTCCCGGCCGGGCTGTGGATTCCCAAAATTAAAATTTCACTTTTATGCAAAATTAAATACATAAAAAAAATTAATTTCACTACGCCATAGATGGCTTACGGCAACTCCTATAAAATGTTGCAAGAAGCAAAAAAAACGTTGCTGCAGACAAGAAAATCAAAACGGCAACACCACTCCTTTTGTTACCATAAGACTGCAAGGCATCATTAAATATAGTCTACAACAACATTGAACAAGTGTTGCAGCAGAGGTCAATTTTCTGTAAAAGTAGGGGCCCATATGTGAGCCCCACATATGGGGTCCGATTTGGGCCCCACATGTGGGTCCAATGTGGGCCCCATACCTGTTAGGGAACCCTGTTGCAACACTTTTTCGCAACACTTTTTAAGTTTCTGCAACACCTTTTTCGTAAGTAACTGCAACACTATGTACCACCTACTGCAACACTTTCACAAAAAAAAAATTGACAGGAAATATTTATTTATATTAATTATTAATCCATTACAATTCATAATCCATGAATTCAAAATACAACCCATATCATCCATCCATTCATCCAATATATCTAAACAAATAAAACCCCTCCACACTATATAATTATAAGTCTAACCACCAAAACAAAGACCCTCCACACCATCCATCCACCATAATATCTAACGAAGCACATAGAGTTATAAGTCTTAAAGTACGTAATGAAAATAGTTAAACAGCTTAAAGACAACGACCAAGAGCCATGAAATACAGTACTTAAAAAACAGAAAATCTAAGATGTAGCATCTCCTCCGGTAATAGGAGTGTCGTTGTCATTATCACTTGATATTGTGGGACAAAGTTCCACCAAATTGATGTTCATGCTTGGGTTCTCCTGCACCTTCTTATTCACCTGTGCATCTACATCTTTTTTGGACCTTCTCCAGCTTTTCTTCCATTTCGTCAACAACTTCTTGCCTGATTTTGGTCGTCAAGTCTGCGAGTTTGTCGTGCCAGAAGTGGAGCATTTGTCAGACTTTAAACATCTTCCTATAAGCCATGAATAACCATGTGCTTTTCCATCCAATAGAAGTTCAGTGACACCTTCAGTTGGTCCAGATAAATCAAGACCAATAATCTTTTCAATTTTGTCCTACAAAATAAAGCCACGGCCATGTCAAATTAAATAGACTTGAATGAAATAATACACCTGGCATGTGATCAACTAAATAATAGAACACTTAAAATTATGAACTTAGTTACTTTTCCATCAGTCATGTACTCGCCACCCTCTTTTCGCTTACGAGTCTTAACAAAAAAATGTTGTATTTCAAAATTATACTATATTAGAGACCATCTAAAAGGTTATATGCTAATTCAAGAGAAACAAAATTGATGGCAAATCACCAAGAACAGAGAGCAGCAATATATAGACATATCACAAACAATAGAGATTAATATGATTAAAATTGATCCAGCATTTCTGCAGTAATCACTAATTAGGACTTTGCCTCCAGGCTTTATCCACTTGTAAAATGATCTGAATAGTGCAGGTTTGTCCTGAAAAAATTAGACCAATAGTGTAAATATTACAAAATGTAAAGAACAAGGAAAGTGAGACGACGCTTCTCTTAGTATAGTGGTAATACAAGAAACTTAACTATAAAATCCAAACACTGTCTAAAGTTATGGAGCATACTTATCACAAACTGCACTTAGAAAAATATCTGGTGTTTGGAAAAGAGGTCTAGCTTCTCCAGTTTCAATGTCAGCTACCCATACTCTCGACACTTGCTACCGCCATCCTCCTGTTAAGAGATTGGTTGTAAGAAAAATAGCATTCGTATAGAGAATATATATCATAAGACAGAACGCAAGCAGAAGGACGAGCAAATATATTCCTTGGAATAAATAGATAACATTTCAGCAAACATTTAGTCTATAGAATAACTATATGGGTAGAAAAGCAAGAATTCCAACAGCAAGATGGACAACACAATGTGATCACAGACTATGATGAAAGACTAAAATGGGAGACATATACCTCATCGACTCTAACACTGAAGGCAAGATGGCTACCATCATGTTCAAAAATTTACAGAAAGATAACTATACTTGATTGTCGTGATTCCTCTATTACATGAAAGAGGTAAGAAAGAATGGGGAGTAAAGAAAATTTTCATACATTAGACATGAAAAAATGTTACAATTTAGTGTGTTGTGCGAATTGATTTGGTGTGCTGCATCAAAAATAAGCAGCAAAGTCCATATAGCACATTTCTTAGAGAAATTTGGCTTACCATTGGATGAAGTTAATCTTAGCTCCACTTGGAAGACAGATCCATAATCTAATTTCCAACTTGATATCCAAGTCTCTGGAAACAGATTTATTAGTGAACTAAGAACCATATATTCACTTCAGCATTCCTTCAAAAAGCAGGATTCATTGAAAACATCAACAATGTCGGTGGACAAACAAAGAGAAGACTTAGGAGTTTCTACAATTGTAAGAACAAACCTGATGCTCTGTAAAACCGCAGCCTATTAACACTCTGCAATATAGCAGACATATGCCCAGAGAGAGCTTTGCTAACAGGTAAATATTCAAGCGCCTGAAAATTAGGAAAAGAAAAAACAGCAGGAGTAACCATTAACCAATCATCTCAATACTAAGTATCTACCGAAAAAGGAGGATTAAGAAGTCAGCTAAAAACAAAAACAAGTACATAACAATGATCATACTTGTTGTTCAGTCACATTTTAACTCAAGATTGTTGCTACATTCATCCCCAAGCAAACCCAGTCTAGGGATTTTTTTGAAACTCCAACAATCAGATCAATGACAAAATCTCACAATGTCCTTTAAGAACAAATTTTCTCCACCATAAACACTGCAAAATTAATAAAATCATCTCTGATATGAAGAGGTGATTTATTTCAGTTGAGCAAGAAGGGGAAATTACATTATATTATCCAGACAACAAACTTTAAAAAGGTCTTCTTTCATGATAGCACTGCATTAATAAAGGCGGTAACTTAATAATTGAACTGAAAATACATGACAAAGCAACTAAAAGAAAAATATTTTACCTTTTCTCCCCGCCCGTATAATACTCCTGAGGATTAAAATCAGGATCGCTATCAGAACCCTCGTTGTGTATATGGTTGTTATTCAGATCCGCCAAGGTCCTTATTCCACCACCTCTACCTCCACCTCGGTGTCTCCGTGCACCAGAAGTTGAGCCCCCCGCGCTAGGTTTACCGACGGAGCGAAGGCTGTAAAAGCGGGAAGCAGGCGGCGGCAAAGGAGATCGAGATCGAGAAGGAGAAGGGGACAGAGATTCGGAAGGCGAATAGTAAGATTGGGACTGTGCCACCGGCGAAATTGGATTGGCTACGACGGGGTCAGGGTCGTCGAGGAAAGTGGAGACGGCGGCGTCGAGATCGAAGTTGTGAGACTCCAGGAAGAAGAGGGCTTCGGATTTGGAGGTGTAGGCGGTGATCTCGCAGAAGGTGTTGACGAGAGCAATCTTGGGGTGGGTGTTGAAGCGAGCTTCGTCCGTGAATCTCAGCGACTGATTCTCCATTGTTTGAGCTTTTTCTTTTCTTTGTTTGCTTTAGGAATTGATTTTGAAGCGACTGATATATTGTGCGGACTGTGGTAGTAGAGTAATACTCACTTTACCGCTCAAAGCATGATACAGAGATCTATTTTTTATTTTTTATTTATATTTTAGGTAATTATTGATGCAAGTAAAAATGATAAATATATGATGGAGATTGAAAAATAAAAAATATTGATGGAATCGAACCATCACAAATATGACCAAAATCACCAAAATCCCAAACACGAATAGCAAAAGTGGAGTCGAACCATCACAAATTTCTTTTCAAAATTTCAGTAAGACCATCTCTAACTAAAAACCATCTATAAAACCAGAAATCCCATGGGACTCCTTTTAACCTTGCACCTCAAGAACTGAAATCGAGATAAAAAACCACCTCCTCAATCGGCTTTAATTAGAAAATTGAAAAGTGAAGTTGTTTTATGTTTTTTACTTCACTAATATACATAACTGAAGTAAATTGTACCGAAATCTTTGATGTTTATTCTACTAGTGAAATAAAATAAATCAGTAAAAAAATTAATACCATTAAAATTTCAATTTAAAAATTTCTGGATATTACACATAATTATTGGCACCTTTTATTCTATCCAAATAATTATTTTAAATTATTATTTTTAATTTTTAATTTTATAAATATTATAGTTTTTTTAATTTGTTCATATCAAATCTGATTAAAAAGTATTACTTCTGAGTAAATGTCATACTACACTTCAATCAAAATTAATTAGTTCTCAAGTAAAAGATTATTTAATTGTAATTTTACATAAAAAATATGAATTTTTTTTAAATAGTACATCTGTGGCAACACTGTGTCATAAAATGTTATAGCATGTAACACTTTGCTACTAAGGCAACACTTTGTAAACATATACAGCAATATCAAAAAAGCAATGTTGCAGCAGGTAAAATTTTTAGAGCTACTACAACATTTTCGAGCGCAACACTAACAAAATCCGTTGCCGTAGGTCATCTATGGCGTAGTGTTTTAAATCCCGACTCCCCAGTGGACGCAACGAACGGCGGCGAAATGGACCGGACCAAAAACTGGACGACCCGGCCCGGACCATGCTGCCCGCGACTCCTGGCAGCTGCTCGGCAACGCCTGCTCGCTGCTGTCGGCCGCGGCTGCCCAGCAGTCCCGGTTCTACTCTATTTCTTTGTGATCCCGTCTTTTCCGAATTCGATTACAATTTTATACAAAATAAAATACATCGAAATTACAACAAGATTACACGAAAAATAAAACACCTAGAACTACCAACGGATTTTCTCACGGAGAAAACCATTACATGCCTAAAAAACGGGCCAAACCAACAATTGCATAAATAATAAAATAAATAAATAAACCATTCACATAAACCATGATAATTGGATCATATCACCTGCAAGAACACATCTAGCAAAATATTCCAAAATCAAAATACATGAATATTTAAATTGCTATGAATTAATCACCAAAATTAATTAAAATAGCAAAAAGCCTAAAAATCCGTCTCCGATATCGATTGTTGGAAAGTAAAACGTAGCGGAAGCGAAGTTTGGGAAAGTTGATAATCGCGTTTTACGCATCCACGAGCATAAGATCTATTTAGGCATTGCTAATTAATTAATTACTAAGACTAATAAGTAATTTAAATATTATTTATTATTTATTAAATAAATATGTTGGTTATTAAAATATCTTAATCTAGATCTAAAGATAATAGGATATTACCTTTGAAGAGTAGTGTTGCTTTCGTATTGATCACCTTGTATTTCTACCTTTAGACCTTCTAGAGTATGATCTGCCTTAACCCGGACATTGTGTAAGCAACGAGCTACCGGATATTGTTTGGACTTCTATGGGGAATCGGCCGAAACTTCTTGTATGTGGTTACTCAATGTTTCTTTGCTTTCTAGTATTTTATGAACACTCTTAGCAAATTAATTGTGTTATCTAAATTGTAGAATCAAAGACACAAGTCTAGATCTACAATTAAACACAAGAGGAAAAAATTGATCTCACAACCTCACAAGACATACATAAAATTGGCCTCCCCCCCATAAGTCCTATATATAGGCTCTTGGACTACTGCTAGGGATCTTAAGGAGGATTATGGAAGGACTCCCAGTAAATTCATCTTACCTTATTAGGACTCTTCCTAATATACAAAATCTATTAATATCAACTTAGTCCACTAAAATGTTGATATTGCACTTCCTACCAAAATCCCAAATTACGAAATTGGGCTCCTTATTAAATATATTATTTCCCGTGTTTAAGATATCGAATGTCCATTAATTAATTATAAGCTACTGACAGCTTTAATTAATTAATATATTATCCAAGAGTAGTACCACTCGAGCCTTATTATTATATCGGATTTAAATCCACCTGCAGGGTTTAATATAATAATTATTATCAAGCTCCTCAAGGGGACATCATAAACCCGCACGAGTCGGGACACGATTTCTAGTAATAATAATAAATGTCGTATAAATAATATTATTGCCCAAGATACGAGGCTTATTGATTCGATCATTTTGACTCTCACCCATGGTAAATCAAAGCAATAGGTATTATAAATACATAATTAAATATTATATACTTAGAATTAAGAAATAACAATTATCCGAGATTTACGTTCTTCTTACAGTCAGTACAGAAGACACTATCTCACCTCGATCCAATTCAACGTATGCAAATACGCTAATGCATGCTAATAGTCAAGACCAACTAATCTCAAACATACACTACAACCTTTTATATAATTTATCTAATAATTATATAGGTTGTGAACTATTGTATTATTTTATATGGTACCGATAATGTGATCTTCCGTGTGACACCAACACACCACATTATCTACAATATAAAATAATTAGACATTACATTTGCATAACCATAACGTGAATAAATATGCAAAACATATGATTAAATGTAATTAATATTCTCATAGGTAGTTATAGGGAAAATAGATAATACAAGCATAAAGTATGCTTTGCAGTATACAATCCTAACAGAATTATAATTAATACTCTCAATTAACCATTCCATTTTAACATCATCATCATCATTCATCAAGTTCTTCTCAAAGTATTGTTTAATACTTAAACATGATGTTTTAACAAATCCTATATCATCAATTCATCGAATTTTAACTTAACTATATCCAAACGTATCATCATCATCCCCCAATTGTGTTAATCAATCCAGCAAGCTGAGTATGATTCTCTTAAACATGATTATTATCATCTAAACATCAAGAACATTCTCATTTGAATCCTTAATTACTATGTTCTTAATAAGTTTTTCAAATCTTCACAACAATCATGTTTCACTTGATTAATTCAACACTATGTGAAATATTCCTTATCAATATCATCATTACTACGAAAATAGAGTAAGGTTGTACAACATACCTGAAGAAATGAAGAACAAACCACCAAAACTACAAGAATGCACTCCAAACTTCCAATCACTAAGCTCCACTCCAAGATACGAAGCTCCAAGACAAGATGGAAGGGGATAATATCGATCTAGGGAGGCAGAGGGATGATAACTTGGAGAAAATATCAAGTTTGGTTCGTGCAAAATGAAAGACAAGAAGTGTCTTTTATAAACTGCATTTGCCATTAAGTACGTTACCCTAGAAGGTTAACGTACGTTAGCCCCTTTTACGTACGCTAACATATATGTGTTACGTACGTAATGATCCTCCAGAGGCTACCGCCTCAACACACACACACACCCTTATGTATGCTGCCAGAAACACGTATGTAAGCTCACCTGCATTACGTACGCTTTAGCATAAGCATTACGTACGTAATGCACGTTTACTTGACTAGCTTGAAAGGCCAAATATCCAGTTCACGCATGGCCCTACATGCCGAAAGTTGAGATCGGATCAGATTCCCTTCATTATGTACGTAAGCTTAAGTACATTACGTATGTAAGACTAAGGAAATAACGTACGCTAAGGTACAACATTAGCGTACGTTAGGCACTAAGGACTTAGGCAAAAATGCAATAATCTACATAATGTCTAACAATCAAGCACAGTACGAATGAATTATAATTATTTCCATCATGATATATCTCAACATTAATAATCATTATACTAAATGCAACATGATTCAACGATACTCAAATTATCCGAGTAGTACAACATTAAATAAGAAAATTACAGTCGGATATTACATACCTCTCCTATAATTATGTGGAATAAGAAAATTGCTCAAACGATCATACCATGCCCGTGGAGCTAGTTTCAAACCATATATCATTTTTTTGAGTTTATACACATGTTCCGGGAATTCATAGTCTTCAAATCGATGAGGTTGCTTCACGTAGACTTCTTCTTGGATGAAACCGTTGAGAAATGCACTTTTGACATCCATTTGGAACAGCTTAATCTTTTTGTGTGAGGCAAAAGCACAAAGGAGTCGGATGGATTCGAGTCGAGCGACGGGAGCAAAAATTTCTTCATAGTCAATACCTTCCTCTTGACTATAGCCTTGGGCAACAAGACGCGGTTTACTTCTGATTGGATATCCGTCTTCGTCGCGTTTTATTTTATGCTCCCATTTAGTTCCAATGATAGATTCATCTGAAGAAGTTGGAACCAATTCTAAGACTTTATTTTGCTCGAATTGCACAAGATCTTCCTGCATTGCCATTACCCAACTTTCGTCATCAAGTGCTTCGTTGACGTTCTTGGGTTCAATTTCGAGAATGAATGCAAAGTTATTCTGAAATTCAAGCGTTCTTCTTCGAGTTTGGATCCCATCCTCAATATTCCCAATCACCAAATCCTTAGGATGGTTTCAGACATGCCTCCAATATTTTAGTAATTTTCCAAGAGGATTTTCATGAAGTTTTTCTGGGTTTTTTGATAGTTGAACTTCTAGGAAAGTACCTGCATCATCAACAAAATCTACCTTTCTCGGCGGTAAAATTGACTTATCAAATTTTACGTGAATAGATTCTTCCACGTTATTTGTTCTAAAGTTGTACACACGAAATGCTTTGCTATTAATGAGTACCCTAAGAAGATACCGGTGTCGGATTTTGAATCAAATTTTCCTAGACTGTCCTTTCCGTTATTTAACACGAAAACTTTGCAACCTAAAGAGTAAAAGTATGAAATATTAGTCTTTTTACCTTTTCAAATTTCATATGGAGTTTTAAGTTGAGCTCTTCGGAGATGGACACAATTTATTGTATAGCATGCCGTGTTTATTGCTTCGGCCCAAAAATATTGAGGAAGAGAATATTCATTGAGCATTGTTCTTTCCTCCAGGGTTCGATTTTTTCTTTCAACAACTCCATTTTGTTGAGGGGTTCTAGGAGCCAAAAATTTGTGATTAATTCCATATTTATCACAAAGAATTTCAAATGGAGAGCAATCAAATTCTCCTCGTGATCGGTTCGAATATAAATAATAGAAATATTTTTCTCATTTTGAACCAAACGACACCATTTAGAAATTTCCGTAAAGATATCATCCTTGTGAGTGAGAAATTTAACCCAAGTAAAGCGAGAGAAGTCATACACAATAACCAAAGTACAATATTTTCCATTCAAGCTAGCATATCTCGAAGGTCCAATCAAATTCATATGCACGAGTTCAAGAATACGACAAGTAGAGGTTTCAAATTTCATGTTTAAATGATTCTCTTGTGTGTTTTCCTTTAATACATGATTCACACAAGTGTTTACGATCAAATTTCAATTTAGGCAATCCACGAACCAGATCATGTTTAGAAAGTTTTGAAATGATGGGTAAGGACGTATGTCCTAATTTTTGATGCCATAAAAATACATTTTCATCTAAGGTCATAAGGCATTTTTTGTTGAAAGAGTTTTCATCACTGGGATCAACAATATAAATATTTCCACTCCCTAAAACCAATAAAGGCAACTTTATTATTTTTTAAGGCGGTACAATGAGTTTCTTCAAAAAGAATTTTAAAACCTTCATCGCACAGTTGAGATAAACTCAGTAAATTTATGATGTAATCCTTCAACAAATAAAATTTTATTAATAGAGGGAGAAGGTTCCTTACCAACCTTACTTGTGCTCATAATCTTCTCCTTTTTGTTGTCACCAAAAGTTACGAGTCCTTGTTCTTGATATTCAAACTATTCGAACAACTCTTTGGTGCCATACACGTGTCTTGAAAAACCACTATCAATATACCATTTGTTTTTCTTTGAACGAGGTATCTGCAAACATATTTTGTTTTGGTCGTTTCGGTACCCAAGCCCTTTTGGGTCCTCCAAAGTTAATAACACTAATGGAATTTGGAACTATCGTCCCTTTAGGAACCCAAATTTATCGAACTTTTATTGTCCCTAATTTTGGACGGACTTTATTGTTACTTTCTTCATTTACTTCCCGTAAATGACTCTGATTCCTGGTTTCCTTAATTTTTTTTAGGATTTATAGGAGATTTTTCTCTTTTGAATGGACCGAAACCAAGACCATATTTTAATAAATGAGATTTTTTAATGGATAAATTTTTTTCGAATTTCTCATTACCAAGCGTAAATTTATTCATCAAGTACTTTAGTTCCTTTTGAGTTTTGGACAACTCAATTTTCAAATTGTTTTCATTATTAAGGCTGGAGGTGTGATCAACATTTTTGCCTTTATCTCGTAGATTTAAATTTTCTAGATCAAGAGATTTTATTTCTCTTTTCAAAGATATGTTTATTTTAACCATCTCATCGTATTCGTTGTTAAATGATTCAAAGGCATTTAGAAGTTCATCATCCTTATTAGATTCACATAAATCTAAAAGATCATCTTCATAAATAGAACTAACCTCATTGATAGATTCTTTAGATTCAAGAGCCATGAGAGCGAGATTAGATTCCTCGATTCCTTCGATCTCATCTTCGTCATCACTCCAATAGGCGATAAGAACTTCCTTTTTTTTGTACCATTCATTTTGTACCTTGGGGTTCGTTACTCGACAATCCTTGGCTTAGTGTCCGGATTGTCCGCACCTACGACAATTATTGTCAAATTTTTTCGTAGGAACATAATGGTTCTTCCTTTGGTCGGTCCAGGAATCTTGACCAAGAGCGTTCACCGTTTTTTAATTAGATTTTTGTATCTTCTCATATTCTTGACGTATAACGCAATTTCTTCGTCATCCTCATTTTTCGGAACCTCATCATCATCATCATCATCATCATCGCTATCGACTTTGAAAGCGACAACTTTCTCTCAGGGCTTAGATTTAGAGCCTCTTGATTTTAGCACAATCTCATAGTTTATAAACGATCCTATGAGGGCGTTGAACTCAAGTTTGTTGAGATCTTTCGATTCCATAATTGCCGTCACCGTGGCATCCCATTCACGTGAAAGAGGTCGGAGGATCTTCTTTGCCTTGTCACTGCTTGATATAGGCTTCCCGAATGACGCAAGATCATTGGTTATTGCTGAAAAATGATCCAACATGTTGGTGATGGTTTCGTCATCCGTCATGGAGAAGAGTTCATAGTCGTGGAGGAGCATGTTAGTTTTGGTTTCTTTGACTTGACTCGTTCCCTCATGAGTGACCTCAAAAATCTCCCATATTTTTTTAGCGTTTTCATAAGCAGAGATTCGATTGAGTTCTTCGGGATTTAGTGCACAATATAGCAGTTGAGTAGCACGAGATTTGATATGCGCATTTCTCCAGTCATCGTCATTATATTCATCGAATTTTTTTCAATGACCCGTCTTCTTTCTTAGCCAGTTGGTGACCAAGACCAATTACTTTCCAAATCTCGATATCGTAGGCTTGGACATAGATAGCCGTCTTTTTCTTCCAGGTCATAAAGTTAGAGCCACCAAAGAAAGGTGGACGGTTGAGAGCATTACCTTCGGTCTGAGCCATAAATGCCATTACGGATCTTCCTCCGATGGTTAAACTGATATAAGAGGTGACCCTACTCCGATACCAATTGATGAAGCAAAATATCCACTAGAAAGGGGGGGTGAATAGTGGATGAAGTTTTTCGTAAAATAAAAAATAATAGCTTGCGGAAAAAATAAACAACACCAAGATTTATAGAGGTTCAATCCAAAATATGACCTATGTCCTCTCTTCGTTCCTTTTCTATTGGCTTAGAAGAAACCACACATAACTTTGTCTCGTCTTCTATCGGTCTGAGCACAACCGTTACACTGCTTGTCTTCTATTGGTCCAAGTACAACCAATCACTCCGAAATATTTTTTGTTCTAGTGTTCTACAAGAACTAGAAAATCCTCACTTACGATTGTTGGAGTTTAATCATAATAATGCCAGATCAAATATCCTAATAACACCGGATTAAAGCTCTGTTAATCGTTTCTCTCACGCTTTGGCACTAGTAGAATAATATCTTTTACTGGCACTTAATTTTCTGACACTTAATAAAAAGTGTCAATAATTTTAAACATTTGAATCATTTCCATGTCTAGTCATAAATATATCATAATTTACTGACACTAAAGTATCAATAGTTAAGTATCAAGCTTTAATGACTTTTGAGTGTCAGTAATTCTTAATGTAAATAATTAAAAAAAACTCAATTTGTTAACTTCCAAACTTGAACCTATGACCTGATAAATTTGCCAAAAAAAAAAAAAATAGCCAAGTATCCACTCAGCAACACATGTAATTTAAACATAATTTGCTAAAATACTAAATGAGTCAGATTTTGTCTTTAATTGTTATAGACTTAGGGCTTATTTGTTATGTGTGATTAAGGTGTATAATATATCTAATACACCTTTATATTTTGTTTGGTATAAAATATAGGGCCCTTGATAAAATTCGGGTCCGTATAAATAATACTGATTTTTGGTATTACGTATCACACCTAAGAGGTGGTATTAGGTTATATTAAACAATACTACAATTAATAATTCAATAAACTACCATGATATCTATATTTTACAGAAAATTTAATACATCGTACTAAATATAATATTAATTTTTTATACTGTATAAGAAATCTCAATCAATGATTTATCCCATACAATTTAGCAAGCGCTCGCTTATCGTCAAGAAAATAAGAAAAACCCTAGGAAGACTTTTTTCTTCACTATCACCGCTCGTCCTTAATCCTAATTCTTCACTACCACTACCATTCGTCCAAATTGAGTGTCACTTCTGCGAACGGCGAAATCCGGAGGCTTCTCGGAGGAGGCCGCCGGAAACTCCTCAGCAAGGTAACTGATCTCTGCCCTTTTTATTTCTCTCCCACTAGCCTCAAACCATTCGGCTGCTTCTCGGACTGAAGAATTCAATACAATTTTTGGGCATGCTACTAATGTTATGCCATTGATTACATTTTGAAATTGTGATTTTTGAATTAATTATTCCATTTGATACTTCTTTTTCTTTGTTATGCCACTATCCCCTCATCCTTAATCTTTTTGTTCTTCTTGCATAAACCTGTTTTAACTTGTAGTTTGCACCCTTGTACAGACTCCTATATTTGAGTCTTTTTTACCTTTTTAAATTGATTACTGGCAAGATTTTACTTGTTGCCTTGTCTATGTAGAAGTTCGTGGTATATGAAATTAGGGTACTAAACATGGTTTTTGTTCTTCTCGCATAAACCTATTTTTACAGGGGCCTGCTTGTTTTAATATTAGCTTCTCCATCTGTGCTAGTAGCCAATTCACTACAATTGCGGTTCTTCTGCATTCAGGTATAAGCTTGAAATGTACATGTAATAGTGCATAATGCTTTTAATGGCCTACTGTATAATGGTATACTGTGATTTAACTCTTACCATTTTACTAATGCCAAATATCACGTTTTGGTTCTTGAGGTTGGTTATGCTAGAAGGGAATGCTTTTATGAATTGATCAAATCGTGATATTTTTATTCTGGAGCTTTATGCTTTACTTTTTTTTGTTGTTTACTCCTTTTTTCTGTTTTCTGTTTTTTTGTCATCTTTTGAGAGCTGCATGATTTTAGATGTCTGATGCCTTCTCTTTCAGAATTTCCGTATCTTCAGAATTGTGTTTGTGCTGCCCTTCGTTGGTGTCAATTTATGGTCATTGATGCAAAATTGCTCTAAATTTGAGCAGATCAGGAAGAATTTTGGATTGCAAGTTGAAGCATTTTTTGTACTTTTGGCTGTTTTTAAATTTCACATGATGTTCTAGTGCACGCTCCCCCTTCCAAATATAAACATGCCGGTGAACTTCAAGCATTGGGTATAGTTGTGGTCTTAATGTCGGGCATGGAAAAGATTTTATGATTTTTCTCCTTATGGGTATACACTTTACCCAATGCTTGAAGTTCACCGACAATGCCGGTGAGTCTGAGGTTAAGTTCCTCAAGTGTTTCAGAAGATTTCATTTCAAAGGATTCAAATTGCTTAGTTAATTTTGAAATCAACTTGAATTTCTCCCAGATTTCTTTGGCTGTCTTGCAGCTCTTTACCTTAGAGAATGTGCCTTTGCCAAGAGTAACAAATAGAGCATTCTTGGCGACGTTCTAGATACTCACATTTGCGATCATCAGCTGTCCACTGTCGCTCTCTTTCTCAAGCGTTTCTGCATGAGGTTGTTCTTCTATTCTGGCGGCTGGATTAGACGTGCCGCCGGCCCGAAACCGGCGGTCCTCGGTCCCCAAAACACAGAACCGAGCCCGGACCGGAGACGAGCCCGACCACCTGTGCCGGGCTAGAAGCCCTCCGGTCTCGGGCCGGGCTAAAACCGTTGGTTTCGACGGGCCGGCCCGCAGCCCGCGACGATCCCTGCTGCCCAATTTTGCAATTTTTTTTAATTTTTAACTATTTTAATTTTTTTTCATTTTATTCTTGTATATTTATTACCTTTATGAATAGAAAATGATAATTCTTAATGTTTTGATTTTGTTTTGATTTTTTTTTTTAAATATTTAAAAACTCATTAAATTGTTGAAAAATGAATAAGAGGAAGGACTTTGCAATTTTGCATTAAGAATGAGGAAAATTACAACAAATAAATTAAGCACAATTTTAGGAGTTTTACACTTGAATTTTTGAAATGAAAAAATAATAATAATAAAGGACATGGGCTCTCTACTCCGCATCCGATCGATCCATCTCGGTGAAGGCTTCATCTTCGCTCTCATTTGCATTGTCCCTTTCCGGTTCTTGAGCTCTAAGGTCAGCCCTACACCAATCATCGAGCAACATGGTAGCTTCAATGTTCGCCGGCTTCATCCTTGATCTTCTTTGATCTAGCATAAGTCCTCCGATGCTAAAGGCTTGTTTGACGGAAATAGTGGATGTCGGGACGGCAAATAACTCCTTTGCAATGATGGAGAGTATTGGGTACTCCTCTCTCTTCGACCACCACTTCAACACATCGATCGACGAACCACTATCTTCAACACTAAATACAAAACGAGTTTGCAAGAACATATCTAATTCACTATTACCTTGCGCCATTGAAAGTTCATTGCTTCTATTTTGCATCATTCCATTCAATTGTTGAACTAAAGGATCACTTTCATTCATCTCAAAAGGAAAATCACATGAAGGCATCATAGAAGAAGACATTGTAGAAGAAGGAAAATCACTACCATGTATTAATCTATATTCTAGAAAAAGAGATCTCAAACTCCTATCTAGATCATCCTTGATTTGTGGCACGGAAGGAAGATCAAAGAAGACCCCTTCATCATCAGTTACAACATCACTCAAGTCCATTTGAGCAAAAGCATTATAATAAATACCAAGCATTTGACAAACACCATCATACTTCCATTTAGGATTTAAACACTTAGCAAGCAAGAAAATCATAGGAATCTCCCTAAAATACTTGAGCCATTTTTGAACCATTAAATAAATCACACATTGCGTGTTTGGCCTACTAAAACAACTCTTAAAAGACAAGGTAATATACATGCAATGTTCCAACACTTTAACGGAAGTACAATAATAAACACCCGATAATTGTTTAGTAGCATTTTGAAAAACCTTTAACAAACGATATAAATCCATACATGAATCCCAATGACTCTCATTAATAACTAATTGCATGCTTGAGAACTCTTTTCTAAAAAAATTGCATAAATATGTACTATTAATCATCTCATAAGTAGAGTTCCAACGATGAGATACATCTAATTTGAAACAAGTATAAACAATACCCTTTGCACGACAATATTTGTGCCATTTTCCCCAATGTTTTTTATTTGTGCAAATATTTAACGGCATTTTTAATAGAAACAATGGAATCTTGAAAAATACTAAGCGCATCTTGAACACATAAATAAATATGACATATGCATCTAGAATGAAAATATTTTCCTTCAAATGATGGTGCACATGCTTCAATAAGTTTTGGAATACTAGCGGTGTTCGCCGATGCATTATCAAAACCAACAGAAAATACCTTGTTAACCAAACAATACTCATTCAAAACCGTAATAATAATTAAAGCAATATTTTGAGCCGTGTGACGCTCTTCAAACTCCCTAAAGGCAATCACTCATTTTTGCATAATTCATTTCGCATCAATTCAATGACAAGTAATTCCCATGTAACTATTTTTATTATAAAAATCAGTCCAAACATCGGCACAAATATAAACTTTTTGAGACAAACGAACTAGTACCTCGAATTTGCATTTGAGAATTAGATATTCCGTACTCGAACGGATGAAACCCCTCCATGTGCCTTTGTAGTGTTCCATAGCCTCCCTTCTCGATCCATTTGTAGTGCTTTGTGCAATAGTTGCAATAAACAATGAATCTCTTTCGGCCATCGGATAGAGGAGGTTCTCCTTCGTTGATAGGAGCCAATTCTCTTTTAAAATGTTTAGCGAAGATTTCGGACTTGAGAGGCTTACTTGTTGGTGGAGGAGGAGGTTGGTTTTGTTCGTCTTCTTCGTGCTCTTCGTCCTCTTCATCATCATTTGTTGAGCCACGAAATTCGTATCCCGTGCTCTCCATCGTATGAACCATCTCTTCAAATCGGGCATCTTCTTTGGCTTGAAGTCGTTCGCCGACTTGTCTAGAAATTTCCTCCGCCACTTCGGCCCTTATGGGCCTTTGAGTTTGAAAGTTTCCTCCTCCACTTCGTTGGCCTAGTTCAATGGCCTTGCCCTTGTCCTTGTTGTTGTTGCTCTTTGAGGTAGACATGGAGTGTAGAGAGTCGAGAGAGTAGAGATTGAAATTTGAGAGAGAATTAGAGTGTGATTCTTGGTGAATTTTGAGTTAGAAACATGTAGTATTTATAGTGGGGATGATATGGGAAATGAGGGATTATTGGGAATGTTCGGGGTGGGGTGGGGGGAAGGCCAACGGCTAAGGCGAGAAAGAGTCGTTGGCAGAGAAGGCTACCGGATCGCCGCTTTTTTTTTTCCGGCGGCCGCGAACCGACGGCTTCGAGACCGACGGCTCGAACCGTCGGTCCTCGGTTGATTTCCCGACTAGCCCGGCCGGGCTTATCGGTCCGGTCAGTTCGAGCTCGTTGGCCGGCGGGCCGGCTAAAACCGCTGACTTTGGGTTTGCCTGCCAAACCGCCGGCCGAGAAGCCAGTGCGTCTAGGCTGGATTGACCTTCATGATTTTGATAGGTCCTTATTGGATGGCGAAGATCATCTATTCGTGCTGTAATATCCCTATTTTCTATCTTTAGCAGTTTCTATTTTTGGTGTATGTCTATTTTTAGTGGCTCACTTGTAACCGTTTCGACGTTTTGAAACTATTTTGTTCTTAGTATTTTTTCATTTGGACGAGTTTTGGAGGTGTTTTTACGTATTTTGCTTTATGTTATGATGTTCGTCGCATGTACGTTCGATTCTCATAAACTCGTTCGGAATATATTGTTTCTTTGTTCCTACAAGTCCGTAAGGTAGAATTATTAATGTTGTGGACTTCGGTTCAGCATTTAGATATCGTATTGTTGCGATATTTCGTTTAACGCAAGTGCACATTATCGTAGACAAGTAATAAAGTGATGAGTGAGATATCGTTCCCACGAGAACTGAATCACTAAGTACCGATTTATATGTATTCTAATGAACTGTCGAAATTTGGGATGCAAATTAATAACTAAAGAAAACCAATAAAAGAACAAACAGTAAAAACGATCGTTCGAAGAAAGAAAATCAAATGATGAATAAGTCTAGGATTGTGAATCCACCTCGGTTTATCCGAATTTACTCTCGATTATCTGAAGTTAATGATTTCCCCAATTTATTGAAGGCGAAGATTGCTAAAATACTCTACCGCCTCTCCCGAGGTTAGTAGATTTTTCTAAGGCAAATAATACACTCTATCCCTAGGTGAATTAATTCGACAATAGGCAAAAAGCACAAAATCTTCAAAAGGCCACGTAGTTCCTATGAGTATATTCCTATCTCACAAGATAAAACGGTTCTCACCAATAGTTCCTCACCAACTCTCCTCTCCCGATTCGAGTTGCGTAATTAAAACAATCCAATTATAGGCCACACAATTGAAAGCATTAAAAACGATTGGGAAAACTCAATAGAAAAGGGAATTATATAGATAATCAAAAGCAAATTCGTCAAAACTTTGGTTTCATCAAAATCCTAGAACAGGGTTTTAGCCTGACATGCTAAAGAATAAAAATACAGAAATAATGAATGAAAGCATTGAAATCAAACGCAGATGACGAGCTCGGATTCCTCCGTTCTCTAGCTTCCGCTCTCTGCTCCTTGGTGGTTTCTGCTTCTTCTCTTGATAATGATCGATCCTCTAATCCGCGATAATCCCCCCAAGATTATGACCTTAAACCCTTATTTATAAATCCTATCAGCCTCCAAAACGCGTCCGTGTGATTAGGTCGAGAACCGGCTCCAAAACGGCCCAGAAACGCGGCATTTTCTGTCAAAACCGCCCCGTGGGCCGCGGCTCACTTAATCTGTGCCGCGGCTCACGGTCTTCAGCACCTATGCCTGGGCGCGCTATTTTTCCTCCTGGGCCGCGGCCAAGATCCTTGTCTTGCGCCCCGTCTGATCCACTCGGGCTCGCTGTCACTGCGTGTGCCGCGGCCATTGTCCTTGCCGCGGCCCAAGCCAAAATTTGCCGTTTCGCCGTTTTCATCGTTTTAGCTTCCGGACTTCAATTTCCTGCAAAACATAAAAGAATAGGGCATTAAAAGTTCATTTATGCAGATTTAATTATGAAAAGAATACAAAATAATGATAAATAAGCGTATAAAAATACGGCTAACAAATACCCCCAAACTTGAGCCTTTGCTTGTCCTCAAGCAAAAAATAATCAATTTCAAACAAAAGAATATCGTGAATGATCGTGCAACTCATAGTGCTCAACCTAATCAATACTATCCTGAAAATCTAAAAGAATAATACAAGTATCGTAATAGCGATGCCACTAGGTTCGGATCTCGGGATGTTTCATCGGGATAATCCTAGGGTGGAATTCCATTCTCATGTGTTGGGGAACCGTTTGACGTAAAAGACACTCATGGGGCACATGGATGCTTCTAGTTACTAAGTTCCCCTCCACAGCGGAGAAACAACTCGAAAAGCTATTCCCGCATGTCTGATTCAAGGTCGCTGTTTTACGCGAGAGTAAACAACGGGTCACGCAAATACCCCCGGTTACTAAGCTCCCCATAATCGGCACATGCAAAATCTCTAAACCACTAGTCTAATCCGGGTTGTCGTTTTACGCGAGAGTAAACAACGGGTCACGCGAATACCCCCAGTTACTAGACTCCCCATCATAGAACAAATAATATCTCGACTTTTGGGAAAAACTGTCCGATTCTAAACTCAAAGCAAGTGCCAACACTACTTATGTTACTGGACAACTAGCTACGCGAAAAATGTAACCAAACGTATAGGCGGCGATTTGAAAACACATATGTCTCCTTTCTTATCTGCTAAGATTTCTACAAAAACGAAAAAAATTTCGGACCTAGATGAATACTCAACAGAAACAGATATCGCTGACTACAACTCAACTAAAACTCAACCGTTTCTTCAGAGAGAAATCAGTATCGTAATATCAGTTTTACACAAAAGAAGCACGAAAAATTCACGAATGCAATTAAAAACACGACAAGCAAGGCTAAGAACAAAAAGATAACGAAAGTGCAAACGAATAAGTACAGCAATAATAATAGCAACAGAAAGTAAACCCCCCTCCCAAACTTAGGACGTACATTGACCTCAATGGACAAAAAGAATAATATGCAATAAAAGAAAAAGGTCAAGTACTCCCTACAGTGCTCTGGCCAGTGCGGCGTCGTCCGGCGAGGAGGGTGGCGTGGCTGGGCGAATGGGTGGAATGAATGGCCCGTCCGGGTGCATAATGTGGGCCGTCCATGCAGCAAGGTGCTCCTGGTGGTAAGCATCTCTCGTTGCCAGGCGCCTCGTCTCACGTCGGTTGGCCCGGCGGGCCTGCTCTCTCATCTCATCTCGAACGGCAGCGATGATGCTCTCTCTCTCTCCGTCCGCCTCTCCTCTCTCAGGGCAGCCAGAAGGCTCTCTCTCTCCTCATCTCCTCCCTCTCTCTCCTCATCTCCTCTCTCAACCCGTCGAACATCGCCTGCACGTGCTCTCTGTCGGGCGGCGGGCTGGACTCCATCTGCCCCTGCGTCAGAAGAAGAGGCTCGGGGGACTGCTCGTGTGCCTCATCAAGTAGAAATCCTCGCCCCCGAGCGTGTGCCGGTGCTCCTCCCCACTGGTCGAAGTGCGAAATGATGCGATGATCAATCGGACCCTGGGGGCTAACATCGGCTCGTCATCCGACCACGTCATCCCCGACTGCCGGCATAGAGCGCAGATGAGCGAGGGGTGCTTCAGCCCCGTCTTGGCCCCTCCCTGAATACACTGGAAGATAGATCGGACCAGAAGAGGAGCCACATCGAATCTGACCCCGGAAATGATAGCATATAATGTACGGGCACGAGAGAGTAAAACGGAGCGGATCTGAGAGGTAGGATCAATACGTGCGCAGATGAAGTACAACCAGGCTCGCCCGAGCCGACTGAGGCGCGAGCTCTTAAAGTAGAAGGCCGACGAACCCGGGGCGCGCATCTCCCAGATGGGGCCGGGCTGTGTGAGTGTCTCGAGCAGGGCTTCCCTCGTGAGGCCACTCATAGCTCGCGTATATGCCGTATCGTCAACCACAGGCAGCTCGAATAATCTCCGAATGGCGGCCACAGAGAAATCTACAGTAATGCCCCGCACAACGACCTGAGTCCGAGTATCCGACTGCGGTATCATCTGCTCCGCCCGAATGTGCTTCAGCAGAGCGCTCGCATAAAACTCCTGTACAATGGAGATCACCGCCGGCTCGGGAGGTGCAGCAAAACGGGCCCACCCCATCTCGTCTATCATCGCCGAAGCTCCCGCCTCGGGGCAGGGTGAATCCTCTCCGGGATCAGAGGTCGAGGGCGGATCTTTTCATTGAAGATTTTATAAATCTTCGGGTCGGAGAATTGGTGCGCCTCCAACTCGGCTTGGCTCTGAGACGTTTCCCCTCGTGTGGGGGACGATTGAGTCCTGGCCCTTGTGCTAACCTTTCTCTTTCTAGCCATAGCGAGTCCTGAAAAGATAAACACCGGAGTTTACTTACTTACGCAATAAGGAGAACACTTCTCGGCTAAGGATATGCAAAACGTGAATCAAGAATTTAACGAGCTAGCACCGCCGTGAGAGCAAAATAAAATTGAGCTTTAACATTTAAACTTGATGTTGGTTGGGGTACGCTGTAATTCCCAGAAACGAATTCGTTGCACATAATTTCAAAACATTGTCTTAACAAAGAAAAAATTTTCATTCAAGCATTTCATCAAACACCTTGAAGGCATGAGTTCAAATGAAGAACAATCATTGTAATAGCTTGATTTAATCCCCAAAAATAACATCCTCAATCGATCATCATGACAAACATAATCAATTCATTCATAATTGAAAGATAATCATCCATAATCAATCAAAAACATCATATTCCCAACTCAACTTTGATAGAACTTTGAAAAACAACAACATAATCACTATTGAATGAAGAACAACATCTCATTTCGCAATTAATACAAAGGATTGAGAAGTACCTTGATTAGATTTGAGGGATGCAAGAAGAAGAAGAGGAGAAGGGTATCGGCCGATCGCTGTGCAAAGAAAAGAGGAGGAGAAGTTACCTGGGAGTCGGCCGAATTCGTGTTATAAAGGTACCTGGGCTGTCTAACTTCCGAACGGGGGCCGCGGCACAACTTAAGTGAGCCGCGACCCAGAGTACAGTCCGCCTGGGCTTCTTTGTTCCATCGCCATGTGCCGCGGCTCAGCATACGGGTGCCGCGGCTCAGAGTGTTAGTGTGCCGCGGTTCAGCACATATGTGCCGCGGCACAGAGTACAGCCTCCAGGGCAGATTTTTGGTAATTGGCGTGCCGCGGCTCAGCAGCAACGTGCCGCAGCTCAGGGATCTGGTGTGCCGCGGCTCAGTAAGGTCGTGCCGCACGCAGTACGCTTGGTTTGGCCCTTTTTTCTTCACTTGTGTGTGCCGCGGCTCGCTATCCTTGTGCCGCGGCTCAGGCATGAATTCTTCTCTGGGGTGATTTCTGCACAAAATTTTCACAGAAAACGTCAAGAGCATGAAAGACAAGCATAACCAAGCTAAAATGACGAAAAAGAAAGATAAAAAAAAATGCAAGAAAAATACTGAAACGCAAAAATCTACAACTAATACTCGTGTTGCCTCCCGAGAAGCGCTAAGTTTATAGTCTTCAGCCAGACTTTTTGAAGATCAATTTGCTTTTCGCAAAGACCATTTGAACTCCGCCCCGTCCATCGAACCGTTAATATGTGTTTTAAAATTTTGACCATTGGTCTTTAACAATTCGATTTTCGGGTTGGGCACCCAATGTTCTTTGCGAAAAGATTTTAACGAAAACAACTTTCCGAAGCACCCATTTTGCACATGACTTGGCGCCCGTTTGACATCTGGGTTAATTTTCAACTCCTCGGGCGAACTTAAGACAGAATGAGGGTTTTCCGATTGAGGATGAATGGATGTTGCAGACGACATATTCAAATGCCTAAGATATGCGACTTGCTCTTCATTCTTATTAGGCGTTGGGGTAGCTGAAACAGATTCTGACTTTTTCGACCGATAAATCTTCCGGTGTGTGTCCTTCGCAGAGGTATCTACACTTTCCATTTGCGAACTCCTCTCAACACTACTTGGACATGGAAAGGATTTAAATACTTGGAAAGTGACCTGCTCATTTTGAACCCGCAAAGTGAGTCTCCCTTTTTCCACGTCTATGAGAGTTCGGCCGGTAGCTAAGAATGGTCTTCCCAAAATAATTGGGATGTCTTGATCCTCCTCCATATCGAGCACAATGAAATCAGCTGGAAAGATGAACTTATCTACCTTTACTAAGACGTCCTCTATTATTCCCCTCGGATATTTAATCGATCTATCGGCTAATTGCAGCGAGATTGTCGTCGGCTTTGCTTCCCCAATGTTTAGCTTCTTAAATATGGAAAGTGGCATCAGATTAATGCTGACCCCGAGATCGCACAACGCCTTATCAAACGAGAGGTTTCCTATAGTGCACGGTATATTGAAACTTCCCGGATCCTTCAATTTTGGCGGAAGCTTTTTCTGAAGAATAGCGCTGCACTCCTCCGTCAATGCGACTGTCTCATACTCCTCGAGCTTCTTTTTGTTCGATATGATTTCCTTCATGAACTTGACATAGCTCGGCATTTGTTCCAAGGCGTCGGCAAATGGAATGTTGATATGCAGTTTCTTGAAGACGTCGAGAAACTTAGAGAATTGCTTGTCTACCTTTTTCTGTTGTAATTGCTGTGGAAACGGGACGAGTGGCACATATGCCTTCGGATTATCCGGAAACAGTATCGAGGGTCTAGACATTTGTGATTCCTTAGTCGCTGAATTTTTCTTCTCCTCATCCTCACTTCTTTTCGCGTTACTTTGAGCGGCCCAATTCTTTCACACTTCTCAACCCAATGGCATTGACACTCTCTCTGGAATTTGTTTCGGTCGTACTTGGCAAGGTACCTTCCGGGCGGGCTATTAATACATTAGCAATCTGGCCCAGTTGGACTTCCAAGTTGCGTATAGAAGCGGAATGGTTTTGCAAGGTCGCCTGTGACGGCCATGAACTGACTCGTGTTCGCTGCCAATTTCGCCATTGCTTCTTCTAGAGAGATTTTTGGAGCGGGAGAATGTTGCTGTTGGTGTTGAGCAAACTGAGGCTGGTTCGAGCTTTGTCCGTTCTTTCATGAGAAGTTAGGATGATTTCGCCATCCCGGATTATAAGTGTTGGAGTAAGGATTATTTTGCCGATTCCCGTTCCCCACGAACTGAGCTTGTTCCATCGACGGTTGCTCGAAAGGGTTTCCGACTTGGCATTATGCGCTAGGATGAGATCCATTACACCAATTGCACGATTCAATGGTAACGGGGGTAGGAGCATGCGAAAGGGCTTAAAGTTGCTGAGTTAATGCTGCGACTTGAGCTGATAATGTAGAGATCGGATCATTATTTGAGATTTCCATAACTCGCTTCGGAATCACTCGTTCGGACGGCCATTGATAAGCATTCGCAGCCATAGCTTCCAATAAAGAGTGTGCCTCGGCCATCGTTTTTCCCATCAACGCTCCTCCAGCGGCTGCATCAACAAGAGTGCGGGTAGAGGCACTCAATCCATTATAGAACGTCTGAATTTGTAGCCAGTCCGGTAGGCCGTGATGTGGGCATCTCCGTAATAAATCTTTGTATCGCTCCCAAGCTTCGTGAAGCGACTCCATATCAAATTGCCCAAAGGTAGTGATTTCGTTCCGTAACCTCGCCGTCTTCGATGGTGGGAAGAACTTAGCCAGGAAGGCTTGCGCTAATTCTGCCCAAGTAGTGATCGAGCCCGGCGATAAAGAATTCAACCAAATTTTGGCTTTGCCCCTCAAAGAGAAAGGGAAAAGCCTTAGACGGATGGCATCATCGGTGACACCGTTGATTTTGAAGGTGTCACAAATTTCGAGAAAAGACGCAATGTGTGCATTGGGGTCATCGTTCGGCAATCCACAAAACTGGCTAGCTTGCACCATCTGAATAATAGCCGGCTTGATTTCGAAGTTGTTGGCTTGGATTGTCGGACGCCGAATCCCCGAAAAGTTCGCATTTATTTGTGGCATAGCATAATCGCGGAGTGCTAATGCCGGTTGAACTTGCTGAATGGGATTATGCCTTCGTGATTTCCCGTGTTATCGGCCATAGTGACTTTTGCTGGTAGCTCTCGTTTCTCCTTCTTGCTTCTCCGAAGAGTGCGCTCGAGTTCGGTATCCAAAGGTAGTAGGCCTTCGTTACCGAATTTTCTCATGCACTAACCGGAAACTCCTGAAAGGAAAAACAAATAAATAAAATTACACAAAAATAATAAATAAAAATGTTCAAACTAAGACTAGAAATACTGAAATCGATATTAGTAAAAAAAAAATCAGTCCCCGGCAACGGCGCCAAAAACTTGATGCGATATTTTGTTTAACGCAAGTGCACGTTATCGTAGACAAGTAATAAAGTGATGAGTGAGATATCGTTCCCACGAGGATTGAATCACTAAGTACCGATTTATATGTATTCTAATTTTATTTGAACTGTCGAAATTTGGGATGCAAATTAATAACTAAAGAAAACCAATAAAAGAACAAACAGTAAAAACGATCGTTCAAAGAAAGAAAATCAAATGATGAATAAGTCTAGGATTGTGAATCCACATCGGTTTATCCGAATTTACTCTCGATTATCTGAAGTTAATGATTTCCCCAATTTATTGAAGGCGAAGATTGCTAAAATACTCTACCGCCTCTCCCGAGGTCAGTAGATTTTTCTAAGGCAAATAATACACTCTATCCCTAGATGAATTAATTCGACAATAGGCAAAAAGCACAAAATCTTCAAAATGCCACGTAGTTCCTATGAGTATATTCCTATCTCACAAGATAAAATGGTTCTCACCAATAGTTCCTCACCAACTCTCCTCTCCCGATTCGAGTTGCGTAATTAAAACAATCCAATTATAGGCCACACAATTGAAAGCATTAAAAACGATTGGGAAAACTCAATAGAAAAGGGAATTATATAGACAATCAAAAGCAAATTCGTAAAAACTTTGGTTTTATCAAAATCCTAGAACAGAGTTTTAGCCTGACATGCTAAAGAATAAAAATACAGAAATAATGAATGAAAGCATTGAAATCAAACGCAGATGACGAGCTCGGATTCCTCCGTTCTCTAGCTTCCGCTCTCTGCTCCTTGGTGGTTTCTGCTTCTTCTCTTGATAATGATCGATCCTCTAATCCGCGATAATCCCCCAAGATTATGACCTTAAACCCTTATTTATAAATCCCATCAGCCTCCAAAATGTAACACCCCCAGAATACATCCGGAAATGTTACACGCCGTAGGCCCTTCTTACACGGATCTACAAGGCTAAACTCTACTAGACTACAAAATGACTGACCGACCGGGGTCAATCTAAATACAACACAGACCGACAAGGTCATTAAACAATTCAGAAACAAATGAACTTTACATCTCAATGATGAAAATAAAGATGAACACAGAAAAGAACGACAATTCAATTTAATAAATGAAAACTACACCCATGCAAGGGTGAATACTCGAACGACAGAGAAATACCGACCAAAGTGAAACAAAAGAAAAGACTCTAACTCTGGTGTGATTAGTATCATTGTCCTCCATCTCCTTCCTGCCTAATCCCGTGGATCGCTCCCGAGCTGCCAAAACCTGAGCGCATAACAGGCACCCACCCCCCGAAAACTCGGGGGTTAGCAAACTGGAATTTTGCTAGTGCAAGTACATAACACACAAGATATACGAATAATAATAACACAAACTCAACAGTCGTGAAACCTTAACACAACCCACACATTCAAATGGCTAACACAGAATAGTATTACATACACAAGGTGAAAGATAATCACATTGTCATATTCTCCGTACAGAACATAACACAAATGAAACTTTAAACGAGCCCAAGGAGTCAGAAAATTCCCTTTTAATAAAATGAAAAGTGTTTTGATAAGAAAGTTCGAACACATTAATATTGACTCGGGCCATCTGGGGATTTTGTAAATGTGATGGAATTATATTTTAGAAAATACTTCAAAAGCTCTCGGGTCCTTGACCCAGCATGTGGAAAACAATTTGCAAGAAAACCATTACAACGTTATTCGGGGTCCTCGACCCAAATGATAAAACACTATCACAAGTGAATCATTACAACATCTCACGGGGTTCTCGGCCCAATTCAAATAATATCATCACGAGATCAAATCTCAACATCTCACGGGTCCTCGACCCAATACACGAATAATCAACACAAGATAATCAAAGGCACACCTCTCATTCGACAAATCCCGCTCAAGACCCTGGTTAATTAACCCTCGAGATCTCGTCAAATATCCTTGGTTAATTAACTCGATACCAACATTTAAAACGAGTTGGAGCGAACTCCGGAAACACAATCCGCGGTCTACATCAAGACCAACATTAAAAGCAAGTTGCAAGGATTTAAATTTGAAAATCATTTGGTAACGGGTCTTAGCTATCACTCAAATATCCGTTACCAATAAGCCTGCCAGCGCCTCCTTGCACACTGTACCGGCGTTCACTCCACTATATTGGCCGCCCATTGCACATGTCACCGCGGCGTTCACTCCCACAGAGCGCCCCTTGCTCGCGCATTAAGTAACACGGTGTTCACCAATCATATGGAGCCGCTCATTGCGGTACAACAGCCGGAGTGCACGCCCGCCCTCGAGGTACCCGGATATGACGTCTCTCATAACAAGTATTCACATTATTACAAATACCAAGCACACAAATCAATCGTTTCCACAATTATCAAATCGGTTCATCAATCCACATAATTTAATCGCCAAGACGCAACTACGAGAATAAACAATAACTCACACGTTATTCATCAAGACTTTGCACATCGCCTTCAACTCTATCAATTAATACTACATAAATATCCACACATATCTATATATATATATATATAATATAAATACGTATATTCATGACATAATTCATATACTTGAGAACAATGATTTCAACGTAATTATAATTCGTATATCAAGGTACTTGCCTCGATTTGAAGATAATAACAATACTTCCACGGAAATGAACACTGACGGTCGTCCTCCTCAATCAATCACGTAACGAGGCCAAACCTTAACAAAAGAAATGATATAGGATTTATCTCACGTCGCATGAATGTTTAACAATTTGATTCACGGTCAAAAGTTCATAAAATACAATCTGCAATCGCTTAGCGTGCGCTACGTACTCGTCGCGTGCGCTAAGGCTTGTTAGCGTGCGCTATCGTGTAAGACTAGCGTCGCTAGCCACGGCAGCGATCGACTCGGTGGTCTCATAACGACGCTACGTACGCCGGGCGTTAATCTTGACCGATAGCGCACGTTAACTCACATGTGTTAGCGTGCGCTAATATTGCATGGCAGAATACTACAACCAAAATCGGGTTGAATGGTGAAGAACTCATGAATTCTACCGTGATAATACAAGTTATCTTCGGCAAATCATGCTAATAAGGTTTGTGGAAGATTTATGATCGTGAAATACAAATATACGGATAGTCATCTCAATATCATATCTTTTCTAAGATCTTCAGAAGTATTCTAAGTTCCGATTATTCCAAGTCCCAAAACACATGATTCCAACGTGTACAACGTAGCAACCGGGTAATATCCGATTGCGATCATAAATTGATTTGAAAACGCTTAGGAGTCCAATCTACTAAGATGGTTCAAAGGTTCATAAGATAGATAGTGCCGATACGTCAAAGTATCCTTCTATCATGTGATGACCGATCATAAACGAAATAACGGCTATCTAAGCATGATCGACGTCTTTAAGAACATTACTAACATTAGTGAAGAATCACCTACCTCAAGTAGTAAAGAACACGGAGGAAAATGAAGCAATCCGACACCGAAAGCTTGAACAACAATCTCCGATGATAAACGATCTTCAATCACGAATCGGGATGTTGATATGAGATGTTTAGGATGAAGGAAGACATGTTCTAAGTGTAGGAACTCGGGTAATGGGAGAAGAGAGAATCAAATCACGAATAGGATCTTTGTCCTATTTATAATAAATGGCTATTAGCGCGCTAGACCACCTTTCGTAGCGTGCGCTAACGGCCACCGACTAAATCGTACTCGGCACTTAGCGTGCGCTACGCATATACCTGCAGCGTGCGCTAAGGCGTTGACTCGGCTCTTCCCCGAAAGACGTCCAGGTACATCCCGACACCAACCGACAGGGGTCCCCCGGCCAGCTCTCACCTACCGCACGTCTCAATCAATTTGACCGCGCATAGCGTGCGCTAAGGACACTCAGTAGCCTGCGCTATGAACCCACGTTAGCGCACGCTAAACATAGCTGATAGCGTGCGCTACATGCGCAGATTTACAATCTTTAATTCCAAATCACGGAATTAAACGCTCGACAACATCGGATTATGAAATACGGAAAATAATACTCAAATCAAGTACAATCATTACAATATCACAAGTTCCTACTACATAACAGAAATCTCGGGTATTACATCCTTCCTCCCTAAAAAGAAGTTTCGTCCCGAAACTTAAAGTAGAGTGGTGGAACAACCAAGGAAAAGTATCTACTTGCTCAACCCCAAAATATCACGAGCGATGCGCGAATGCAAGGTTCAAAAAGAAATACGATGATCGGACTTAGGAGGTATCAAGCACGTCAATTGAGGCAATAAGTTATACGCGTACACGAGAAGTTAGAGTGGAGAAGTAGAAGCTCACGGAATTAAGGAAATTCACAAATGGCTCAGATGTACCAAAATCGCGTGTCGAGCTCGACCCACCGTATTCAAGTTCATAACACATTGGAAATATTAATCATACGAATGGGAACAAATAGTTTCGAACAAAATTCTGCAAAGATTAAGTTCAGATGTGAATAGACCACAATAATTCAAAGAGTCTAACAAATCGGTTCTGAAATTCGTTCGAATGATGGTAGGTTCGTAGAACATGGTAGTTTGAAATTGTCAAGAGAAGCACAGATGAATCATCAACAATGAAAGTCTCCTAACATCGGAAATACTAAGAAGAGCACGGTTTCTACGTGTCCCCGTATTAAGAAGACATGTCACCACGAAACTTAAAACAGCAGGAGTTGGAAACGAAAAGCAATTAAAATGAAAAACAATCAAAGTCACGATTGTTGGAAACAAAGAACGACTAGAACACGGCACAAAATCTTCATTCGCCTATGATAGGCTCTTCAGAAGACATAAGGTTTCGGTCATTCTCCGTCCACTTGCTCGCTCACCGACAGAGTAGCATTCTTTTGCCAATTCGGAAATTATCTCACAATGTTTCTCCCGATGGCCTTCACACCCGCACCGATGACAAGTCAAGAGTGGGGAGGTACGATTACACGGATATGTCCTGCATTTGCGGTTGAAGCACACTCTCTTCTTACCGGAGTCACCGATGCCGGGCCGGGATTCCCGATGCTCATTCTCGACCGCGAAGATGACGTATTCGAACGACGTGGGGTTTGAGAACCTTAATCTCTTCACCGCCCAAAAATTTTCCAGATGTCCTCGGTCTCTTTTCTCCGCTCGTTGGCTCGGCCACCGAGGAGGTTTCATAGGTTATCGTCTCGATCTTGATATTCCTTCACCGTAACATGAATCGTTGTCGCACGAACCACTTCACCTCTTCCGCTTCCTATATTATGTCTACATCCGCCGTGGCTCGTCATGCTAATGCAGATAGTACCGTCTATTGTTATCACATAGTCGGTTGTACTATACCACAATTATCAACATAAGGTTTAATTAGCATCCTTAGAATAACGGTAATATCGTAAAGCACGAAATTTTCTGAAATCAACTTCCAGTCCTTCGTCCAGGACGATCATTATGCGTATGCTTTTTTAAAAAAAAATTTTAAACAAAAGTCGAATCACGTTGTGCTCAAAACTTGTAAATACTGTCCTTTGTTTTGGAAGAGGAAGTTTATACAATGACTCTAAAAAATTTATTTTCGAGTAATGCTTACAAGAAAATTGAAAATCGAATTGTAACTAATTTAAAATATTTCAAAAGTGTTGAGTCCCAAATACCACAATTTTGAAAATCCTTCCTCTTCTACCAAAATGTTTATTCGAAAGAATTTTTTTTACCAAAATACGTGACTATTCGACACGACTACATTAAATCATGAGGTTTACAATGCTAGGAAAATTTTAAAACACTACTTTGAAATGTTCGTAATTCGGCCCGGAAATATCACATGCCAGGGATTCTCAGGAACCTACTGTGCTAAAAACCATTTAAATTCATTTCAAAATATGCCAAAAAGCCGATGACGGTAGCATTTTCCAAAACTTACAAAATCATTTGTAAAATATTAAATACCGTCATAAAAATACCGTTAAAATGTGCAAGACTAAAAATGCCAAAATGTCAAGAGTCATTTCAAAATACTCACGCAGCGGATAAAATTAACACTCAAAGATTTATCCTACTGAAATGTAGAAACCGATAAGTATGTTCGACTACCGAAGTATACTACATAACCATTCTCACTCGAACCGTATACGCAGGTGATATCGTAAAACAATATAATCTCTAACAAGTTCAAATCCTAGGTTCACGTTAAGCACAATATAATCAAATACGTATATAAGGGGACTTACAATTCGGAAGGCTTACCATCACGGATTGCTTGAAGATGATGTTGGAACCACGATACTAATCACAACTTTGACGCGTGCAACTTACACAAGACATGGACTTGACCCAACGGCCTAGGTTTTTCGCCAACCTAAGCTCCGATACCATATTTGTAACACCCCCAGAATACATCCGGAAATGTTACACGCCGTAGGCCCTTCTTACACGGATCTACAAGGCTAAACTCTACTAGACTACAAAATGACTGACCGACCGGGGTCAATCTAAATACAACACAGACCGACAAGGTCATTAAACAATTCAGAAACAAATGAACTTTACATCTCAATGATGAAAATAAAGATGAACACAGAAAAGAACGACAATTCAATTTAATAAATGAAAACTACACCCATGCAAGGGTGAATACTCGAACGACAGAGAAATACCGACCAAAGTGAAACAAAAGAAAAGACTCTAACTCGTGTGATTAGTATCATTGTCCTCCATCTCCTTCCTGCCTAATCCTGTGGATCGCTCCGAGCCGCCAAAACTGAGCGCATAACAGCACCCACCCCCGAAAACTCGGGGTTAGCAACCGGAATTTTGCTAGTGCAAGTACATAACACACAAGATATACGAATAATAATAACACAAACTCAACAAATGTGAAACCTTAACACAACCCACACATTCAAATGGCTAACAGAATAGTATTACATACACAAGGTGAAAGATAATCACATTGTCATATTCTCCGTCTGAACATAACATAAATGAAACTTTAAACGAGCCCAAGGAGTCAGAAAATTCCCTTTTAATAAAATGAAAAGTGTTTTGATAAGAAAGTTCGAACACATTAATATTGACTCGGGCCATCTTGGGATTTTGAAAATCAGATGGAAATATATTTTAGAAAATACTTCAAAAGCTCTCGGGTCCTTGACCTAGCATGTGGAAAACAATTTGCAAGAAAACCATTACAACGTTATTCGGGGTCCTCGACCCAAATGATAAAACACTATCACAAGTGAATCATTACAACATCTCACGGGGTTCTCGGCCCAATTCAAATAATATCATCACGAGATCAAATCTCAACATCTCACGGGGTCCTCGACCCAATACACAGAATAATCAACACAGTACAATCAAAGGCACAGCCTCTCATTCGACAAATCCTGCTCAAGACCCCTGGTTAATTAACCCTCGGAGATCTCGTCAAATATCCTTGGTTAATTAACTCTGATACCAACATTTAAAACGAGTTGGAACGAACTCCAGAAACACAATCCGCGGTCTACATCAAGACCAACATTAAAAGCAAGTTGCAAGGATTTAAATTTCGAAAATCATTTGGTAACGGGGTCTTAGCTATCACTCAAATATCCGTTACCAATAAGCCCGCCAGCGCCCCTTGCACACATGTACCGGCGTTCACTCCACTATATTGGCCGCCCATTGCACATGTCACCGCGCCGGCGTTCACTCCCACAGAGCGCCTTGCTCGCGCATTAAGTAACACCGGTGTTCACCAATCATATGGAGCCGCTCATTGCAACAGACAACAGTCGGAGTGCACGCCCGCCTCGGAGGTACCCAGATATGACGTCTCTCATAACAAGTATTCACATTATTACAAATACCAAGCACACAAATAATCGTTTCCACAATTATCAAATCATCATCAATCCACATAATTTAATCGCGATGCGCAACTACGCAGAATAAACAATAACTCACACGTTATTCATCAAGACTTTGCACATCAGGCCTTCAACTCTATCAATTAATACTACATAAATATCCACACATATCTATATATATAATATAAATACAGATATTCATGACATAATTCATATACTTCAGCAACAATGATTTCAACGTAATTATAATTCGTATATCAAGGTACTTGCCTCGATTTGAAGATAATAACAATACTTCCACGGAAATGAACACTCGACGGTCGTCCTCCTCAATCAATCACGTAACGAGGCCAAACCTTAACAAAAGAAATGATATAGGATTTATCTCACGTCGCATGAATGTTTAACAATTTGATTCACGGTCAAAAGTTCATAAAATACAATCTGCCTGAACTGCTTAGCGTGCGCTACGTACTCTACGTACCGTGCGCTAAGCAGGCTTGTTAGCGTACGCTATCGTGTAAGACTAGCGTGCGCTAGCCACGGTCTGGCAGTCTGACTCGGCTGGTCTCATAACGTACGCTACGTACGTTTCGGGCGTTAACTGACCCCGATAGCGCACGTTAACTCACATGTGTTAGCGTGCGCTAATATTGCATGGCAGAATACTACAACCCGAAAACTGGGTTGAATGGTGAAGAACTCATGAATTCTACCGTGATAATACAAGTTATCTTCGGGCAAATCATGCTAATAAGGTTTGTGGAAGATTTATGATCGTGAAATACAAATATACGGATAGTCATCTCAATATCATATCTTTTCTAAGATCTTCAGGAAGTATTCTAAGTTCCGATTATTCCAAGTCCCAAAACACATGATTCCAACGTGTACAACGTAGCAACTGGGTAATATCCGACATCGATCATAAATTGATTTGAAAACGCTTAGGAGTCCAATCTACTAAGATGGTTCAAAGGTTCATAAGATAGATAGTGCCGATACGTCAAAGTATCCTTCTATCATGTGATGACCGATCATAAACGAAATAGCGGCTATCTAAGCATGATCGATCGTCTTTAAGAACATTACTAACATTAGTGAAGAATCACCTACCTCAAGTAGTAAAGAACACGGAGGAAAATGAAGCAATCCGACACCGAAAGCTTGAACAACAATCTCCAATGATAAACGATCTTCAATCACGAATCAGGATGTTGATATGAGATGTTTAGGATGAAGGAAGACATGTTCTAAGTGTAGGAACTCGGGTAATGGGAGAAGAGAGAACTGAAATCACGAATAGGATGTTGTCCTATTTATAATAAATGGCTATTAGCGCGCTAGACCCTGCTCGTAGCGTGCGCTAACGGCTCACTGGACTAAACTGTACTCGGCACTTAGCGTGCGCTACACATATACCTGTAGCGTGCGCTAAGGCGTTGACTCGGCTTTTCCCCGAAAGACGTCCAGTACATCCCGACACCAACCGACAGGGTCCCCGGCCAGCTCTCACCTACCGCACGTCTCAATCAATTTGACCGCGCATAGCGTGCGCTAAGGACACTCAGTAGCCTGCGCTATGAACCCACGTTAGCGCACGCTAAACATAGCTGATAGCGTGCGCTACATGCGCAGATTTACAATCTTTAATTCCAAATCACGGAATTAAACGCTCGACAACATCGGATTATGAAATACGGAAAATAATACTCAAATCAAGTACAATCATTACAATATCACAAGTTCCTACTACATAACAGAAATCTCGGGTATTACACAAAATGCGTCCGTGTGATTAGGTCGAGAACCGGCTTCAAAACGGCCCAGAAACGCGGCATTTTTTGTCAAAACCGCTCCGTGGGCCGCGGCTCACTTAATCTGTGCCGCGGCTCACGGTCTTCAGCGCCTAATACCTGATGCTGATTTTTCCTCCTGGGCCGCGGCTCACTATACTTGTGCCGCGGCTCGAGTCTGATTCACTCGGGGCTCGCTGGTCACCTGCGTGTGCCGCGGCCCGCTTGCCTTGTGCCGCGGCCCCAGGCCAAAATTTGTCGTTTTCGCCCGTTTTCATCGTTTTAGCTTCCGGACTTCAATTTCATGCAAAACATAAAAGAATAGGGCATTAAAAGTTCATTTATGCAGATTTAATTATGAAAAGAATACAAAATAATGATAAATAAGCGTATAAAAATACGCTTAACACGTATCGTGATTTTCGGACGTTTGGGCCGTTTTGTAATTTCCTAAAAGTTTAGGGAAATTACTTCCATTGTCGTATTCCGAGCCTCCAGGTGGTCGGAATAGTGCTTTCTTTTATTGCTTAGGTTCGTCGTCGCGAATACTTCATGTTTGTGTCTTCGGATTCCATCTTTTGTCGCTTTTCAATTTCGTGCTTTCTTGGGCAGTGGACTGCACTCAGCAGTACTGAATTGCTGCATGCATAACGTACGTTATGCAAGCTCTCTTACGTTGTACATTATGCATGCTCTCTTACGTACGCTACGTATACTGTTAAGGTACGTCAACTCTTAGTCATAGCGTACGTTAACGTCTCCAGCGATTTGGGCAGAAGGTTATGCCGAGTCCTTACGTACGTTAAGTACGGGTGTTACGTACGTTAAGGCCCTAACGTACGTTAACTCCCCATGTTAACGTACGTTAACTGCTGTCAGGTATACCTGAGTTGACCTTGGACGCATCATTTTCCTTTTTACTTCTCCCTTGTCCGCGATTGAGTTCCCTTGAGCGTTTTGGAGCGATTCTTGAAGATAAATCTGTGGAGTTCCATAATAGATCGATTGTTGTACTCCAAACGAAGTTATCATCATCTTAATCGATCTCTCTCCGCCCAAATCCAAGGTAATTGGCTAGAACCCTAACCTTTGTAATTATTTAAGGGGTTTTCGGGATTTGTCCAATTGTGTACGAATTGTCCGTTGATATTGTATTTCTACGTCGATTAATGTTTATGAGTGTTTCCCAATTCGTTTCCGTCAAGATTCAACCCGTGTGTGTGGTTGTGAAGTGTAGTTGGGGTTGTGGGTGTTTTCCACTCGATTATTGGTGTCGTTTAGGACTGATTCGTGTTAACCTTTTGTCTAGGAACGGACCTTGTCATTCCTAGTCATTATAGATCTCCCGTTTCGATCACAATGTCTCAAAGGCAAGTACTTTACATTTGTTTACGTATTCTAGCATTGATTCATGGCTTTGCGTGTATGTGTGGATGTAAATGCGTATGTTCACCCAGGGATTGGTCTGACGGGGCCTCTGGGGATACATAGTGCCGTGTGTGTGCGTATCATGAACTGGGGTTAACCACCCACTGATGGTCCGACGGGGCCTCTGCAGGGTGCGTTGGTCGTGAGTCTCGTACCAACGATTGACCTTTGAAATGTTTGGTTGGAGAACTATGTTTTGTGCATGTGCACCTTAATATTCTGGAATATAAATGTTTTAGAAAATGTTTTTGGCGCATATATCATGTGTATAAAATGGTAGTTCAAATGGTATTATACTTGCACTAGCAGTTGGCACTAACTCCTTAAATGGGGGAAATACTTTTGTATTTCAGGTACAGGTCCAAGGGACGAGCGAGCATGCGGTCAGTATGAGGATGATGTGCAAGAGTGACATTGTTCAGTTAGTCGACTGAGTCATTTCCTGTCGTTGAGTTTTAAATTGATTGTATCATTTGCTTCAGTACTAGAGTACTTTCTTTGTTTTGATTGTATTGTTTTGGACCCAGTTTGGGAAGGTGTACGATTGTTGGGTTAATGTTGTTTGGAACAGATTGTTTATTGTCATTTGTCTTTATTAAGTAACGGTGTATTTATTGCGAGTGTTTGTCGTTGGTCTCGGGTAGTCGAGACGTGTGTTAGCCTTGTGGACTCAAAGGGTTGGGGTCCACGACGCTGTAATATGCCCTGAACGTCTTGGGGGTGTTACACGTGTATTCCGGCAATACAAGCTTCCATCCTGATTCTCTAATCATCCAATTTGTTAATAGGAATTATGGGAACTTTGTTGATCATATATGTGTCATGGAAATAGAGGGATGAATTATAAAGATATAAAAATGAAGTTTTCAAAAGCTAGTGATTTGTAGATCTGATTTATGTTAAAAATCGACTGATTCTTTATAGAGTCAACTGCTCTGATACAACTTATTGGCCATAATACACAATTATATAGCTTAGAAGGGGGGTTGAATGAGATGTACTCTTTTCTGAAGTTAGTTTGCGTAGTGGAAGTCTGAAACTAAGTTGCTATAAATACATCAACTGGATAGTCTCTTATAGCTTGGTGCTTACATGGTTTTCAAGATAAGTATACTAAAATCACAGGCAGTTACGAAAACAATAAAGACAGTAAGTAACGACACAATTTAATGTGGTTAGAGGTAAACCCCTCAACATCAACAGGTCCTCCACGCATGAGTAAACAGTTTATTAAAATTAAGGCGTACACAACTGTATGATTCTAACTAGACTCGTCGATGTATCGTTCACACTTATTGATACAGCAAATAGTAGCTTTGACCGTTCACACAGATTGGATTGAACTTCTTTGACTCGCTTATTTTCACACAGATTGAAGATTCGTCCTGAACTCTATTCGTCCCACACAGGTCTAAATAGTTTGGGTTAGTCCACACAGGGATAAGGATCTCAACAGTAAGTATTTGGATTATCACGAATCGAACAACAACTGTAGGGCTGGTAAGATTTTGCTCTAGATGTGTTGTTTGTTGTTGAGGACTTGTATATCAGAAATGATATTCAATAGCATAGCTTCTCTTCTCGAATGTTCATTTCTTGCTGCCGACTCCCGTCTTCTCTCAAGGTACACGTTGTATGCTTGAAGAAATATATTGCTCTTTTAGCTTGATGTTCAGCTTTCAGTTCTCAGTCATTCAGTAGAATGAGTTATTCAGTTGTTTCTTGTGTACTATTGCTTGGGCTATTTATAACCTTAGAAATAGATCCGTTATAAATGTAGTCGTCGGTCGGTTGGTGAGAATAAGAGAGCTCTGATTGGCTGCTTCAGAATGTTTGAATTAAAGTTGATTTGCATTTAATGCTTCAGACATTCTTTTTTCATCCGCATTAAATGCTCTTCTGTTTGTAGTCTCTTTGGTCACATTAAATATTGTCCTATCAGCATTAGATACTTCTTTAAAATTGTGAATACTTTATGAATAAAGAAAGTTTGTTTCACAACGGTTTAAAGTTCCTTCTCAGTCCTGTTGGTTTTGTGTTTTACTTTTCTTAAGTAAAACACCTACAACATTATTTGTTGTAGCCAGCGTGTCTTGCTGTATTCTGAAGGCTTACCTGTAGGATTTGACTCTAGGCTCGCTTTATGATGTTGAGTTGTAGGGATATGCTGTAAACAATACGTGATATGTTTTCTTATATGCTAGGACCAGAAATTACAAACCTTAAGGCCAAATAAGTGATTAAATTGATTTTTTTTAAAAAGATAATCATATTAGCCTCCATAATTGATTTAAGTGAGAATCAATTTTTTACTACCAAATCATAAAATTGACAAGTTTTATATCCTCATTCATAAGAGTATAAGTTGTTGCTACCATTTGGCTTAAAAAGATTAAAATGTCCTCCAAGAAGTTGTAATGTTGACTTCCTTTTCTTTTTGCATTTTATTTAACTTAAACTATTTTTTTATTTTTCATTTTCCTCATCTCCTCTACTGATATTAATGTCCAACAATCAAAATTTAACTACAATCTATACATCAAAACAACACAACCATTTTTGACAATGGGTCTCTCAAAATTCTTATAAAAATCACGCGATTATTCGAAAAAGAAAAGTTGACGTTCAAATAGGACTTCATTTGTCGTGCTTCTGGGTTCATAAAGAGGGTATGCATCAATATTTTACCGTCGGAATTTTTCCGACAAGTTCTCCCGGACACGATGGCAAACCACCGTGTGCAACGGTCGTGTCCAACGGCCTTGACATTGTGTGCACAACTAATATGTCCACGATCGTTGCACACGATCGTCTACAATCTTGTGTAGCAATCGATTTCAAGGCCATTTCATGGCCAGGAAACTTGCACACGATCGCCGTACATGGTAGCATCCGACCGCGTGCATCGGTCATGTCCAAGACAGAGACCGTGCTAGAATATTGTTCTATCAGTTTTCTGATAAGTTATTCATATTTTTGTAATCTGATGTCATGGTAGCGTATTTTGATACATCACGTTGATCATTGGGAGTGATCGACATATGTAGATGGGGACTCATTTTTTGTCTACATCGACGCAAGCAAAGTTAGTCGTGCAAACCACGTGGTGTTATCAGAGAGGGTTTGGGTGGTCCAAATGAGTCCGAGTACAAATTATGGTACTTGACACACATGGCTAAGGGCAACAAAGTAAAAGTCCGATTACGGGGCGATACTTAGATACTTCGATGTCTAGTAGAATACAAAGAGGATGCTGAGGTGTATGTCAAGAACGGCAGCTCCTCCACCCCCGAGGTTAATATGGGATGTAGCAGCTCGAGAGTAGAGCCCGACAACATAAATTATGATATGCCTTCCAAAGATTATCAATACGAGGAAGATGAGGAAGACGAGGAAGATGAGGAAGGTGAGGAGGCGCATATGTGCGAAGATGAAGATTGATCTATAGACTTGCTTGAGTCACGATATGTGGAGTTTCTTGCTTAGGTTCGCCGACCTGCCCAAATGGATAGGATTATGAGTCGTCGGAACTTCTCATCCGACCATCAATCTGTGAGCGATCATGAGCATCAGCGTTTAATTCGTAATTAGATAATTCTATTTCCCGACCCGCATAGTGCCGGGACTTTAGGTTGGGTCGAGCAGCCTCCACCTGTCACCAGTCAGCTAGAGGTGGGGTCCACCTTTCGGTCCAAGACAGAGTTGAGGATAACTGCAAGAATGTATCATTTGAAAAACATGTTACAGTGTATCACTAACCGTTCTGCTGATAAACGTACAATGTTTCTTTGTAAGAGTGGGAGAAACAATTATCAGTTTAGGTTCTGTGCTATTAAGGGTGCAACTATTTGGAGAATTACTAAGTTGACCTTGGATCATAGCTCTCACCCTAATTTGAACCGTGCTGCCGCTCGTTCGGTCACTTTTGAGGTTGCTGCCCACTATTTTGCTAAAAGATTGACCAGTGAGGGGGTCACTTTGAGGCCAAATGAGATGATTGTAGAGATTCGTAGGGAGTACGGCATCAACCTGCTATACAATTTTGCTCTATGGACGAGGAATATAGCGATATAGAGTACATACGGTGGCTTTGATAAGTCGTATCAGAGGCTCCCGTCTTATCTGTATTTGTTGAAGCAGCATAATCCAGTGTTGATTTATGATTTGCATACGAGTCGTGAGGGAGTGCTTTGCCATATGTTCGTTGCACTCGGATAGAGTATTAGGGCATTTGATACATGCCTTCTGCTGGTGATTATAGTTGATGGGACCCACCTGAAGGAAAAGATTAAAGGAACTTTATTTGCGGCCATCACCTTTAATAGGAACGAGCAAATATTTCCTCTTGCAGTTGGTCTCAGTCCGATAGAGAACGATGAGTCGTGGACTTATTTTCTAAATAACCCGCGCAGATGCTACAATTCTATGGAAGATTTACTGATTGTGAGTGACCAACATAAAGCATTCAAAATGTTGTTCGAGCCATCTATCCGAATGTATTCGACGGGTTGTGCTATCACCATCTTGCAAAAAATCTGACCTCATACGGTGCTCATGCTATAGGACTCCTTATAACTGCAGCCTATACTCATCGTGAAAAAGTTTTTGAAAACTACATTTCGAAACTACATATTGAAAGCCCTAATGGGGCTCACAAACGCCTTTCTGAAATTGGTCCAGAGAGGTGGGCTACATCGAAGTGTCCGGTATGACGCTATAATTTCTTGACATCCAATGTTGTTGAATGCTTTAATAATCGTATGTTGTGGGCGAGGCATTTACTTGTTTGCTTATTACTTGAGTATTTCGCCTAATTTTAGAGAATTGGTTCGATGAGAAGTGGGGAAAAGCTGCATCAAGAGACCATGAGTTGACAGTACACAATTTTGAAAATCTCTCCAACTCTGTGCGAGCCATTCAGACTCATACTATTCGAGCTACCATCCCACATGTTTATAAAGTCAAAGAGAACAAAGTTTCTTATGAGGTCGACCTTCAAACCTGGACATACTATTGTCGGGAGTTTGATTTGGATCAGATTCCATGTTGTCATGTTGTTGCCACTATAAGATTATTATTTTAGTCAAATTAGCACATCATTCAATGTTTTTATTAGTGTAACAGGCGTTATTGCTTACTGTAACAGGCGCACTGGTAATGGTTTGTCTGTGTATAATTTCTCTAGTCGTAATTTCAAGCAACAAGGCCTTAGAGAGACTCATAAGGATAATATTAATCCTATCTCACATCCTGATGAGTGGAATGTCCCACCCGAGATCTATCCATTATTTGCTTACCTGCACAGGATGTACGACAAGCCGGCCGACAAGGATGAGTCGTGCACGGTACGCTATTGAAAATTTGGCTACAGGTAGATGGCCTCAGGTGTGGTAGGTGTAAGAGAACCGGTAACAATAGAAAATCTTGCAAAGCATTCATTCCTATAGGTGGTGTGGATTTGAATATCCCTCCAAAAGAAACTCAAGAAATGGATGGATAAAAAACAAGGCAAAGATGCCTAGAGAAGAAAAGATGTAGCATTTGTCGTAACGATGACCATGACAGGGGATGTCCCTACCATGAAACTTAAATTGCTTATGTATTTTGATATTTGTGGCTATCTAACAACAATCATGTGCTGATATTTTGATCCTCGATGGACTATGTATTGATTGATTATTCTGATTATAATTTGTGTTCGTGAATTGAAAAAACATATTTTTTTTTTTCTGAAAGTTGATGTTGCCCTCTATAGTGCACACAATGGTGACCCGCGATGGGCACGATGGTGTGCTCCGATTGTTTGCCATGATGGCAACTACGTATCATCGTGTCCACGATGTCACCATGTCAAAAGAACATCAATATTTTTCACTAATTTCTAAAATAGCTCGCCAATTTACATGTTATTACTTATATGTTAACAAGTATTTGACAACAATATACTTATTTATAAAGTTATAGACTGAATTAACATAATCTATTACATATCATATGTAGTCTATATGTTCTCAATATTTAAGTTCGTATATATAAGTTCATCATCTGTATGAAATAGCTCATATACTAATGAATACATGAAATAACAAATACGAGTTTGCATAAGATGTTATGTAGTAATTAATGTTTGAACAAGCAATTTTAGAATCACAAAACATCTATATAGATAACATATTAAATCAAATTGGCAAAAAAACCGAAAGTTCATGTGCACACGATGGGGCACATGATCGTTCCCACGATGGGACTAGCCACAGTCATGGCAGCCATCGTGGGCACACGACAGGAGCAGCCCATGACCATGGGCAGGATGCATATGATGGTAACCCATGATGGGCACGATCGTGTACAGCCATCGTGTGCAGCACAGAGCTGGTTTGGATTTACCAACTACACCATAAACCAGTTTTTTCCAGATTTAACAACACAACACATAAATCTTGCAAAAATATATCTGAATTAAAATTAAAATACATACTCATCAGTATCAAAAATACATTATCCTACACTACGTCCAACAACAACATAAAGATCTTAGCATCTAAACTATATCGATATTTCTTAATATATTTCTTGGTCATTTTCTTGATTTGGTGCCTTCCTGCTGGGTTTGCAGAGATGAGTCGATGCAAGTACATGCACGCGAAGGGGCCACAACTGTGATTGTCGGTTTGTATGAACTGCAGTTCTTGTGGCATAATTTGAAACTCATCTCCGTGCATACTTTTTCTTTGATTGGTTGTTCAACCAGTATCCAGATTCGGGTAGCACACGAGGCATCAGACGAGTAATTGGTCGCAGTTAGTTGAATTGGTATCGACCAATTTGGTGTTGGTGTGACAAGGAATCGTACAATCCCACGGTCCATGTTATTATTGGAGTTCAGGCTATAAGTCGAATATGCAGCGGAAATAAAATCGCACAAACCGTGCTTATCTGAACTACTAAAGAGGATCGATCAAGGATCGTATAAATGAATAAATAAAAGAATCGAAATCATACCCTCGTAGATCCGACTTCTTTATGTTGATGACGACGAGCACGAATCCAATCCGTGAAGCTTTTGGAAATCCCAACGTAGAAAGTGCCGAACGTCTCTACGAAACACGCGTTGGAAAAATACCTGGATTAAACTTCTTCTTCTCGTTATCCAAGAACACGGCTATAAGAATATGGAGTATGCTTTTTAATTCTCTCAAAAACAACAAGAAGAAAAACTAGTTCAGAAACTATTTTTCTTTCTCTTGTTTTCTTTTCAACGTTTCTGTTCTCTCCTCCAAAAGTGTTGGTTGTTGTGTATATAATACAACAACCCACTTTTGAAAGTCTTTTCCCCTATTCTTTAATCCTTCACATGACAGTGCAATGACCAACAAATCACATGTGATAAGATATGTACAAAAAGGGGACGGTCATATTATAATAAATGGTCCAACCATTTACTTTATGTTCTCGACCCCGTGTATCTAGACCGATAGATAAACCTTGATCCGTAACATTGTATTTAAATTAATTAATCTAATTAATTAATTATTTCAAATACAATATAATTAATTTCTCTAAGAAATAATTATATTTGAATTAAATTAATTACTTAGTAATTATTTAATTCATCTGACCGATTTAATTTATCCAGTAAATTAAATTCAATTAGACATCCAATATCTAATATTTATTAAGAGATAATAGGCATAATTTAATCCATCGTTAATCCTGTATGCGTGACTCTTTAGGTTTGTCCCAGTTAGCAATGGGAGGATCCAAAGAGTGTGAGGAACACTTAGCCACTCCGTGGCTCACACCGAAACCCAACTGAGAACGAATGACGGGAATCATTCTAAAACCGGTTATGAATACCGTATACATATAAACCCTTCAATCATATGTCCCGATCAAGCTTTAGGGTCACGGTTAAGTCAAACCCTGTCTATACTGACTCTATGCATATGTTAGTGCATATCAAGATCACAGAACTCTCGTGTATTAAATACAACTAGTTCAATCGCTTTGGCCAAAGACTTTTGATCTCATGTGCCACTAACAACATAGGACATTATCCCGTTCACTTACAGAAGAAAGAATCCTTTCTTGGTGTTCAGTAAAGACTGCTGCTTGCCCATTAAGTTGCACTCCGAGGTTGATCCCTACCGACAGGTGTTTGCGTTGAACTACTCTAATGACTAACTTAATGAAACAAACACATCTTCTACTGAATACTCAAGTCAAAGGTTCATGCATACCTATCATAAACTTACGATTCAGTCATTGACTATCTTAGAGTGAAATCCATTTGACCGAATCGAGGTGAGTCATATCCGAATATATTAATCCAATTAATATACCCATACCGAATGCTCCCACTACTCCTGAGTGAAGACATGCACATGTCCAAGCATACGATATACAAGTCTTCATCAAATAACTTAATGCCCAATTAAGTTTTATCGACTTGTGGATAAGTTAAGCTTTTGAGTTCTAAACACTTCCAGTGCAACACTCCTTATCTCATAAGGAGTGGAATGCTTCTACTCAAAAGCACGGACATCATTTCTATTTTATTTACGAAATAAAGAATGCCAATGATAAACAAAACTAAAGAAATAATCACTACCTTTTATTAATGAATACATAATCACATACAGATACCCTAACTCTCTTATCCTCAGAGTGGCATTCGAGGGCATATGCTAACAATCTCCCACTTGCACTCAACGCCACATATTTTGATATCTAATACCCATGTTATCCAGATGTCTCTCCAAGACAATATGTGAAAGTGGCTTCGTAAGTGGGTCAGCAAGGTTATTTGCTGAGTCTACCCTCTGCAGTTCAATGTATCTATTCTTCACCATCTCTCTGACGATGTGATACTTTCTCTGAATATGATTGGTCTTATGATGAGACCTAGGTTCTTTAGCATGTGCAACAGCTCCTTCATTGTCATAGTAAAGCAGCACTGGCAGATTTGCGCTTGGGACCACTTGAAGTTCTTCAAGATACTTCTTAATTCAACATGCTTCCCTTGACGCCTTCGAGGCTGCCTGGTACTCGGCCTGGCAGGTGGAATGTGCAACCGCAGTTTGCTTGGAACTCATCCAAGAAATTGCTCCACCATTCAGAGTAAATATATACCCTGAAGTGGACTTTCCCTTGTCCGCATCGCCATCGAAATCCGAGTCCGTGAAACCATCCACACTTAATTGTCCGCCACCATATGTGAGAACCATTTCTTTAGTCCGTTTAAGGTACTTTAGAATGTTCTTTACGTCTGTCTAATGTTCTTTAACTGGGTTTGCTTGAAACCGACTGACTACGCTCAAAGCATATGCAATGTCCGGTCTCGTGCACAACATTACATACATGAGCCTACCCACAGCCAATGCATAGGGTACCTGTCTCATCTCCATTATCTCTTCCTCACTTTGAGGACATATATATTTGGAGAGTTTCAAACCATGTCGCATAGGCAAGAACCCTCTTTTAGAATCTTCCATCCTAAATCTCTTTAGGATCTTTTCTATATAGAGGGCTTGGGAAAGTCCTAATATTCTCTTCGCTCTATTTCTGTAGATGCGAATACCCAGAACATAGGAAGTTTCTCCCAAGTCTTTCAAGGAGAATGTATTTGAAAGCCAAGCTTTCACAGAACTGAGCAGTCCTACGTCGTTTCCTATTAGTAGAATGTCATCTACATATAGCACTAAGAACGCGATGTTGCTCCCACTAACCTTCATATAAACACAAGGCTCTTCTTCATTTTGCACGAAGTCAAACTCTTTCACTGCTTTGTCAAAACGATGATTCCAACTTCACGATGCTTTCTTCAGTCCATAAATGGCACGCTGAAGTTTGCAAACTTTATGAGTATCAATAGTGGACACGAAGCCTACAGGCTGTTCCATATAGATTTCCTCTTCGAGGTATCCATTTAGAAAAGCCGTCTTCACGTCCATTTGCTATATCTCATAATTATAGTGGGTGGCTATGGCAAGCATCATACGAATAGACTTGATCATGGCAACTGGTGAGAAGGTTTCCTGATAATATATTCCTTCTTTTTGGGTATAACCCTTAGCCACAAGCCTAGCTTTGTAAGCTTCAACGTTGCCATCCCATCAGTCTTCCTTTTGAAGATCCATTTATTCCCAAATGGGCACCATGCCCTCTGGTCGATCTACCAAAGTCCAAACCTGATTGGCATGCATCGAGTCTATTTCTGCTTCCATGGACTCTCGCCACTTCGCGGAGTCCATATCTACCATTGCTTGGTCGTAAGACATAGGATCATCCTTTTGGCTACCATCTATTTGGTGGAGACCTAGTTCCTCCAGATGCATGTAGCCATACCTCTCAGGTAGTTGAGATATCATATTAGACCTATGCGGTGGTAGTGATTGTGTTTCAGAAGGTTCGGTTCTTTTTTCTTGCATAGGTGTCTCCCCGGGAGTTTCAATATGTTCTTCCAAAGAAACATTTCTACCTGCTCCACCTTCCTGAATGAACTCGTCCTCCAGGAAGTGTGCCTGTAAAGCAACGATGATCCTATGATCATCGGGCATATAGAACAGATAATCCATTGATTCAGATGGGTATCCTATAAAACGTCCTTTGACAGACCTAACTTCAAATTTCTCTACCTTAGTCTTTTTGACATATGCGGGACATCCCCAGATCTTAATGTGATTAAGACTTGATTTCCTACCTATCCACATCTCATGTGGTGTTGTAGGAACGAACTTGGAAGGACATATGTTTAAGATATGTGCGGCAGTAAGTAGTGCATTGTAACACCCCCAAATCCTATTGGGTTATTACAGTGCCGTGGACCCCACGCCAGGAGATCCACCAGGCGAACATGACTAAAATACATTAAATTAAACAACAAGGGAAAATCATAGTCCCTACCATGATATCCGACACAATATTCCGATAAGGAATTTCAACGACAACGATGGGCCTACATGGCCAAGAGTAAAATACAACATCCACGAGCATCCGCCGTAATACAAAATGACAATGATCGACAACCGAGAACACTCCAACCGATCGACCAACATGAACAACTCGAACTAGTATCGCTAGAATGCCTCGTTGCCATCATCATGCCCCCGTGTCTCAACTCTCTCCTCGCAAGCACCTAAAACATGAAAAACATGTTCCGCCCCACGGGTCAGTCATCCAGATAATGAACATCAAATACATGTATAACATGATATGCATCCAAAGGCGTAATGAAACGGTACAATGATGATAATAATACGAGATGCTCACAAACCAAGGTAAGAACCGAGCATTCGTGAAATACTATGCCCACGGCATACTATTAATACACTGCTCGACAGTTAGAACATAAATGCCCAACGGCGAATCATAATCACGTAATACCACAATGAATTAAACGACAGAACCAAACCGAATCAATTTAATATGAATCATAATGCCCAAAGGCTCCAATGAAAATACCAAGACATTTCAAAAGGCCTCAAAGTCATTCAATGAAATTAACAAATATCACAAACACTGAAGTCAAAACAGCCCGAAGTCAGAATAATGAGGGCGAAGCCACGGCACGGCCGTATCACAATGAGGGCGAAGCCACGGCATCCACCGTATCACAATTAGGGCGAAGCCACGGCATCCACCGTATCACAATTAGGGCCGAAGCCACGGCATCCAGCCGTATCACAATGAATGATAGTGTGCTGCCTTGAGTCGGCCAACACGATGATAGTAACACACGGATAGACACCGTCCTTGACAGTCCCAAATTAACACCTCGATTGCCTTAGAACGGCCAACCGACAACAATGATGCAGCGGATGATTGAACACTTCGATTTGCCTGAGAACGGCCAATCGATAACAATGACACGATGAATGAGTGAATACCTCGATTACCTTAGAAAGGTCAATTGATAACAATGATGCAGTGAATGATTGAACATTTAGATTTGCCTGAGAACGGCCAATCGATGACAATGACACGATGAATGAGTGAATACCTCGATTGCCTTAGAAAGGTCAATCGATAATAATGATGCAGTGAATGATTGAACATTTAGATTTGCCTGAGAACGGCCAATCGATGACAATGATACGAAGGATGCCTCGGCACCTTTAATCGGTTACCGACGACGAAGGTGAGAAATGAATAAGCCAATGCCTTTAATCGGCCTGTACAGTTTTAATGACGATCCAAACAGGAATAACAATGATCTCAACGATATCTTAAATTGACATCTATATTAACAACAATCGATACATCGATACCGCGAACCGGCTATCGACAATGACATTAATAATGAGTATTACAATGCCTTGAATCGGCCGTTAACGAACAACAATAAACATTTGGCAAAATTGCCGGAAAGTATCGTATCGAACGATCTCTTGATATCAATGAATTCATGAAGAGACTAAGTCTCGGAATGATACAACACATTCATACACATACATGATGACATTAGCTCATTGACTAGTACAAGTATAAAACTTGCCTCAAACCGAAGGCGAGAAGGTACTTCCACGATCAACGTCCTTAATGAAATTACCGGCCGCTCGAACAACCTTAAACAACACAAAAACCAACATTTCTCTTAATACACGAGTCAAGCATGATCACAACCAACTCAAAAGTCGATACAACAATACCCGAAACTCATTGGGGCATTTAAAACAAACGCGTTGTAAACAATCTCCAATTGTTTACAACCAAAACTCATTTACATCCGAACCAACTCCCAATGAATGATTCAAATCCACAAAAACTCATGGATACTATCAATAATCCAATAGGAATTCTTAGAACGATATTTCAACAACATTTAGTCGAAAACCCCCAAAATTCCAAAGTCAACCCGTAAGGGTTCTTGAACAATTCCTCAATTATTCACAAATTCCGAAAATTACACCAATGAATCCGTAGAAATACATGTATCCAAGATAGATAATCCATATCTAACATATTCCAACATAATATCGATTTACACGAAGAGATTGAAAGCAAAACACCCAAGATCCGAAATTCTAGATCCAAGAATCATTACCTTGATTTGGAGTGATGAAACTGATTTAGATGATGATTAATCCAACTTAGGAGCTTGAAGATGATGCTAGATGATTGCAGCTCGAAAAGACTTTTCCGAATCGCCCGAGCTCGTCCGAAATGATTGAGAAATGAAGAAATGACGAAGGTTGGACCGAACTGTCCTATTTATACTGTCCCAGCTTAGCGCGCGCTAACTCCTGATGTTAGCATGCGCTAACGCGTGTACCGGGTAGTCCAGTGAGGTCTGAAATGCCTCGTTAGCGTGCGCTACGACTTGGTAGCGTGCGCTAACACCTTACCGATAGCGTGCGTTATCCCAAAATGTTAACGTGCATCGATGTCGATACTCAAAGATCAAATCCGTAACCTCATCCTCTGTCTTGCACGCGTTAGCGTGTGCTACTAATGTGACTTAGCGTGCGTTGCCAACACAATTAGCGTACGCTACTTACCACTCGTAGCGTGCGCTACGAATTTCCCAAATCAGCCCAGTACCTTCTGGACTGTCTGCCTCACTTGCGCTAGCGTGCGCTAATACTGAATCATTGCGTGTGTTACTTTCACATCTTTAGCGCGCTATAACTAAAATGTGTAGCGTGCGCTACCTCTCAAACCGCAAATAAAAACATGATGATGATGACGACAACAATCTCGGCTCGATCTCAAACGGTGATGATCCCAAAATACGCCGAATGGTGAACATAGTTATCAATATGAATGATGAATGATTATTAAGTGAAAAAAATCGAGTGACGATTCTTGAATGATAATAAATGAATTCACAACCGGGTATTACATACTCCCCCCCTTAAAAAGAGTTTCGTCCTCGAAACTGAGGGTAAACAACTCGGGATATGAACTATCTATCACGATCTGAAAACAATAACGCCCAAATAGTCCTCGGGACCAAATCAACCGCAAGCCCAAGTCCCCAAGACTTGACGTCTCGAAACACAGTGAACGATTTCTCAAATTATCACGAAATCTCGAGCACAACGCCAGAGGGATGAACTCCCAACAAATGACCCATCATCGATATCCTTCCATATCATCGATTTCCTCTATCTCAACGATTTAAGGTATATCCGACGATGAACTCGCCGCTAACTATGATCTCAGAAGGTCACGAGATTGAAAGTGACAAAAATGAATGATGAATGATAAATGACTACAAATCCGACAAGGATTTGGAATGACTCACCAAGGTGAATTAATAATGTCATGAGTGATAGTTCCCTGAAGTGATTGGAACCGCCGTTCCTCGTGAATTGAATGATTAATCGATAATTATGTGTCCCAACATGATTGATATATGTGATGAATGAATTATATGAATGAATGAACGCCAATGAAATGAATGATTATCCTCCTACCGAGCAAGAATTAACTTGCTCAAAACTGGTGATGAATGTCCTTACCTCGGGCTCTCGAAGCCTGATAGGGCCCCTTAAATGAAGTACGGGCTGTAGTAACAAAATCCCTCGAGGCTCTTGAGCTCCCTTGAGATTTACTGGCGCTAGAACCCCTGCAGTATTTCTGCCGGTGTCCATGCCTCCCACACAGAAAACAAACAATAGCTGGCACCGTACACCGGGTACTAACGTGACTCTTGAATCACGCTAAAGCAAACAACGGTCGAACTCGTCTTTGAGAGGAAGATCTTTGTCCCGGCCACGAAGACGACTAGAAAAGCGACCCCTTGGGCGTCGGAGCCCGATGTCCCTCCGAACGAGCCGGCATTTTAGTCCTCTCACCAAGAAATCAAGGATGCTTCGAGTAAGCTCCTTGATCAAAAGCTCTGCTCCAAGAGCCTTCCCGATGAACTCACTAAGTGAATTACAATTGTGATTGAACAATCGCATCCTCAATCTGGGATTTAGCCTCTTGCTAAAATACTTAATTTTATCCGCCTCGAGACGGATAATTGTGAAGCAAATCAAGTAGTCCACGAAACTTCTCGGCAATGACAATAACACCCTCGTCCTCATCGGGTTCGGGGTTCAAAACCTCGACAACTTGGCTTCACGAAGTGGGCCGGATAATACCTCTCTAACATGAGAGTCTTGAACTCGCTCCAAATACAATCACGATCGATGGGTTTCACTGAAAGCCACCACGAATAAGCGCCCTTACTCAAGTAATAAGCCGCTCGCCACTTTACTCTCTTAGGACCTTTGAACCATGTCAAGAGTTTATCAAAATGCTCGAGCCAATGAACAATATCACTGGTTCCGACGACCCTCAAAAGTAGGCGGCATCGGCGAGAGATATTGCCAACAATCGATTCACTCCTCGGTCTGTCCATGAAATGGCACTGCATCCTCATTGCGGTGGACCACGAACCATCGAGGTCTGCATGGTCTCCACTATCCGCGTCATCTGAGTCATCTGGGCCATCATGCCCTGCATAAATATGAATGGATCAACCCTAACACCTTCCGAGTGAGATGCCTCTCGGGTACGACTCCCTGATAGTGAATGATTATCTACTGATGAATGAGTAGCCTTGCTATTTGATGAATTAATGATATCCCTCGCGTTCGTGTGGGCATGCACACGAGATCCCGGGTTCCGGCCCGCACCGCGGCCTCTTCCCCTGCGTCCTCTGACAGCTCTATCCATACTGAAGTAGGAAAGTCACATGATGATTATAGATTCCGCATGAATATCGCATTATGATCACGTTACAGAGTGACAATAATGAGCATACACGCTCTAACACAATGAATGCATTAATGATTTAATGAAATGATCGTCGGCATTACGTCAGAGTATGATAAGACCGTATGAAACATCAAATGAGGTAACATGATTGCCTGATGAAATTCCTGAAATGATTACCTTGAACAAGTTAACAAGGTTGAAAATTCGATCCTCAAGATCAACAACTGAACCGTGAGATGGGCTGAATGATTAATGAATTAACTGAATAATGAGATCAACTGAGTGATGAATGAATTAACTGAACGATGAGATTGACTGAGTGGTGAATGAATTATGTGAGTGATGATATTGACTGAGTGATGAATGAATTAACTGACTGATGAATGAATTATCTGAGTGATGATATTGACTGAGTGAGGAATGAATTAACTGAGTGATGGATGAATTATCTGAGTGATGATATTGACTGAGTGAGGAATGAATTAACTGACTGATGAATGAATTATCTGAGTGATGATATTGACTGAGTGAGGAATGAATTAACTGAGTGATGGATGAATTATCTGAGTGATGATATTGACTGAGTGAGGAATGAATTAACTGACTGATGAATTCAAAATGATGATTGAGAATTATTAACTGATAAATGAGTTGATCTTTAATGCTTACACAAGTCACACGTGCTCCAAAACAATTAGTCATGAATCAATCATAACACTAATATCACATATAGGTTTCAGCAAAGCATGAACAATTAATGACATGATGGATGTATGAACACAAAGAGAATCGAGTCCTTACACAGGTCATACGAAGCTTCGAGGTCTCGCGATACTAGTCTTCACTGACGACGACTCGATGAATGAATGACTCGTGCAGTCGCACTAATGTTACGACTCACAAAACTCCGATCGACTAGATTGTCATAACTCGACAATCCCACCACTACCGCGCTTAGGACCACATAACTCACATCTCGTGGTATTTCACAACCCAAAGCTCGATACCATTTCGTAACACCCCAAATCCTATCAAGTTATTACAAGGTCGTGGACCCCACGCCGGGAGATCCACCAAAGAACATGACTAAAATACATTAAATTAAACAACAAGGGAAAATCATAGTCCCTACCATGATATCCGACACAATATTCCGATAAGGAATTTCAACGACAACGATGGGCCTACATGGCCAAGAGTAAAATACAACATCCACGAGCATCCGCCGGTAATACAAAATGACAATGATCGACAAACCGGAGAACACTCCAACCGATCGACCAACATGAACAACTCGAACTAGTATCGCTAGAATGCCTCGTTGCCATCATCATGCCCCCGTGTCTCAACTCTCTCCTCGCAAGCACCTAAAACATGAAAAACATGTTCCGCCCACGGGTCACCATCCAGATAATGAACATCAAATACATGTATAACATGATATGCATCCAAAGGCGTAATGAAACGGTACAATGATTATAATAATACGAGAAGCTCACAAACCAAGGTAAGAACCGAGCAATCGTGAAAAACTATGCCCACGACATACTATTAATAAAAGATCGACAGTTTAGAACATAAAAGCCCAACGGCGAAACATAATCACAGAATACCACAATGAATTAAACGACAGAACCAAACCAATCAATTTAATATGAATCATAATGCCCAAAGGCTCCAATGAAAATACCAAGACATTTCAAAAGGCCTCAAAGTCATTCAGCGGAAATTAACAAATATCACAAACACCTGAAGTCAAAACAGCCCGAAGCTGTAACAATGAGGGCCGAAGCCACGGCACGAAGCCGTATCACAATGAGGGCCGAAGCCACGGCATCCAGCCGTATCACAATTAGGGCCGAAGCCACGGCATCCAGCCGTATCACAATTAGGGCCGAAGCCACGGCATCCAGCCGTATCACAATAAATGATAGTGTGCTGCCTTGAGTCGGCCAACACGATGATAGTAACACACGGATAGACACCGTCCTTGATAGTCCCAAATTAACACCTCGATTGCCTTAGAACGGCCAACCGACAACAATGATGCAGCGGATGATTGAACACTTCGATTTGCCTGAGAACGGCCAATCGATAACAATGACACGATGAATGAGTGAATACCTCGATTACCTTAGAAAGGTCAATCGATAACAATGATGCAGTGAATGATTGAACATTTAGATTTGCCTGAGAACGGCCAATCGATGACAATGACACGATGAATGAGTGAATACCTCGATTGCCTTAGAAAGGTCAATCGATAACAATGATGCAGTGAATGATTGAACATTTAGATTTGCCTGAGAACGGCCAATCGATGACAATGATACGAAGGATGCCTCGGCACCTTTAATCGGTTACCGACGACGAAGGTGAGAAATGAATAAGTCAATGCCTTTAATCGGCCTGTACAGTTTTAATGACGATCCAAACAGGAATAACAATGATCTCAACGATATCTTAAATTGACATCTATATTAACAACAATCGATACATCGATACCGCGAACCGGCTATCGACAATGACATTAATAATGAGTATTACAATGCCTTGAATCGGCCGTTAACGAACAACAATAAACATTTGGCAAAATTGCCGGAAAGTATCGTATCGAACGATCTCTTGATATCAATGAATTCATGAAGAGACTAAGTCTCGGAATGATACAACACATTCATACACATACATGATGACATTAGCTCATTGACTAGTACAAGTATAAAACTTGCCTCAAACCGAAGGCGAGAAGGTACTTCCACGATCAACGTCCTTAATGAAATTACCGGCCGCTCGAACAACCTTAAACAACACAAAAACCAACATTTCTCTTAATACACGAATCAAGCATGATCACAACCAACTCAAAAGTCGATACAACAATACCCGAAACTCATTGGGGCATTTAAAACAAACGCGTTGTAAACAATCTCCAATTGTTTACAACCAAAACTCATTTACATCCGAACCAACTCCCAATGAATGATTCAAATCCACAAAAACTCATGGATACTATCAATAATCCAATAGGAATGCTTAGAACGATATTTCAACAACATTTAGTCGAAAACCCCCAAAATTCCAAAGTCAACCCGTAAGGGTTCTTGAACAATTCCTCAATTATTCACAAATTCCGAAAATTACACCAATGAATCCGTAGAAATACATGTATCCAAGATAGATAATCCATATCTAACATATTCCAACATAATATTGATTTACACGAAGAGATCGAAAGCAAAACACCCAAGATCCGAAATTTTAGATCCAAGAATCATTACCTTGATTTGGAGTGATGAAACTGATTTAGATGATGATTAATCCAACTTAGGAGCTTGAAGATGATGCTAGATGATTGCAGCTCGAAAAGACTTTTCCGAATCGCCCGAGCTCGTCCGAAATGATTGAGAAATGAAGAAATGACGAAGGTTGGACCGAACTGTCCTATTTATACTGTCCGAGCTTAGCGCGCTAACTCCCGATGTTAGCGTGCGCTAACTCGTACCGGTAGTCCGGTGAGGTCTGAAATGCCTCGTTAGCATGCGCTACGACTTGGTAGCGTGCGCTAACACCTTACCGATAGCGTCGTTATCCCAAAATGTTAACGTGCGTTATCGATGTCCGATACTCAAAGATCAAATCCGTAACCTCATCGTCTATGTCTTGCACGCGTTAGCGTGCGCTACTAATGTGACTTAGCGTGCGTTGCCAACACAATTAGCGTACGCTACTTACCACTCGTAGCGTGCGCTACGAATTTCCCAAATCAGCCCAGTACCTTCTGGACTGTCTGCCTCACTTGCGCTAGCGTGCGCTAATACTGAATCATTGCGTGCGTTACATGCACCTCATTAGCACGCGCTAACTAAAATGTGTAGCGTGCGCTACCTCTCAAACTGCAAATAAAAACATGATGATGATGACGACAACAATCTCGGCTCGATCTCAAACAGTGATGATCCCAAAATACGCCGAATGGTGAACATAGTTGACTGAATATGAATGATGAATGATTATTACTGAGTGAAAAAAAAAATCTGAGTGACAGTTACTGAATGATAATAAATGAATTCACAACCGGGTATTATATGCATGTCCCCACAGATAAATTGGTAAATCATTATAGTTAAGCATGGATCGAACCATGTCCAACAAGGTTCAGTTCCTTCTTTCTGAAACACCATTTAATTGAGGAGTTGTTGGAGGTGTGAATTGTGATACTATTCCATGTTCTTTCAAAAACTCATCAAACTCAGTACTCATGTATTCGCCTCCTCGGTCTGATCGAAGTGCCTTAATATGATGACCAGTTTGATTTTCGACTAGAGCCTTAGATTCCTTGAATTTCTTGAAGGCTTCGGATTTATGCTTCATCAAGTATACAAAACCATACCTAGTATGATCATCAGTGAACGTAATGAAGTACTAGTATCCATATCGTGCTGCTTCTAAAGCACCGCATACGTCGGTATGAATCAATTCAAGTTTTTCAGTAGCTCTTTCAAAAGTCCCTGTGAAGGGGGACTTGGTCATTTTTCCCTTAAGGCAAGATTCACAAGTCGGATAGGGATCAGATCGCAATGGATCCATGAGTCCATCTTTTTCCATCTTATGAATTTTAGTCTGGCCAACGTGACCAAGTCTAAGATGCCACTTTAGTGCTTGGTTATTTTCATCTCTACCACGCTTTCTAGTCATAGTATTCACAACTATTTTTTCATGTAGATTTAGATGATAGAGTCTATTCAACAATGTAGTAGAACCAACAAATTTATTTCTAAAATAAATTTTGCAACTGCCATCGCCAATGAAAAAGTGAAAACCTTTTCGGTCCATGGCTGGAATGGATACAATGTTTTTGTGCCCATTGGGCAAAACCAATACATCATCTAATGTTAATACAAAACCGAATTCCAAATCCAAAAGAAGTGATCCTATATCGATAGCCTCGACATTATGTCCTTTCCAACTGTTATCATCACTTCCCCAGCTCCAAGCCACATACTTCGTTCCAAAACCTGATTCACAGTGCAAATGTGAGATCTAGCACCTGAATCCAGAATCCATGAAGTAGAATAACAGGAGCAGAACAATTTGTTTCCAAAACTAAAAGTTCTGTACCTGACACACCATCAAGCTGAGGACAGTCCTTTCTCCAGTGGCCCTGCACACTGCATTTAAGGCACCTGTGTGTTGGCTTAGCCTTACTTGCCTTTAGAACCACTGGGGCCTTGCCCGTTCCCTTTCTGACCACAACTTTGGGCCTCAACTGCTTCTCGTTTTTCTTATTCTTGTTATTGGACCTCCGAGGCCCAGAAGAGATAACAAGTGCAGCCTCATTCACCCTCGGTGTCTTCATCTGAGACAGAGCGGTTGACAATTTGTTCATCAATCCTGCTAGATTGCAAGCAATCTCATTGCAGTTGAAATTCATGACGAACTGTGAGAAGGAGTCAGGTAGAGATTGAAGGATGAGATCAGTTTGGAGTGAAACATGCATCTAAAATCGAGAGCTTCCAATCTCTCAATCATAGAGATCATCTTGAGGACGTGGTCCCCAACTTTCTCTACTTTCTTCATCCGAGCTCCAAACAGCTGCTTTGATATCTCATATCTAGCTGTTCGGCTATACTCCCCATAGAGTTCGGTCAGATGAGACAGTATCTGCCTAGCAGAAGTCATTATCTCGTGTGCTCTCTGCAGCTCATTACTCATAGAGCCCATCATAAATTCACGGACTCTGACATCATATTTGACCCACTTGTCATGGATTTCAACGCCTTCCTGATTAGCCCTGGTACGAGTAGGAGCCGGTGGGATATCCGCTTCCAAGACGTATCCCAGCGATTCTATACTGAGGACTATCCTCAAATTTCGGAGCCAGTCAACAAAGTTTGGTCCAGTTAGGTTGTTCTTTTCAAGAAGTATTGCAAGTGAATTCATTGTCATATTTGAGATAAAATTCTGCAGAAAGTAAATCATATTTAATTAGTGTTATTTGAATTATGATCCGAGTAGAATAAAGGGATTTTCTATTCATGACTCGTCTCACACTAATTTTATCGAAAAAACACACTCTCGTTTGAAAAATCGGAAGTCATCATGAGATCGACTTCTTAGTGGTGATCAAGTTCTTTATGAAATTAATAGAGGGCAACCCATACATTTTCTGGTCTATTAGCTTCACAGAGTGGTGTCCAACACCAACCCATCTAATGGATGATTTGATCTTTCTTTTACCCCTAGTTCACTTACGCTCAACCCATATGATTTATATGGCTCGCTGAACTATCTAAGTTTAAACCATCAAATCATATCAGTCTGACACTTGAATCTTACCCGGAAACCTATACGACTTCTAGGGGTTCGATTTCTCACAACCGAAGGCATCTAATGCACCCTAGCTAGGAATTTATCGTCCTTCCCCAAAATACTACCCCGACATACTCGGAAGCATAGCATTTCAGTTTAGGTTTCAATATTCCAAGTGTTTGATGGAGGGTAGGATCCCTTGCACCTTTTCCAACTTAGTGTTTGTTAAGTGGGAGTATTTCGCGGTTAACATTATACTTTGCACAAATATTCATTTACGATCGCGATATAATATTCATACAATATGAATAATGTAAATGACAACCTAGTTGCTACCAACATGTAGTTCATGGACCTTTCCTAAATATTGGGCCAAGCGAATGACCCAATCAAAATAAGGAAATAAAAAAAAAACTTGAATCGCCTTCTTCATGATGAATCGTCTTGGGCCTCCGTCTTGAAAATACTATCTATTACATTTGAATAATTTGCATTCTATACAAATCTTCTAGTAAATAAATAAATAGGCTCAAAACCGGCCTTTACAACCCCATCGAATGATTCAAAACTAAGTCCATGAACTACATCCCCATCACATAAATATGCCAAACATACAACAAGCAATGGTGTGAATTAATCCAATTAATTCAACAATAATCGACAATTTAATTTTCGTCCATAGTAAACCCTTAAAATATTTTTCTTATATTTCTCCATCATCAAAAAATTCCAAATTTAATGATTTAACCAAATTAAATATAATTTAATATTGGGAAATCAATTTTCGAAAATATACTGAAAAACGAGACCCGGTGCCCGACGGCCTAGACACTGCCAAGCAGCACCAGGCAGCCTGCTGGCACCTGCCGGGACACTGCCGGCACCCTGCCGCCCGTGCTCGGCCATGCTCGGCCAGCCCGGCACTCAGCTGCAGATCAGGTGAGGTCTGACCGGACTGCAGGTGACTTTTGTTCTCTGCAGATGAGGTCTGACCGTCTGACACTGCAGGTGATTTAGTTCTCTGCAGATTAGGTCTGACCGTCTGACCACTTCAGATGACTTTTTCGGGCAGCCAAGTGCCGTTTCGTCCAATGATCTCACTCGGCTCGTTTTCGGGCAGATTTCTAAAATCTTATGATTTCCGATTTTCATATTATTAATAAAAATTATTTTTCCAAGAAAAACTTGACTTATATCATAATATAAAATCACAAAAATATTACTATGACGAACAATTAAATATCTACGATTATAGTATGATTCCAAATCTTAAAATTATCATCAAGCATGCATTCAAAATGCAAAAATTATCGTCTATACGATCGCGTTGACTTCACTCCGATACCACTATTGGAGTTCAGGCTATAAATCGAATACGCAGCAAAAATAAAATCGCACAAACCGTGCTCATCCGAACTCCTAAAAAGGATTGATCAAGGATCGTATAAACGAATAAATAAAAGAATCGAAAGCATACCCTCGTAGACCCGACTTGTTTATGTTGATGACGACTAGCACGAATCTAGTCCCTGAAGTTTTTGGAAATCCCAACGTCGAAAGTACCGAACGTCTCTACGAAACACGCGTCGGAAAAATGTCTAGATTAAACTCATTCTTCTCGTTCTCCAAGAACATGGCTATAAGAATATGGAGTATGCTTTTTAATTCTCTCAAAAACAACAAGAAGCAAAACTAGTTCAGAAACTATTTTTCTCTCTCTTGTTTTCTTTTCAATGTTTCTGTTCTCTCCTCCAAAAGTGTTGTTGTTGTGTATATAATACAACAACCCACTTTTGAAAGTCTTCAACCCTATTCTTTAATCCTTCAAACGGCAGTGCAATGACCAACAAATCACATGTGATAAGATATTTACAAAAAGGGGACGGTCATATTATAATAAATGGTCCAACCATTTACTTTATGTTCTGGACCCCGTGTATCTAGTCCGATAGATAAACCTTGGTCCGTCACATTATATTTAAATTAATTAATCTAATTTACTAATTATATGTAATACAATAAAATTAATTTCTCCAAGAAATAATTATATTTGAATTAAATTAATTACTCAGTAATTATTTAATTCATCATACTTATTTAATTTATCCAATAAATTAAATTCAATTAGACACCAATTTCTAATATTTATTAAGAGAGAATAGGCATAATTTAATCCATAATTAATCCTATATGCGTGTCCGTAGGTTCGTCACAGTTAGCAATGGGAGGATCTAAAGAGTGTGAGGAACACTTAGCCAGTCTGTGACTCACACCGAAACCCAACTGAGAATGAATGATAGGAATCATTCCAAAATCTGTTATGAATACCGTATGCGTATAAACCCTTCAATCACATATCCCGATCAAGCTTTAGGGTCACGGTTAAGTCAAACCCTGTCTATACTTGACTCTATGCATATGTTAGTGCATATCAAGATCACAGAACTCTCGTATATCAAATACAACTAGTTCAATCGCTTTGGCCAAAGACTTTTGATATCATTTGCCACTAACAACATAGGACATTATCCTGTTCACATACAGGAGAAAGAATTTTTTCTTGGTGTTCAGTAAAGACTGCTACTTGACCATTAAGTTATACTTCGAGGTTGATCCCTACCGACAGGTGTTTGGGTTGAACTACTCTAATGACTAACTTAATGAAACAAACACATCTTCTACTGAACCCTCAACTCAAAGGTTTACGCATGACCTTACGATTCAGTCATTGACTATCTTAGAGTGAAATCTATGTGACCGAATCGAGGTGAGTCGTATCCGAATATATTAACCTAATTAACATACCCATACTGAATGCTCCCACTACTCCTGAGTGAAGACATGCACATGTCCAAGCAATACGATATACAAGTCTTCATCAAATAACTTAATGCCCAATTAAGTTTTATCAACTTGCGGATAAGTTAAGCTTTTGAGTTCTAAACACTTCTAGTGCAACACTCCTTATCTCATAAGGAGTGGGATGCTTCTACTCAAAAACACGGACATCATTTTTATTTATTTACCAAATCAAGAATGTCAATGATATATAATAAATAAAGAAATAATCACTGCCTTTTATTAATGAATACATAATCACATACAGATGCCCTAACTCTCTTATCCTCAGAGTGGCATTCGAGGGCATACGCTAACAGTTATGATGTCAATATTGATAGTCACCCAGTGGCTTTGGTCGAGGCAACAAATGGAAATGATCTGTTGAAACAAAATATGCAAATATAAGATCATCACATCAAACAAAGCGAGTCATTTATAATTATCAATTTCAAACTTACTTCGTTGTAATTTGACCATGGAACTGCATGGTGTATCAAGACCTGTCAAGAAGTCCTCGATGGATTTAGGCATTTTCCAACCCATTGTAAACTGGCTTTCTATAAACTTGATACCGAGTGGATCATCTAGATGGAGTTCTCCAAACTCATTGGCCATAATTAACTATAAAAAGCCAAACCACAAAATAAAAAAAACTTCCACATCACACCAATGCTATACAGACGAGTAAATTATAGAACTTACGTAAAATTGGAGCCTACAAGTATAGTGCCAACTCTACCAATACCAACATTGTGGAATCCCCTCCAAAGCCTCGCTCGAGTATCAAGCACATAACAATCTATCACCTCCACATCTAAGTATTCAAGGCATGACTCTATGCGGTCAAATAATGCCTGGATAAGAACATGACCAGTCTCCAAACACCGCACGGTAGAATCATGTGGCTACTCCCTGAACTGTAGGTACAACTTCTTCAAAGCCTCACTATTTCTTGGAGGCGCCACCACAAAAGGCTCTCGAAGAGCAGCTGAGGGTTGACTCACTCGCGGTGTAAGACTACGCTCAGCCAACTGTTGTGGCCTGGCATTCTCACCAAACTTTATCACCCTAATCATCCCTCTAACAACTATAACAATCAGGGACTTGTAACTGGGTGTTCGATCTGAAATATAGGTTGCTGCTGAGAACTACTACTTTCGCCGGGAAACATCATACTATAATAATGCTCATCCTAAAACCAATCGAACATCATACCATACTGCTAAAACGGCTCGTCAAATGGCTGTTATTGATGCTCATAATCCTGAAACTGCAGAGTCTGATGAAGAGGCTACTCAGTCCGCTCAAAAAAATGCTGAATCTGAGAATGATGATTGTGCTGACTCTGAGAATCATGACTGGACTGACTCTGAGAATGGTGACTATAGGCTGCACCAGAGACTGAGTGACGTTGAGGGTCAGGAATCCTCCGTTGGGCACTGCTAATAGATGCAGACTGACGAGGCCCAACAGGAAACCTATCATGGCTCCCAACAGAGTATAGTAGCCTCCTAGAATACCTATGCGTAGGTCCAAAGAAATCTACGATCTGAGAAAGGACCTAGTGAGAAAATCGAGTAATAAATCATGTCTCATACTCGTCATACAAGATCGCCTTCAAACAACGATCGAAGTACTCACCCTGCTCATGTCCTGGGTGTGGTCCGGACAAGGAAGTCCGTGGATACAACACACTCTCTCTGGATAACTTCCTTGGTCAGATGTCTCTGCACCATCTACTAGTGGGGCATTCTGTCGGTGTTGCTTCGACACTTTATGTGCCTACTCATGTGTAATTATTTTCCCAGCAGCCTTCTTCAACCTATCCATAACTTTTCTTCTCGGCTTCGATGCAGGATCATCCTCTTTGTTCTTCACAGCTATTCATATAGGCTTTATGAACTTAACATCGTATGGCGAGCCATTCTCAAAACTCAGGTAGTAGTACTCATCATCATCATCCTCCTCCAGATGCGGTAAAGAGGGAAGTACTTTGTGCTGCAAAAAAAGTCATTAAACCATACCAATAGAGTAAAATCAGATAACGTTGAAGAAATGAGTGAAGTCACAAGAAAATACTTCTATAAATTTATGTACCTTTTCGTCGAAGAAATGCGTGAAATTACATAACATCTTCCTCGTAGTCCACATCGAATACCGGGAAACTTGGACAGATTTATCTCGAATTCCACCCAGTTCTCCCAATGAAGGAATCATCTCGTACGACCATATCTTCAAAGCCCAAACCGAACTATAGAAGTGATTGTTCTTATGTTCGTGTCCCTCCTTCATGGCCACATTGTCTACGTAGTAAGACAAAACCCTAAAGCCATAAGAACCCCAAAGAAATATATCACAGTCTTTGAAATCCTCAACTAATACCCATGCCCATATATCGACCATCAAGTCATCATGGCATAAGATAAAGTAGTAGTATATAAGCAAATTGGCTACCTTCACATAATCTCTTATGTCTCTACCAAAATCTCTAGCATTAACTTCTTTCGCGAAATACTAATCTTAGTATTTTTGCCATGGGCTGTGGAAAATACCATCAGACCGAAGAATATGGTTGTCCTGTGGATGGAAGGTAAGGTAGAGCTTCCAAAGTGCAGTCCAGTGATCATGGCAAAATCACAGGCCATAAAATGAATGGTCCTCCTGCAAACCTGGAACCACGACTCGTCCGGGGGATTTGATCAGCCTTTAACTAATGGGCAATCAACTGATATAGGGCAGTATTTGTACTCCCATTTCCCTAACTTTAATCAAACGCCCAAGGCCCCTCTCGATCAAGATCGCGATAGCTCGATCACAAACTGCAGAATTACGGTCAATACTTCTTAGTGTCTCAATTATCTCTTTAAATACCACCTCCCGTACGTAAAGGTTGACTTTCCGTGTAACAAAGCGCAATGTAGGTCACTTCCATACACAACCAGTCTGCAATATCGACATACAAATCATAAGAACCATGATAGAATGCCTAAGGAAACGAACAAAAAGAGGCCACTGTTTTGCATACGATGGCACACACACGATCGATGCCCCTCATGTGAAGACCATCATGTGCCCCATGACGGCTCACACGATCGATGCCCGTCGAGTTTAGACCATCGTGTGCAAAGCAGAAGCCTTTGGTCTTCTTGCCCATGATGGCTAACACGATCGATGCCTGTTGTGTGTAGACCATCATGTGCAAGGCATATGCCTTTGGTGTTCTTGCCCATGACGTCTCACACAATCGACCCACATCGCATATAAACCATCGTACCCATGAAAGACCATCATGCACACGATGTTGTCAAAGTCTTCAGCACAATCGTGAGATGATGAACAACCGTCGTGGGCGCGACCGTGTGTGTCTAATCATTAACGAAAGCCTCTTCAGATTAGGTGTCACTATCATATGAGGAACTTCTGTGGTGTTCGGATTCTCGTTCGTAGTCGGAGTCAGACATTTTTGCTGGCGATAGGTTTTGGTTGGGACGATCGGGTTTTGCGACACAGAGAGAGAGAGTTTTTTTTGGATGAGGGAGAGGGTTTGTGGGGCCGTTCCTTATTTTATTACATGTCTATTTATTTTTTATGTTTTATCTTTTAGTAGTAGACTTAAAGGTAATAATGTCTTTTAACATATTTTGGTACCAAAAATTTATACTCTAATGAATGAGGATATATAACTTGTTACTTTTATGGTTTGGTATTAAAAAAGATAGGGTCCTTGATTTAAGTGTGAAATAATTAGCATACGCTTTGCCGTTAGGGTCTTCCTCGATATTGGATGTGCTAATTATATGTTCACTAGTATTAAATTTCAAATGATAACAAAAATTAAATATTATTTCTTATGATATGATCTCTCCATCTGTATTGCTATTATTTAAAGATAATATTTTAATTTTGTAAAATTATGGTGTTCATTTAGTTGCATCAATTAATAAGCTCTTTATCGGAGTATATTTTAATTAATAAATGGCCAAGAGGAACCAACTATTAATTTCACTTGGCATAACGTAGGTCAACTAGATAGTAAAATTAAAGACGTAAAACTCTACATGAAAAATATGTGTGTAAACGTCCACACGATCATAGCTTACATGTGCAATTTTTTCGAGGTGTTGGTTGGCAGCGTATATATTGTGTTTTGAGGTTTTTCAATATATTTTTGGTACACTATGTGAAGAAAAATCTTAGTGAGATGTTTGGTCATCAGAACCGGGTGGCTAGGATAAATGCTATGAGGGTTTTGTTAACGACCCAGATGTATGAAGGAACCCCGATAAGTGATCATGTTCTAACGATAATTTCTCATCTGAAGGAACTTGATATATTAGGGGCTACTATCGATGTGAAAATGCAGGTCGATATCATCCAACTTACCTAGAAACTCTGAGCAGTTCCGCGTGAAGTACGATATGAATCATAGGGAATATACTTTGGCAGAATTTCTGACGGAGATTCAAGCTTCTGAAGGTCTTTTCAGACAAGGGCATCAAATGCGGCAACTGGTGCTTCAACTTTTTAACCCAAGTGGGGGAAGTAGAAGAGCAAAAGGGCCAGAAGCAAGTGGCACCCCCTCCCGCCGAGGTGAAAATCAAAGATCCCCAGCCTTAGGCAAACAAAAAATCCAAAAGGGGAAATGCTACAAGTGCGTCCAGAAAGTACATTTAAAGTGGAAACTGCACCGCTAAATGTATGTCTCCTGCACTAGTAGTCAAAACATATTTGATAGCTTGTTCTACCACTTTGTGGATAATAGATTCAGGCTCTACTGATCATGTTTATTTCGACTCACATGGTTTTTAGGTAACCAAGGTGATTAGTGCGGGGGAGGTCACCATCAACTTGGGCGATTATTCCAGGCTTGTGGCTGTAGCCGTGGGAGTAGTGCGGTTGAAGATTAGTAATAAGATATTATATCTAATGATATATTGTTGGTACCTGATTTTAGATTAAATTTAATTTTAGTTTCTAAATTAAGTTGTGATTGTTATTCAGTCTTTTTTATAATGATGCGATTATCAGAAGAATTGGTGAATATATTTACAAAGGTATCTATATTGATTGACTATATATCATTAATACTGCAAAAACTCCTACATACAAAAGTAAATCACTAACTCTTTCTCTAATCCTAAAAAGGGAAGAGAACCTTCAAGCATAAACCAAATATTCTATGGCATTTACAATTAGGTCATGTAAATCTTAGAAGGATTTAAAGATTGGTAGATGATGGCCTATTGGATGAACTCCAAGTTGAGTCATTTTCAATATGTGAATATTGCCTGGAAGGTAAAATGATCAAAAGGGCTTTAAGATCAAGGAAAATTATGCTCAAAATGTGTTAGAATTGGTCCAGACTGATGTATGTGGTCAAATGAACATCCAGTTCAGGGGTGATTTTGAATACTTCATCATGTTTATATATGACAATTAGAGATATGAATACATCTATTTGATGCAATGTAAGTCTGGAGCCTTTCACAAGTTCAGAGACTTCAAAGCTGTAACGGAGAAGCATCATGGGAAGAGTATCAAGTCACTATGATCTTATCATGCTGGCGAATATCTTAGTGGAGAGTTTTTGGATATCTTGACAAATGAGGGGAATATATCCCATCTCATTGGGATGGGAACTCCACAACAAAATGGTGTTACTGACCAATTCAGATTTACCTATTTTGTTTTGGGCGTGCGCCTTTGAAACAACGGGGTATATACCAGACATAGTGCCTTCAAAATCAGTTCCAAAAACACCCACAGAACTGTGGAGTGGGTGAAAGCCCAGTCTAGGATATGTTCGGATCTGGGTTTCTCCAGACATGTGCTGAATAAGGATGTTGATAAGTTGGCACCTCGTCCATAAGTATGAGTGCTTGTAGGATACCTCAAAGGAACCAAGGATGGCTTGTTCTATAGTCCCCAGGATCAGAAGGTCATTGTTAACACCAATGCCCGATTTTTGGAAGAAGATTATGTGGTTAGTCACAAGTGTATTAGTGAAATAATTCTAGAGGAGTTCAGGGGCGAGACTCCATCTATACCAATCATACAAGCACCAACTAACACTGCACCATGTATCGACTCTGAAACTTTTACACCAACTAAGGATTTGCCTCATCATAGTAGGAGGGCTGTTCATCAACCGGAATGATTTATAGGCATGGGAAAGTCTTCGGACTCAGTCCCATGTGTGGATAAATTAGATCTCTCGACTTACAAGGAGGAAATCCAAGATAAAGATACTGACTCCTGACAAGTAGCAATGGTATCATAAATGGGATATATGGATTCCGATCAAGTGTGGGAGCTAGTAAAACTACCAAATGGGGTACAAACCATTAGGAGTAAATAGGTACAAGCGAAAGAAAGGAGTTGATAGGAAGGTTGAAACCTTCAAAGATTATATTCAGAAGAAGGACATCAATTGTGATGAGACCTTTTCGCTAGTAGCCATGCTTAAGTCAATCCGGATATAGCTGCACATTTGGATCTGGAGATTTGGCAGATGAATATCAAGACTGTATTCTTGAATAGTAGTCTAGACAAGAGAATTTATGTGTGCCAACCTAAGGGATTCATTATAAAGGAGAAGATCACTTAGTGTACAAGCTTAAGAGGTCCATTTATAGACTTAAGCAAGCATCTAGATCTTGGAACACTCAATTTGACTAGGTTGTCCAATACTATGGATTCGTCTAATGTCCGAGTGAGAGTTCTATGTATAAAAGTGCGATGGAAACATGTTGGCGTTTCTTGTACTATATGTAGATGCGATCCTTCTGACTGGAAACACGTGAAGGAGTTATCGGATGTACGGGTATAGCTATATGAGCATTTCGATATAAAGGATTTGGGAGAAGCAGGCCAGATCCTTGGGATTAGGATCTTTCGTAATCGAAATAAAAATATATTGTACATATCTCATTCATCCTATATCGATACAGTGCTAAAGCGTTTTAGCATGGAGAATTCTAAGAAAGGCTTTTTTATCTTACATGCATGGAATTCAACTATCTAAATATATGTCTTACACAAGAAGAGATAGATGACATGAACCTAGTCCTTTATGTGTCAGTAGTGGGAAGCCTCATGTATGTTATGCTTTGCAATAGACCAAATATCTATCATGCCATAGGCATGGATGCTGCAAATCAATCGAATTCTAGATCAGGTCACTAGATTGCTGTCAAGCATATACTCAAGTACCTGATAAGGACTAGGGAGTACATTCTAACATATCAATCAGATGTCCTCTGTCTAGTGGGTTATACTGACTCAGATTTTTCAGCAGACAAAGAAAAGTCTAAGTCTACTTCAGGTCATGTGTTGACTCTGGGAGGTGGAGCCATTAGTTGGAGGAGTGTAATGTAACACCCCCAAAACCATATGGGAATATTACACGCCGTAGACCCCTTTTTACGAGGATCTACCAGGCTACACCTTACAAAACGACCAAATGCTTGCCCGGCCAGGGTCAAACAATAAAATAGTATAGACCGTTATGGTCACTTACACATGATTACACGGACCGATGAGGTCACACCACTCAATCAACAAACTGACTTAAACAACATTACCCACACAGGGGTCGAAATACAATACAGCGGAAGACTGAAATCAACTCTGACCACACAACAAAAATCAAAACAACTCTCAACTCTTGATTAGTATCGCAACTCGTCATCCTCTTGTGCCAATCCTGTGACTGCTCCCCTGAATCTGCATGTACCTGGACGCAAAATAGACATCCACCCCCCGATTACTCAGGGGTTAGTAAAACTCCACTGTTTTACTAGTGTAAGTATCAAATCATACGAAATGTAACAAGAAAATAATAATCGTGAATCAAATATAATAATCAAGTATCAAAATATTCCCGGGAGGTTTTCACAAGGGAAGATAAGCTATGAAGCATTCGAAAATAAGATTATCATCTCGGGAATTTTTAGAATTTTAAAACCTTTAAGACCTCAAGTCCTGATTCACAAAACCTTTCGAAAAACTATAGGGCCTCAACCCAAATCTTGTTTCATAACTCAACAGTTTACAATACGGGAAACATTTACTCAAGCTTAGGACTTGGTCCAACATTTATTTTCATAAAACTTTTCCTTTCAAAACTTTGATTAGGAAATAAACATGTTCATGACACCGTGATTCACTGTCACGTGTCTCCGTAGGTTCAACGACCCGCACGGACCATACCACGCACAATTAAACAAACATAATCAATTCCGACACTGTGATCCACTGTCATGTGTCTCCGTAGGTTCAACAACCCACACGGACTATTAATCAAACATAACAAATTCCGACATCGTGATCCACTGTCACGTGTCTCCGTAGGTTCAACGACCCGCACGGACTATATCAATCACAACAATCACACACACAGTCCTGACACCGTAGTCCACTGCCACGTGTCACCGTAAGCCCCATCGAGCTCATCCAGTTGGACGTACTGTGTCTGAAACTCATGGTCCACTGCCATGCATTATCGTAGGCCTCGTCAGACCAGCACGATTGGATCTCAGTACCTCACTAAGTTCTGACCCCATAGTCCACTGCCACGAGTCCTCGTAGGTCCCGTCGAACCAACACGAGTGAACTTAGCGGTCACACACATATTCACGTTCAAATTCACATTACATACGACAATGAGCACAGTTAATCAAGCACGTTGATCACCACAAAATCGTACATCACACGCACATAACACAATCTCGACACTCGCAACAACTATCATCAATCAATGACACACAACCAACATAACACACGATCGGTACACAATACATTGCACAACCAAGTGTACAACCATCCCATATGTATGTCGCAATCCTGCACAAATGGCACAACACCTAACACGTATACCAATATAACACTATTATCACAAAGCCTTCAAATTGGGGAATACACAACCAATTCAAACGGAACATATTTACGAAGGCAAACAAAATCATCATAAATCTCATACGTGATTACTAGTCGTAAGACACAAGTCGTATAATAAGATACTTGCCTTAATAACCGCTACCGAACGCTCCGAAGAACACGATTCGACCGGGAAGCTCGGACCCCAAGGAAGGCAACGAACAGAAGGGTTCCGACTCGAGTTCTTTGCGAGGAATCTGACCCTAACATCATACCATCAATAAATTAACGAATGAACAAGGAAGAATAATCTTAGAATGCTCGAATCCTCTCTGCGACATTTTATCGAGCACCTTCAAGGCGTCGATAAGATACTCAATAAAACGACAAATCCAAGGCAGTCCAACCATGGAACAACACGGAATTCGACATAATATTGCTTAACAATCCTCAATCCATCACTATTCTGAGTTAAAACGGATTAAATGGACAAATCGAACAAAATCCCCAAAACTAGATTTTAAGAAAACTTACCCTGATTCGGCCGATCGGAGCAAGTTATGGAATGATTAATTGATATTATGGACTCAGGAACTTCATGGATTTACAGTGGAACAACATCTCCTCGTGCCCTCCAAGTCCCAGCCGCGGAAAGGAAGTGACGAAATGGGAAAAATAGGTGTAAACCCGACTGTCCCGCCATATATATACACCTGCCGAACACGGCGCAGAAAACGGCCCACACCAGCGCCGTGTCTACCGCCGGGTTGCGGGTCAGTGCGCGACCTGACCAACACGGCGCAACACCCGGCGCAAGGTGCCCGCGCGTATGACTCGGACGTATCCGACACGGCGCATCACCCGGCGCAAATCTTGCGCGGGTTCTCGACCATGTCTCGGCAGACTTGCTGGTCCTGGCCGACCCGGCGCAAGACACGGCGCTCGGCAGCGCCGTTTCGCACAGGTCCGGCTAGCAACCTCCAGTTGCAAAATGAAGAACCACAACGACGATCCGAACGACCCCGAAACCCGAACCTGAATACGAATCGAAGATACGGTTACGAAGTACTCGCAAAGACGAATCTAAGAGCTAAGGGAACACACGATTCCGACCACCCAAAGTGTCGGAATTCGACAACGGAAGTAATTACCCAAACTTTGGGAAATTACGAAAACGGCCCAAAACGTCCGAAAATCACGATACGTGATCGAATAACCAAACCAAAATTCACAACACGTCTAACAAAGTTAAACGGACTTACGGGTAACTCGAAATAGTAATTTCAAACGAGATTCACAAGAATCGAACTCGAGTGCGGAAAAGTCGTTAAGAAACAC